>OY744483.1:150254357-150854357 GCA_963556165.1 Tipula helvola
AAACAAAATAGGTGTAGGGATATATTTCCATCCCATTTACGTGATTGCATATTCAATTCCAACTATTCAAAAGTTTATTTCAGTTAACAAGTAAAATTCCTAGTAGTGAAATTTATGTTTAGAAAAATTCCTAATTAAAAAAATCTAAATTATTTGTAGCTAAACTCTGTATACATTGTTTGGCTTTTATTGGACCGCGATCTTTTTAAATATTCTGTACAGGAATATTTTCGAAGCAAGTTGTAGTCGAATAAATGCTCAAAAAATGTGTTTTGAAGTTTTATTGATAGATGGAGAGTTAAATTTAATAATTATTTAAATTAAAAAAAACAATTTAAAATATGTACCACGTTTTTATAAAATGTATAAAATAATTTCTCCTAGCCACATAGAGTAAGGTTGCTCAAGTCGTACCCCTTAAGAAAACGTTTTCAGAAATCAGAGAATATATTAGTAAACACATATTCAAATTTTAAATTATTTTGGTATATTCCAAATTGATAAATATTTATAAGAAGAGGAGAAATTGTTAAGAGTTTGCAATTCAGTTTCGATCTGCGAGCATGTGAAAAATAAATCATCTTTCAGTACATCTCATCAGGCTATAGCGACTGAACTGCTAATTTATTACACTGATTTTTTTCCTATATATAGGAATCAACCGTGCACTTGTAGTATTAGCGAATTTTTACATTCCCCTTTCTAAACTTTTAACAATTTCAATGTTATTGTATTTAACGCATACATGCGGTTACTATGTTCAAACTTTAAATTATTTTGGTATATTCCAAATTGATAAATATTTATAAGAAGAATTTCTCCTCTTCTAGTAAACACATACTTATAAGTTATGAGTATTATTGGAAACCTTAGTAAACCCTGCTTTTAATTATTGCAAAAAAAACTAAATAGTCTGCGCACATTTTCTTTAAACTCATGAAATTAAAAAAATTGAAATCGGTACGACTAAGTAAACCAGTACCTTAAGTCGTACTACTTGCTACTTAAGTCGTACCTCAAGCTAAAATTAAATAAATATATGGTTTAAACAAGTATATTTTATTAACGCAACTATATCTTCATTTACAGTCAATGCAAACATATTTTTTTTTGTTTTATTTGTAACTCCGCCGCATACATCATGAATCCAAGACTTGTATTTTAAAAATTGAACCATGTTTTCTTCACAGATATCATTGCATATCGTTGTTTTCACTATTCTTCACCTTTTCCGTTTTATCTTTTTGTAATTTACGTTTAATAGAATTTTGCTCCATATCTTCTTTATTTTTGAGACAAATCTTATACGGAGAAGAAGTTAATTTCTTCGATGAGGTTGTGCTTTTGCTGTTTTTTTTTTATTAAAACGTGGAACTGGAACCAGCATATTCAAATTTGTCTTTATTTCTTTCGAAGTCTGATGTGACAAATTGGAGACTGAATCTGAGACAATAATACCAACAGTATCCACAGCAAGTGTTTTAATTTTTGTATTTGTCACTATTGTGTAGGTGTCGTCCCAGAGGTCGGTGGAAGTGTGTCGGCTGTCGGACTTTCATTTTTTCAGTTTCAATATTCTCTTCTGGAGTTGGTTTGGACAATAAGTCTTCATAATTTATCATTGAAGCAGAGAAGTCTTCATACCGAAAGACAGGTCTATTACATGGCCAGGGCCACAATCCTGTAGATTTAAAGCCATTTATTCTGATATCCATGTGAACAGATTTTGGGTATGCTTTATCCAATAATTGCGAAACGGTACTTTGTTTCCTTGTTTCGCCAGGATTTGTTCTTAGCTATTGTATACTGATGAGGCTTCGTTATAATAACTCGTTAGGGATTAAATGTTTTAAAAATAGTCTTTTTTTTTTAATCAATACCTATTAAGAATAATAGAAAAGAACATTTAATTAAAATGATGAAAAAACGGCAGAATTGCTCGTCTCATCCTTATCATCTACCTATAACCTATAGCCCATAGTTATTCAAAATGTATTTCAACAAATACGCCAGAAAAATAAACTTGAAACTCCTTGCGGCCGAGTCTTAAGTCGTACCGCTGGTACGACTAAGGAAGCGTAGATGGGTACGAGATAAGACACAGGGTGCATGTTAGTTCATAAAACCCCAAAACTATTTTGAATAAATCTTTCACAAAACTGCTAGGGGCAAACAAATCACTAATAGATATATAACTTGTACTAAAAAACCAAAATAAATTTAACTAGTGTTTTCTTACCTTAAGAGCTTACACACACCAGTAGGTCGATTTTGGTCGCAAAATGAGGATTGAGGATTAAGAATTTTGTATATATACACGGCGTATATTATACTTTTTCCTATTGTGTGCCGTCAAAAATGTATATTGCATTAGTGTATTTTCTCATGCGTTTTTGTCATGGTAAGTAACAACAATAAACGAAGCGGGTGAAATCGGTTCAAATTTTTGGTACTTACGCTCACCTTGAGTAATTTTTCCCATTCTTCTAACATGAGGAATTCATGTTTTTGTCTCTATCGCTATTGTTACCCTAACCGACGACATTCATTTGGTTTCGTTAATAAAAAAACAAAACAAAATACATATACATACATACGTAAACAAAAAAATTTCTCGCAAATAAAAAAAAACAAAAAGCAACATAAATGAATGATTTTTAATTTATGTATTCTTTATCGGCTCTATTCGTAATATTTTTAATTTTTGAACTTTGAACAAAGGAACCAAAACCAAAGCAGAAAGTAACAGAGCATTCACAATGAAAAACTTTTTACTTTTGACTTGCAGGTTTGTATGAATTTCCAACATAACGAACAAAAACTTTTACTCGTTATGTTGGAAATTCATACAAACCTGTAAGTAAAAAGTAAAAAGTTTTTTCATTGTGAATGCAATCTAAGAAAACAAAATGATTTTGTTTATTTTCTTTAGTATTGAGTTGCAACTTGCAACTCGTGAGGTAGAGGTCGAGAACTATCGATGGTGAGTGCCATCGATTATTATCGATAGTCGACCTATTGACTATCGATAAAAAAAAATCGAGAGTCTTCGATAGTTTTTAATTCTCTTTTTTTCGAAAATATCTAGGCAAAACTTATGTACTTAAATAACTAAAGATCATTATTTTAAATCGTAAAGGAAAGTATTTATTATCATAGAAGTATGTATATTATTACATTCCAATGATTATTTTTATGCAAGGAGGTCAACATGTTAGCATTTTCTGGTTTTAATTTTGAGCGCCGCTCTGATATTAATTGCCCTGTTGCACTAAAATTTCTTTCGCTTTCCGCGGAGGTGGAGGGAATGCATAAGAATTTCAAGCAGCACTCTTCTAAATGAGTTAGTTGCTCGCCGATCACCTAAAAACTAGCAAATCATTTAGCACACAAACAATCTTAAAAACACAAAAAGGAAAGAAAATGTCTATAACAAATAATGTACCTTTCATAATTGAAGGGGGTCAGTTTCCTCCTTACAGTTCTCCCTCGCAAAGTATTGTCTGCTGGTAATTATAACGTCTATTGTACGTGACTTTACTTTTTGAGTCATTCTCTCTTCAAGAAAGGTAAATAGAGATGGTTTAGATTTGGAAACGGAACTGGTACTTTGACTATTTTCCAATTGGTTCATGGCATTTTCTTGCAATTTTCTTTTATTAATGATGGCGGACATTTCCTGCTCCAAAAGCGTTGTACCGGTTTTAGCACTTTCAATCGTGCGGAATCCATCCTTCTTAAATCTAGGATCTAAAGCCTTGTTCAGACTATGTTAGTAATTTAGTCGAGTAGCGAGTATTTTAGTAACTAAAATCGATGAACTGACCAAAAAACGTTCGCACTACAGTCGAGTAAAAGTTACAAGTGAGAAATGAGTGAGCAGTGTTTCGAAATGAAGAGAATACGCAACGAACTAAATAGACAACCATGTTCTATATATTTCGTTGTTTCTTCGTTCCAATGAGACGACATCTTTACGGCAACTAATGAACTCGACTAAATCAACATGTTCGCACTTGATTTATTTTGTTTTTTTTTTATTTTGATCTGTTTTGAAGAGTAGTCGGGGCTTTACTCGACTAAAAAAAATAGAATAAATTGGATCGACTCGACTAAATCATTTAATAATCAACTCGACTAAAATTTTGCTGTTCAGACACAGTTAGTTACTAAAATACTCGCTACTCGACTAAACTACTAATGTAGTCTGAACAAGGCTTAAAAGAGTTCCCAGTTTAGTGACTGTTCTAAATTCATACCCAAACAACCTCTTGTTAACAGATTCTAGAATTTGGTACAAAACATTTCCCCTTGTTCAGTTTTCATTACAGTATATGTAGCATTTAGATGATTGAAAATGCCAAATGTTATTGGAATTATTAATGAAATCGTAACATAATTGTTACCTGAAATTAAAAACAATAAATTAGTACAAATCAACGAATTTCTTCACTCTATATACATAAACCTACTTAAATCAAACCAAGCTTACCTGAATTTTTTTTTTGTTGCCTCCTCGAAACATTGCAGAGCTTTTTCTACGTCTTTTAATACAACAATTTTATCAACAGATAGAGGCTGAGAGGCTTTACGTAACTTTAGAATTACCCTTCCAATAGCATTATTTGTTTTAATTATTCGTTGGATCATATAATATGTACTATTCCAGCGTGTTGCAACTTCTTGCAGCAGCTTTAATGGTTCATCAGTGGATTCAGCAGCCTGTTCCTTTTTAAGCATTTCCATTGCGGAAGTACTACTTTTAAAAAATGTAACAATGTCTTTACATTTTTTTATAACCACCTTGATGCATTCAAGATCAAGATTATCACGTACCGCCAAATTAAGGGTATGAGCATAACATGGAAGATGCCATTTTGTAAGCAAATCACATGCTTTTATCATGTTGGCTGCATTATCCGTGGCAATACATACTACCTTGTCTCCTATATTCCACTCTTCAAAAATTTCGTTCATCGAGTCAGCTATGTTTTCGGAAGTATGATGTATACCTTTAGTTAGCGGCATGATAAACCAATTAAAGTAGGTATGATCAAGCGCATGTATTGCTATCTCTTTCACTAAAAAAAAACAACGAGCGAGTTCACCCTCAACTCGCAAAATATTTATGTGAAAACTTTTTCGTATAAGCAAATATCTGTTAAACCATTTCAAGCCATTTCGATAAGGCTCAGAAACCCCTCCATAAAAACGGGTGTGTTCGCTCCGTATTTGAACTAAGTTTCATTTTTGGTTGAAAAAGTCAAGTTATTCTACTATTTTGAATTTGGAGGACGAACCTTACTAACATTAATTACATTAATTGAGCATGAGCAAGTTACAGTTCTTTTAAGTTAGTCACCTAAACCTGACATGCACGCTTTAAAATATACCATTACTCATACACAGCAATCATTTTCAAGATTCCATAGTAATAAATCGTCACGGCAAACTCGCTGAACAATGAAAAATTAGAAATAGATACAACTTGCAGAATTCTGCGCGGCAAGCAGAATGCATGTATTTCATTTCTTATAAACTAGTGTTTTCTAATTTCGATGCTTGCAGGATTCTGCACATCCGTTTCCACCATAAACAATTTTAAAATTATTATTTTATTATGTATCAATGTATGTACAATTTTCACAGCTATGTAGCTATTTCCATTTAATTTTTTTACACTACACAAACCCAAGCATAATTTGTGGCCCTTTTGCTCGTAATTTTCATTTTCAAAAACACTTGCTGCTGCGGGCATATATAGCAGATATTTTCACAACAAAATTAATTAAAGTAGGCGATTTTTTTTTGTATTCGGCCAAAACCAACACAAATGTCTTATACAAGCCATATTATTTCCGTGACGCACGCATATTATTAAATCCAAAACCTACTATTTTCTGTCAGTGTTAGTGATATTTTATACTGTTTTTGATACAAACTAAAATTTAAAATCAAAGTATGTAAAGATTATACTGTAATATGACGCTAATACTTACAGAAATAGTAGGTTTTATTTTGTGTTTGTATGGCAATAATATGGCTTGTATAAGACATTTGTGTTGGTTTTGATTCGGCTCACGATGTTTTTGAAATGCCGGATGATGTTGTATATTGCATGTGTATGCGTAGATTTTGCATTGATTTTACGTTTTATTTATTTTTTGTTCTTGTCGATATTCACACATACCTGCAATATTTTTTGTTCGGCACTTTTATTTCCGTAACCCGAGTTCTATACAATTTTTTACTTACTCCTGCCGCTAAAGATGTTTTCACATCAAAAATTCTGTCATTTGGTGTTTTTTTCTTGATATACTTTTTTTATAAACACTAGTTCATAGCAAACAAAAACAAATCGAATTGTTTTGCGGTGATAGTTTTTGTGAAAATTTTGTGAAAACAACGAAGCCTTGTGATTTTTTCGCACCAAATGACGAAATGCACAAGAAAAGACGAATTTGAAACAGCTGTCAATCATACCTATTCAATCGGTTTATCATGAGTTAGCGGTTTTGTTGACAAAACCACAGATTTTAGTTCAAAATCTTTTGAAATAAAATGGCATGTGACAGTTAAATAAGATTCAGTCGCTCTCGATGTCCATCCATCTCAAGTTAAAGCAACATAATCAATATCGCTTAATTGATTTTTAAGTGCGATATAAACTTGTGTATAAGACTGTTTTAAAAGTTTTCCACTTATTGCAAATGGGCTAGGCAGTGCATACCTTTCATTTAACAAATTAACAATTTTTTTAAAGCCCGTATCAGTGACGATTGTAAATGGCTGGAAATCTAAAGCGATCATATCCAATAACGCTTTATCTAGTTCCTTTTTTCCCCTTGTATGTTCATCATAAACAATAGATCTTTTAAAAAATGGACTAACTGATATTGTACTCGAACGAGAAGAACTAGTCTGACACTGACTTCCACTACCACTAGAACTAGAGTATGCACCGGCATTTTCTTCGTGATTTGACTTTAGTTTGGCGGAGTGGAATCTTTTCAAGTGATCTGACAAATTACTAGTATTGGCGCTTGTTTTGTACTTCTTACCACATTCCGTACATTTAGCGAATTTTTTATCCCCTAGACGTATTAACCGTGAAAAAAAAACTTCAGGTAGCCGTTATTGTTAGAGCATCGTAGAATTATTACAAAATTAAACCGATGAAATGGTTCAGTTCATTAATATTCTATGAAATCTTTTAGTTTGTCTACCATAAACAAACAAATTATGTTGTATAGCAGAAATAAATTGGAATTAATACAACTTAAGTTGTAACTCACCACTGCCATAATAAAAATGAATTGTAGGTGGTATGGTAGGTACTCGTACAATGTATATAAGGTACAACTCATGTACTCTAGAGTCTAGAATACAATAATTATAAATAATAAAATAATAAAAAATAAAAAAATTGGAAAGAAAACCGAAATCATAGCGTGATATTTGAAGATAAGAAATACATAATTTAACGTTTCATTCCCTTTTCATTTAACAAGTTTACGAGCAGCTATAAAGTACAACTTATGTACAGTACTCTTTGCTACCGCAAATCGTGATTTTCAATTAAAATTAAAAAAATAAATAAATATAAAAATTTTTTCACATGTACATACATATACATATGTACATACATATTTACAAATGTACCTACAACCTTTAAACTAAAACTTGAAAATGTATTTATGGTAAAAGAAAATAATATTTTGATTGTTAATCGGTGTATATCAAAGTGATTGCCCGAAGGTTAAACTTTTCTTCTAATTACTAAACATGCAATGCATTCAAAATTTGGTCATTGGGTGTCACCTGTACCAGCATATTGGATACTATGTCACATCATGATACAAAGAATTAATTTAATAAGGTATGCTCAATAGATGTAATTACGTCATCCGGTGACAAACATTTGTTTTTTAGTTTATGTTTTTTGTACAAATTTCTCTATTTTGTTTTGTTTTTAGCACGTCATTCGATGCTGCACCACGATACCACCGAATGACGTGCTAAAACAAAATAAAATAGAGACGTAATTACATCTATTGATCATACCTTATTAATTCTTTGTATCATGATGTCACATGACATACAACGACCAACCGCTGACCGACTTGTCCAAAAACCATCGAAACAAGCACGAAAGATACACAGCACAACCTGCAGCTGCACAACCACAAGCACAACGCAAAATAAAATATTCTTAATCAGTCTGCTCTCGATCTTCAAAGCGACAACACGTCACTCTCATTGTGTTGGCCGCCAAACACATTTTTGTGCATCAAGAAAATGGTGGTGATTTAATAAAATAACAACTTAAAATTTAATTATAATAGCTGTAATTCATGAAGATGAAGTTTACCGACACGACCCGATAGGCAAGTGTCGTAAATAGTGAATAACAGCCGTTATATGTGAGTAGAATACGATACTTTATCCAAGACCGACAAATAACATTGTATTTTATAATCAAATCCTTTAAATATTCCTAAAATGACGAATTAAAATAATACTTCCTAAATGCATCTTTAGTTTTACTACTGTACGTTAGATGTCTAAGATGTTTACAGAAAAATACGTAAAAAAATTATTTAATCACAAAATTATGACACGTTCTAAATATTTTGAATACAAAAGTTCTGGAGTTCTTCTAGAAAAGCAGATTTTGTGATTGGTGTTTTTATGCGCTAACTTATGTGCCTTTATCAAAAATGAAATAATTCACGTTGTGATATTTATCTGATTAAATCGGAATTTAAATGAATCAAACAAGCGTTAAAATTCCTTAAACTATAAAAACGTAACAAAAGCAATTTTACCCCATTTATGCACTTAATATGATGAACATATAGTATGTAGTTCAGTACAGACACATATTGAAAATTTGTATTTTAGCAGGCATATTCAAAATGTGTTATTTAATACTATTTACCGCAATCCACAAGTTCTTTTTATGAAAAAGAATGGAAAAATCGAAAAATGAACCTGTTTATCATTTTTCGTTAAAGTTGCTCAAAATTTAAAAGATCATAGTAACATTTTGATAGAAAAAATAAGTTTTAAAGCTCGTTCGTTTGTGGTGAATTAACTGAATTGATATTGAGTTACTATTCCGATAATTGAGTTATTATTCACATAATTAAGCTACTGAAGTGAATTGGTCGTTCGTTTGCTACAATTCAGAAAAATGTCAAATTGTTAAAAAGTAATTGGGTTGTGTTATAAAATAATTAAAATTTAAAGTTACTCAATCATTTTCTAGGATTAATTATTTTTGTGTGTCACATTACATTTTCTCATTTGCAAATTCTTCGTGATTTCCGAAATTCACATATTCGGTCAAATCGTCATCCATTATAACAGAAAAATAATTTAAAATTCTCTAAATATCCTGGCTTCTTCGATGCGTAAAACAAAATAATGTCAAAAAACAACAAAAACAATTATCTGAATTATCTATACAAGCAAAATTATTATTCAGATAAATCAGTAGCTCAATATTTTTAAGTGAAGTGAAGCATACCAAACGAACGCGCAAATCACTTCAGTTAATTCAGTAAATTCAGATAATTCAGTTAATTCACCACAAACGAACGCACTTTTAGTCACAGTACACAATACTCCGATGTTTCATTTTCGTTCTTTCTTGCGCATCTATGTTAAAAATATTTTAATATGGCGGACATCGTGACCAAACAAATCGTGTTTGTGAGTTTTGCGTAATAATTTTGAGTGTTGAGTAAATATAATTAAAATTGTGTGAAAAATTATACTGACTTTAATCCAAAATAATTAACAATGTATCATTGTTTAAATAGTTCATAAACATTTCAGTCACGATCTCCGCCATTGTTGTTGTTGTAATTTTTTGACATCCTGCGCAATATATTACCCTATATATGTGTACTGTGAGTTTTAGTATGTCCGTCTCATTTTTGGAGTAACAATAACAATAACAACAATGACGTAGCGTTGTCAAAATAAACACAATTATTAGTGCTGCGAGTGCCAGTATTTTTAAGTGGATGATAGAAGTAGCTACAATTTCCCATTTTTTTTTTGCTAATATCTGAATAGATCTATTGAGATTTATAAAAAACACAGCAAATTTATCCAAGGTAACCATTAATACACGTATGAAAATAATTGCTCTCCAACGAATTGAACTAAAATTACAAAATTATCGTAAGAAAAAGCTTATTTTCTGGAGCCTTTCAAAAATTAATGGCATTGTAACAAGTACAAACGAGTGAATTCAAATGTTGCACTGAAAATCTAAACAATTTTTCAAATTCTACAATAATAAATGCTTTAAAGTTTAAACCATTTAAAATCAAAGTTGTGTAAATTGGTGTTAATCGGCGATTTAAGGCCTTCAAGTTTTCCCAGACTTTCATCTCAAGAAAATGTAAGATTACCTCATACAACACGGAAATAATAAGATCTCTTCCAGAATTTGTTTTGCACGAGTCGATTCAAAAATCACAAATTGTTATAGTTAATAGGCCGTATTCTGGGATTTACAATTTTATGTTATATGTTATTTTTGTTTTTTCAATACAAATTCAAATAGGAAGTGGGGAAATAAAATAACATAACATAGATTTTAAGTTGCCAGAATACGGGGCAATAACACCGACAAATGGCCTAATTCTAAAATCGCTTTGTCCTTGGAAAATTTCCGATATATTTAGCTAGGGACACTGTAGAACGCTTTGAAATAATAGAACAATTTAACAATGCAAATAAAATGAGAGTTATTATATTGTTTGTGGCGTAGTGGTAACGCATTAGACTAGAGCGGCAAAAGTCTTTGGTTCGATCATCATCTAATTTTATTTTTTTTAATTTTTATTATTATTTTTTTTTTAGTATTCATGTAATGACCAAATATTTTACTTTAAATTAACCATTCCGCTTTATAGTTATTACAGTATAATTACACACGAAAATACGTGGTCCGCGTTTATGATGCCCCTAAACAATACAACAAATTATTTAAAAACTTTCATATATTGTAAGTTGTAGTAAGCCATGAGAATTTTTCGATAAAAATTTTTTTTCCTTTCATAAACTTCAAAGCATGCTCTGTTTGAAACAATATAAGAATGAAAATTAAATAAATTCCCTTAGGTTGATATGGCTTACATCATGATAAACCAATTTAAGTAGGTATGATCAAGCGCATGTATTGCTATCTCTTTCACTAAAAAATTCTTGTCATTTGGTGCTTTTTTCTGATTCGCGGACTTTTGGTCTAAAACAATTTATCTAAACCAATTTGACTAAAGCAATTTACCTAAAATCAATTTAACTAAAAACAATTTATCTAAAAACAATTCATCTAAAACAGTTTATCTAAAAACATTTCGTCTAACTACAATTGATCTGAAAACAATTTACCTAAAATCAATTTAACTAAAAACAATTTAACTAAAAACAATTCGTCTATACAAAATTCATCTAAAACAATTTAACTAAACACAATTTAACTAAAAACAATTCGTCTAAACTCAATTCAACTAAAAACAATTCATCTAAAATCAATTCATCTAAAAACAATTCATCTAAACCCAATTTATTTAAAAGCAATTGTTAGTAGACAAGTTTTGTCTTTGCTAAATTATCTAGTCATAACAACTTTTGCTATTTTTTCATGAGTTTAAGAAGTACCGCTCAATTTCGCCGCTATTTATTAATTTCAACCGTTTAGATTATTTAATCAAAGAGAAATAAATATATAGTTTTATTTTTAATAATCACTAAAACTGTTAAAAAAATTCCCAATAAAAAACACGTCTTGTGTGTATCGACATAAAATCAAAAAGAAAACATAATTTTTGACTGATAATATTCAAAAAATAATTCTAGGTTATGTCAAAAAATATTTACATATAGAAATGACACCGGGTAATTTCGCCGCTACGAGTTCAGTATGTCGCTGCAATCGCATTTTTTGGTTGGTTACTTTACTACTTTTTTTACAAAAAAGTGGGGCGTGTTTACGCATTGTTGTTTATTGATTTCTATTTTGCTTATTTTATACACTAAATACCGTAATTCTTTAATTTTCAATTCATTCATATTCCATACACAATGAAAAAAGGATAAACTACGTTTTTGTTTATGTATTTGTAATTAGTTGTATGCTAATTTGAATGTGGTATACAATTTTTGTACCAAATTTTCTTATTTTTTTTTTTTTTTCGCCGAAGCATTTATAATTTTGAGTTTTGCACGAATGAGCACTCGCATTGTATGCATAATTGAATGGTTCGTGGATTCGAAAAAAAAGAAACCAACATACATATTTGAATACTGTTAAAGTTAACCGAAAATTGCCAGCCGAAAGATGTTAATGGATGCTCAGACACATTCTGAGCAACAGCTGCAATGTTCTCGGCTGTATGTGCTGTAAAGGCGCGTGCACGTGTTGGTTTCTCCAATAACAATCCTGTTTCACAAATTGATAAACAAATTGCCTTGTAGGCATTTATACAACTTATAGTTAAAATAAAAAAAGTGAAATCCCAAATATGTTCGGTTTTCATTATTTACTATTTTTTGCAGTTCTCTCATTAGCAACCATTTCACGATCAATATTAATGTCATTACCAGTAATGTCAATATCTGCCTCAATACTACTTCAATATTTTTTAACCTTACACAATCATTATTAATGACAGTAATTCCATCATTACCAAGCTTTCATTACTGCTAGTAGAAGCATTTTTTTTTTTAAATTTTACATGGATCCTAAAGAAAAAGCGTGTATTGTATCTGTATCCTCTAATATGTACATAAAACATATCATCCATGTTGAAGAATTTTTATTATTCCTATACAATTTAATAATTATATACTTCTTTTATATATTTATTTAAAAAAATATATTTACGTAGACAACCTTAAATTTATGTAATATTCAATAGTACTGACACACAGTAATGACGCGAACCCTACACTATCTGTAATAATGACAGTATCCCCACCACACATCAATAATGATGTCTCGAAATCAAAAAATCCGGATTTTCATCATTACCGACCATCATTCTTCATTACTTCAAGTTACACGATCAATATTAATGTCATTATTAGAAAGTAATGACATTATTATTGACCGTGTAATGGTTGCTATTGATTTTACCTCATTCACTATTTTTTTTTGTTGTTTTCTTTTGTTTTTTACTTTTCTTTCATACTTCACGTCTTATGACACATTTAAAACCAAAATAAGGATGACTTATTCGTTTAGTTTCAATTAATAGCGTATTTACTTGAGACATTTACAACAACAATTGCACTATATAATCCCTGAGAGGGATTAAATAATCCCAAATTTTGTTTGGGATTATTTAAATCTTATCCCATTTTTTAGTTTTCGTTCTTAGCGATAGAAGCCGCCAGATGTTATAATACATGTTAAATTTATATTTTATTTCGAAAGGTTGGCTTTTGAAAATTAAATCAAATTGGCTATTTTCTTGGGAACAAAATAAAACCAAAATAATTCGAATTACATTTTTGGTCAACAAAATACGCTTTAAGTAGTCAAAGAGTTAATTTTAAAATGGGTCGCTCTAGATCAAATCCTGACGAAAAAGCCAAAATTTTGCAATTAAAGGCAGAAAAGGACACACATTCACAAATTGCAAGAGAGTTGGTTCATGTTCTCGGATGAATCCAAGATCAATACCTTTGGACCCTATATGTAAGGATAAGTGTTCGGCGAGGAAAAGGCAAAATGTATTTAACAGAATGTATTTCGCAGGTAGTAAAACTTTCACCATATGTTATGGCATTGGGAGCCATAACAGCCTTTGTTTGATCACTACGCCTTCTGGATAATTCAGTAAATGGAGAAAAATATAAAAAAATTATCGAAACCTGCGTCGTCACTATTGAGGACCCGACTCAATACATCGGTATTCCACTCTTCCACGACGATTCAGCTCCGTATGTTACAGGGCGCTCCATTGTGAGTTATTGACGTTATTTGTGACGTAAGAAAGCTTAATTTTAACGTCTAATTTTTGTAGGTAGCCGAATTTAAAAATAGCTTGGGATTGAGTCGTTACCCTGAACAGGAAATAGTCCTGACCTCAATATTGTTGAAAATATTTTGCCTTTCATGGGAAAGAAGATCAAAAAATACAAGCTGGAAAGTGTTAAAGAGCGGAAAAACTTATAGAAATAGTCTGGCTTGAAGAAATAACAATATATTATTGAACCAAACTTTACAATTCAATGCCGATCCGGATTAAGGCCATCATAAAAGCCAAGGGCGGTGTCATTAATTATTGATTTTAAAAAGTGCAATTTCTCTTAAATTATTTTGATTGAGATGAATTATTTTATTTCTGTTAATCCTTATTTTGAATAAAAATTACCATTGACAACAACAAACTCTTTTTGAATTGAAATGACTTTGTTAAAAACACTGTAAAGACCTACCAAATTGTTACGAGGTATCGGACCGCCGTTCTTTTTTATTTGAATATATTTGGAAATGGTGTAAAAATTGTGTTGATAATCAGGATCCATCATTTCTGCCATCTACTTTTGAATCAAATGGCGGTATTTCCAAAATTTACTTTAAAAATTCAAACCAAACATTTCAATGGCGCAGGGTGTATATGTAATTCTAAAGCTGGAAGTTAAGAAACCCATTTAATAGGCTAGTGTTTGATTAGCTCCCTAAACTCAAGATTACAATAACTCTGAAAAAATTAGCTTTTCCCGTCCGTTTGCTGATTTAGTGAAAGAAATTAAAACAATTTTGCAATTAAAAATTATCGAAACCAAAGGACAGCATATTTAAGCAACGTTTAAAAGAATTATGGACGACATTGCTATAACAATTCGCGTTTAAGACATACGGATTCAACAATTTCAAGTTTTGATACAGATAATTGTTTTTCCGAAATTAGAATTGTATTACTCGTGCTGAAAGCTGAAATTTTCTCTAGAGATAAACATAAGGAATTGAACGATTCATGCATTGCACTAAACATACCACCTGTGGTTTCAAAAAAATCTATAAGCTAATTTTCAATTCCGTTCCCGAACGTGTAATATTTTAATACTGTAGGATTTTCTATTTTTTTGATTCGAAGCACCTACTTTCAATAACAAATTTTGTTAGAAATTATTTATAACGTCTACCGCATATTTCTTCAGGAGCCAATATGTCTGTCACAATCGCCTCAGCTTTGGTTCAGCCACAATTCACTTTATTTCCAATTTTGGTGTTAAAATATTTAGATTTAATTCATTTTATGCAGCAATCTTTGATACAATATTAAATATGGACAAGTTCTTTTACTGAAGTTCTTCATCAATTGTATCTTTCATATTAAATAATGTAGGACCTATTCCCTTAGTCGTATCGTTTATCACACCAAGTAACAGTCAAATTTTAATATTACTTCTATAAAAAGTATAGGATTTTTTACTACAATTGTTATTTCAAAAGCTTTTTTTTTGTCATGATATATTTTTAAGTGATCAGGAGCTGTACTGGTAGTCACTTGAAATGATTGTCGTAAAAAATCAGTGCAATGCTCTGTTTTGCATAGAAGCCGTTAAGTTTTTATAGAAGTAATATTAAAACTTGACTGTTACTTGGCGTGGTAAACAATGCAACTAAGATAATCGGCATATTATAGATTACAGCACTGCAACCGGCATCCGGTAATATTGTCTGCGGTGATTTTTGGTTCATTCATGATCTTCTAGGGCCCGAAAACTCTTATTAGAAACTAATATTTCTACACTACATAAATTACAGCACCATTTATCACTTGAAATTTTTATTTTAACCATCTTTTCAATTGCAACCAAGAATCACTAAAGTTCATTGCTTGTTTTCTTTTATTTTTTCCAGGTTCATTTGAATTTGATAACATCATCATTTGATGACAGTTAATAAAAAAATAATGAATTTATAAAATTTTTCTAAAAATCAAATAGTCTTAATATTAATATATTATTTAGTTATTAACGGCTTTGAACTTCAATAAAAAGTAGAATCTTTAAACTGATCTCTTTTAAAACACAACGTAATAAAATAAGAAGTTATGCCTCTTCTTATTTAAACAAGAAGTTACTTTTCAGTTTAAATAAGGTTTTTATTGCTTGCTATAATCCGTAAGTAAGTTACAATCGCTACCATAAGAAAATTCATGTCAAATTTAAAGTCGTCACTGTTTATACAAGTAATAATTAACCAGCAAATTTTATTTAGAACATTTTTTTGTACAGATAGGCAAACAAAAATAGTTAAGAGTAATTTATAGAAAAATACATTGATAATTGCTAATTGCCCAAACTTAAATGTATTAAAATTGTATTACAAGTAGAGATGAGAAATTTATATTTAAAAACCATATTGTTCTAGCTTTCTTGCAATTTGATTAGCTGAGTTTACAGAGTTGTTTTTTTTAAATAAACTACACAATTTGTTACTTTTTTTACCCAACCAATAATATTGAAGGGATAAATCTATTTTATTAAATAAATAAACAACAAATATTACTGGCCGTTTAAATCTATAGTTTAAATATGGTCATTTTGGTTTTAATCATCGATAAGAACACAATTTTTTAAATGACGAGGATTTTTCAGTATCGACGAGGACGCGAGGACAAAATAGTCAAACGAGGACAATCCTCGCCAAACGAGGACGAGTGGCAACTCTTGTATGTACTTATGCAAAAAACAAGAAAATTGAAAATCCCATATAATTTTTCATTTACTGATTTTAATTCTTTCCTTATTTCATTTCAACGAAATATGAACTTATGTACTTTAAAAATAAACGACCCATATTGTAAATCGTTTTATGTTTTCATTTCATTAGATTTGTTGTTGGTTTTGTCATTGTGAAAACAGATGTTGAAGATGAAACAAAAAAACACAAAAAAGACGGTAAAAATTTTTATGAATGAAAATATATTCTTGGACACAATAACCAAAGACTCAATCCATTTGAGATTTTTGGTATTATTTTTAGACACTTCGGCTGGTATGTCGCTTTGAAATTTGCGGTGTCATACTCTATATATGTTTACTCAATGGTTATGTCCAGTTCTACATAGCAAAGACAAAAACCTTACTATTAGCGGGTACTACCGGTTAAAGCTTACATTCAATCTTTCCTTTCTTTACCAAAAGATAAAAGATTACAACAAAAAATGCGTTTTAGCATGATTTCCTTGTATTAAAATCAGAAGGAATACTCAATAAGTAGTATTCAATATTATTTACTGCAACAATAAACATTTTTTTCGTCAAAAAGAACCTAAAGCCTGAAAAAGATGAACTGTTTGTCTTTTTTCGTTAAAGTTGCTCAACATTTATAAAATCAAAGTAACATTTTGAAAGGCAAAATGAAAATTTTGAATATGCCCGTCCCATTTTTATATATGGGTAAAATGTATTTGCACTTTTCTTCGTGTTTCTATTCTTTTGCAAAAGAACGAAAACATTGAATGTAATAAGGCCCTTTTACATTCAATCTTTTCGTTCATTTTCAAAAGAATAGAATCACGAAGAAAAGTGCAAATACATTTTACCCATATATAAAAAAGAGACGGGCATACGCAAAATTTCATTTTTTCCTTTCAAAATGTTACTTGGATTTTATATCTTTTGAGCAACTTTTAGGAAAAAAGTCAAACCAGTTCATCTTTTTCAGGTTTTTCCGTTCTTGTTCACCAAAAAAAGTTGAGTGTTGCAGTAAATAGTATTGAATAATACTTTTTGAGTATTTCTTCTGATTTTAATACAAGGAAATCATACTAAAACGTATTTTTTACTGTAAATCTTTTATCTTTTGGAAAAGAACGGAAAGATTGAATGTAAATCAGCTTTTAGTCGACTGGAAAGCGCTATGTAGGTTATGTAGGTACCTACATATTTCTAAAATTTAGTAAAGACACATTTTTAAAAACATTTTTTGGAATGGCCAAGTTTAATCCGAAATTATTTTTATTTAAATAATTTTACATATTTTGAGACGAATTCATCTAAAGAATTGTTTTTAGTCAAATTGTTTTTAGATGAATTGTTTTTAGTTAAATTGTTTTAGATGAATTGTATTTAGACGAATTGTTTTTAGATGAAATGATTTTAGATAAATTGGTTTTAGACGAATTGTTTTTAGATGAATTGATTTTAGATGAATTGCTTTAGACGAATTGTTTTTAGACGAATTGCTTTTAGATAAATTGGGTTTAGATGAATTGCTTTTAGACAAATTGATTTTAGATGAATTGTTTTTAGTTAAATTGGTTTTAGTTAAATTGTTTTAGATGAATTGTGTATAGACGAATTGTTTTTAGTTAAATTGTTTTTAGTTAAATTGATTTTAGGTAAATTGTTTCTAGATCAATTGTAGTTAGACGAAATGTTTTTAGATAAACTGTTTTAGATAAATTGTTTTTAGGTAAATTGTTTTAGATAAAAAATCCGTTTTCCCTTTTTTCTTGATATACTTTTTTTTATAAACACTAGTTCATAGCAAACAAAAACAAATCGAATTGTTTTGCGGTGATAGTTTTTGTGAAAATTTTGTGAAAACAACGAAGCCTTGTGATTTTATCGCACCGAATGACAATATGCGCAAGAAAAGACGAATTTGAAACAGCTGTCAATCATACCTTATTCAATTGGTTTATCATGGGCTTACATTAGTAGAAATGTTTTGAACTAGAGCGGCTAAAGTCCGGGGTTCGATTGTGGTCAAGGCATTTTAGTTTTGTTTTTCAATTTATATTTTTTTGACGTGATAACGTCTTACATCTTACAAATTGACAAAAAAATTTCCCTTGGTCGTGGGCAATTACTAATCAACTGTAAGCATTACCTTTAATTTTAATGTATGGTTTCTTAGGTTGGTCCTTAGGCTTCATTCCTCACACAATATTATCGAATGATTTCTCGCGATTTTAATCCTCCAACAACTGTAGCGAGAGAATGGCTCATCCGATCCGAGCAATTCTGAAGTCAATTTTTGCGTAAAGAAACAGCGGTGGTTAATTTAGTTTAAATTAAAATAATTAATCTCAATATGTTATAAACGTTATCACGTAAAACACCTACGGCCGTGTTGATGATACAGCCCACCCCGATTTGGTTATTTTTTTCGGTCTGTAAGGTTTTTTGTGTGATGCACCAAAGCATTTAAAATCGTCCTTAAAAGCCCTGACTCTTTGGTTTAAGGTTTATATAGAGTACAATAATCCTTAAAAGCCTTTAGTCTCGAGCTATTCCTACTTGGCAAAAAAATAACGATTAAAAAAATAACAAATGGTCAAATAGTGATTGTGGCAGTGGCCGCTTGACATCAACATTATATATAAATTGTATCCGTCCTAAGACGGGCTGTACCCCCTAGTTTATAAATAAACGTATAAATAAATCGCACTTCTTGTACCAAATAAGAAAAGGAACAAATATTTTGGCCGATATTACAGGAGACCCGAAAAAGAAGTTTGGAGGAAAAATGAGACTTAAGAACTACGATTAAAATAAGATGAAAGAAGTATTAAATGTAGTGTTGTTTATTTAGTACAAACCTGATAATCGCAACCTATGCCAAAAGTCGCTCTTCACGAACAAAACTTTGGATATTTATCGTGTCAATGGTGGTATGTGCTATTAGCCACTTTTTGAGAAAGAAACAATTATGTTCGCATTGTACGCAAATGTATTGCATTGCAGGTTGAAAAAAATAAATAAAGAAGCATTTTTTCGGGTTATAAACTTTGTTTTAAATCTCAGTTAAAATCGATCACAAAACGGCTTATTAAAATCCATTTAGAAGCTTCGCATTCTGAGGTAAAACGGTATAGGAACTTGACTAATAGAGAAATCTCGTAATAAAACTTCGAACAACTTTAGTGACCTGTCCCAAAACGTTATTGATTGAAGACTTGGAAAATCACGCACCACAAAAACAAATATACGATGAAGATGTTATTAACAAAAACAATTATTTTGACATTTTGCGTGTAGAATTTATAAATTAGAATTCTGTTGCGTGCCACATATGTGATATTTCACAAAAGGTTTTGTTGCTTTTACAACATAATATTATGTAATATGTACATAAAATAAAATTAGTTTTGATTTGATTCACTACATAATATTTTATAACCTCAAACAATAAAAAATGAAAAAAAATTGTATATACCGTAAAGTCTGCATACATTAATGTCTTAATCTCACGCAATTTTTCTTTTTTTTTTTTCTTTTTAGATTTAAAAACAGCTTTTGGCTTATTAGATCGCAACCAAGATGGAATGGTTACGGCGAATGAACTGCAATTTATGTTACGAAACCTTGGGATCCATGTTAGGGACGAATTAATTGATGATCTGATGAAAGAGGCTAGTCAAAATGGTAAGCAAATGGTTTTTGGTCCGAATTTTTGTTTATTTACATTTTGGCTAATTTTGGCCTTTTTTTTTATGTACAGGTAATGGATTAATTGATGAAACTGAATTCCTTCAATGGGTAGCAAAAATTCAAGCAATCAGAGATGAGTCGGAGGAACCTAGAACTGAACCAGCAGATATTGATGACGATCTAACGCAGGATTTAATCGCAGCATTTAGGTAAATATATTTGAAAATACCTTAAAGACTAATGCCCAGGTTCGTTTCAAAAAAATTGTTTTCCCAAATTTTCAAAAAACTAAACTATTGTAACTATTGTTAAAACGAAAAAAGAAAATCTGACTTGAAATTCAAATAAATGAATTCGGGATGGGCTGTGTCGCGTCTACTCGGCGGTGGGTGTTTTTCGTGATAACGTTTATAAGATTTTGAGATTAATTATTTTAATTTAAAATAAATTAACCACCAATGTTTCTTTACACACAAATTGACACCAGAATTGCTTCGATCGGATAAGCCATTCTCTCGCTAAAGTGGTTCAAGCATTTAAATCGCGCGAAATCGGAGGTTCACGGCGCGGCTTGCTTCGCCCCTGTTCAGATGACTATGTCGGAACACGATGTAAAAAACCAAACAATTTGTCAGCTGTTTGCGATCCGCAACAATATGTGTGTGCTACAACTGTAAAACAATTTATTATTATAATTATTTACATTATTTCATTTTAATTACATACATTTCGTTTGAATATAAATTTACTTCGTTTTAACTACGCTTTAATTTCTATTATTTTATTTTATTTTTGCGACCTGTTCGCACAAGTATCAATCGGAAAATACTACCGTAGTTTCCCTTCTTATTTCTTTTTTATTTTTTTTTTATTTTCCTCTGGTAACATTCATGCGTTGTATGATGGATGCGTTCTGTGCATCTCTTCCCAACAGCCCCTTTTGTGCTTGGCACGTCTTGCGTATATAAAGTATATAGAGTATCGGCCCCAGAACACTTCCTTGTGGAACTCCACCCGATATTTTCTTTAATTCGGAGTATTCCTCTTCATGTTTTGAAAAATTGCGGCTTGAAGCTACAATCTCTGGGGAAGATTCTGCCTTCCTTTTTTTTGCAGGTCTTTTCTTCCTGTTCTTTTTAAGGAACCAGTCAGTTTCTTCTCTTAATTCTTCTTCGTCAGTGTGGTACTCTGTAGCACACTGTTCTTCTGGTTTCTTGGGTTGCAAAGCATTTTTCTCACGAAACTCTGAAGCATCCTGTTCCTCAGGTTCCTTTGATTGTAAAGAATCTTTCAGTTTCCCATTTTCTATCTTAAGAGATTTTACTTCGTTCATTAAATCCGACGTCATTTTTTTAATGTTACACAGTTGTTTGCGTAGTTCTGCATTTTCTAACTCAACACTTCTAGTTGCGGATGTTGGTGATCTTTGCACTATGGAACTTCTTTCAAATGGGTTTTCAGAGTTCATCACCTCTGAAGTATTGCCCAAGTAACCCAGCTAACTCAAAGCTTCGTTTAATTTAATGCAAACTAAACTCGAACAATATCAAAAATCTTGAATAGCCACGAAATATCACACAAAATTTGAGAAACTCGAATAAACCCGAATAATCTCTCAAAATCGGGATTATGCCGATTATGTTTCAAAACTCGTAACTCAAATTACGTGAGATAGATAATGGATACCCGCAGAGGTAATCATAGTACAATGAAATTGAAATATGGATAACAGATTACAATAATTACCACTTCCTGTGAAATTAAAGAGCAGAAGATTATGAATTTCTTGTTGATTCTAAACTTCTAAAGGCTTAAATGCTGTCCATTTCGTTCATTTTTAATCTGTTTTGCTTCGGACATTCGTTTTATTCTCTTTCGTTAATAGGAGAAATATTTTTATTTTTCTACAAAATTACTAACTGTTCACATACTATTTGACATAATTCACAATAATAAATGTTACGCTCGTTGAAAATCTTACAAATTGTTTTTGAAAATTCGATATATTTCATGCGTGAAAATTGAAGTCCAGTCGCCACTAGACAACTTTAAAAAATCTTGAACATTCATATTTTATGATTTAGAATTACACTTCCGGATAATTTCAAATTTACTTTCGCTTTTTAATAGAACAAAAAGAATACCTCTGACCTTTACTGCAACAAAACTTAACAATTGCTTGATAATTTTAAAAAAATATATTAATTTTGAATTTAAAATGAGTTGCGTTTTAAATAGTCTTGTATCAAATTATTAGAGCAATATCAACAAACGTGAACTGCAACTGGAGATTAATTAAAATTAAGTGTTTCGTTGAATTTACGGGGCGAGTTCACACTCAACTCGCAAAATAATTATGTATGTGAAAACCTTTATAAGTAGGTAAGTGTTTATTGAATCATTTGAAGACTCTTCGATGGGCCTGAGGAATCAATGCAGATAGAGTGCTGCTCTGTTCGCTCTGTAACACTTTTATAGGTTTTGTGTTCTATAAACCCCGCATAACCAAACTCAGCAACAGCATGAGCAATTGACGATTGGAAAAGTTGAAAATACGATACTTATCGCCTGAAAATAAAGATTCGTACCCCTCCATGTGAAAATTGAACTTAAAATATGGGATATAGAAACACTAAAAATTCATTTATTTTCATAGAGTTTGTATGAAAAAACGCGATTTCGATTGACGATAAAACATGAATTAAAAGTTAAACCCAGTTAAATAATTTTTTCTGAAATCGCTTACAAACAACTCAATGTCTTACTCATTTAAAACACAGATTCTAAAATTTTCCTATCTATTTTCCAGCAATAATCAAAAGAAATTAAGGGAAATTAAATTAAAAAACATTCTACAACAACAACAATATGTATTAAAAAAAAGAAAATCAATTTAATGCCGTAATCATTTGTCCACATCTAAACCCAATGGTAAGAAAAAAGACAACACGTCGTCGCTCAACAATCAAAATAAAATAAATCAGAAAGAGCAAACAGAAAAAATCAATCAATACAATGAGTGCGAAGAAAATAAAAAATCAAAACAATCTAGCATGCTTTGCGAATTCAAAATAACCATAGAAAATATTCAAATTCAAATTTGGATGGAGGCAATGAAAGAGATGATTATTGTATTGTTTATAAATTTCGAGTTATGTTTATGACGTACATTACAAAAACAACAATATTGTAAATTTTAAAAATATCTACCTTATTTTTCATGACGATTTTCACTAAGAAATAAACATTTTCAAGACTCGATTTTTCATTCAAATAACATTACATGTTTCATGCACATTTTCGCATAAAAACAAAACAAAAGCTCACATTTCTAATAAACTAAAACCACAGACAATCATAATAGATTTCTCATTTGACTAAAAATACAAAAAAAATAAAAATCTTACATTCAAATTTTATCGGTGTATTGCATATACGTATTATATTTGCAACGCATTCTAAAATCAGTGCCTTATAAAATACACAACACAACGATAACATTGGAATTATCAGAAGTTTTGTTTTTTTCCATTAGTTATAATGAAATGAGAAATCTAGTATGAATGTCTATGTTAAAACTGTTAATGAAAATAACCGTTTCCCCATATAGTTTCATGGTAAAGAAAAAA
The DNA here is from genome assembly GCA_963556165.1 of Tipula helvola. Taxonomy (NCBI): domain Eukaryota; kingdom Metazoa; phylum Arthropoda; class Insecta; order Diptera; family Tipulidae; genus Tipula; species Tipula helvola. The sequence continues at coordinate 150,278,411 of OY744483.1, forward strand.
TTCTATGTTCCTTATTTTAAGCTTACTAAAAAATACAGTCGATACTGGAGGCTCTTATTTATACAGTAGGCTCTGTTTACATTAACTTTTATGAATCAACGTATCACAATATAATTTTCTCTAATTTTCTCTGTATGTGTAGAAATCTGACATTTCGTGTGATGTTTCAATATATCCTTGACATTTGTTTGATTTAATTTTGTTCGTGTTGGTGCATGAGATCTACAAAAATTGTTGGTGAAAAAAGAAATCAAAAAATGGCCTTGACAAAATCGGTTTCGTAGGTAAAAGGGATAGAAGCGAGGAATGAAATCTATTTCATGATATCAAGTGTAAATAGGCTGGCTTGGGTATATCTAAACACAAGTACTTCCAAGTAGGAAATTTTTCCAATTGGAAGACGGTTTATGTATAAGTGCCATTTTTACAGCTCACTAAGTTGTATAATATTTAATATTTAAAGTCTGCGTGTACTTCTCTTTGTTTCAAATCTCAAACACTGTCTCAAAAAATTGTCCGTACACCACTCGGTTAAAGAAACCTTGATAAAAAAAATCTCAGTTTTTATTTTTTTTTTAACTTAAATTACATTTAAAACCAGAAAATAGTAATAATCATGATATAAATTAATTTACTTTTACGTTTGATATGATTTACTATAAACAACCTAAAACGATGTCAAATAATTGTCCGTACTCTTGCACTTTTATCAAAATAACACTAGAACATTAACAATTTATTATTTGTTGTAATCCTATTTTGAACTAACGGTAAATTACGAAATTGTCTTTTGCGTAAATGTTTATTAGACGTTATCCAATTAATTATAAATGTGTGATTCTCGAGCCAAAATTAGTGTAGAAATTAAAAAATTAATCATTAAATTGGAGAAGGAAGGTAAAAGTTTATCGGAAATTTCCAAAATAACTTAACGCCCACGATTTTTGTTTCAATACGTCATCCAGAAGTTCTAAAAATCCAAATCCCCAGAGATGGTTACTGGACGTGATCGCAACCAAAAGCTGAACGAATGTTAATTACGTCTAATAGAGAGTAAAATAAAACAAAGTCGAAAGCTTAGTGCTCCAAGGATCGCTGCCAAAGTTTATAAACGCGAAAAAATAGCGATAAAACTTCAGACAATACGCAATATTTTGCATAAACAAGAGCATCATGGATGTGCGGCACGTAAGAAATGTATTTGTCAAAAAAAAATATTAAAAAGCGCTTGGAACATGCATTGGGATATGTGGTTGAGACCGATTGTGGCGGAAGTATAATGGTTTGGGTTAGCTGAAGAGGTGAAGGACATTTGACCTTTACTGAAACCATAATGAATCGATTTGATTATTTGGATATTTTGAAGGATAATTTGTTAACCAGTGTTGAGAAAATGGAACATGGGCAAGATTTTTGATCCGTACATGACAATGGCCTGAAACCTTAAGGATGATCAAGGAATGGTTATTGTACAATGTAAAGTCAACACTCTCTCATCCTCCTCAGCGACCAGATCTCAACCCCATTGATAATTTATGGCATTATTCCGAGCGCAAGTTCCATGAACGCCAAATTAGCGATGAGGAACAATTAAAACGGGTCATTGTGGATGAATTGGCCAAAAATAGCCCTAAAATAACTCGTAAGTTTCCTTTTACAATGAAAAGAAGGTTGCAAAGTGTCATTGCATGAATAAGTCACAACACCAAATATTAAACCTATCTTTTTATACCAAATTCCCTTAAATTATTTGTGTGCACGGACAATATTATGTGACATCGTTTTAGTCTGTTTAAATAGTAAATCATATCAAACGTGAACAAAATGAATTAATTTATATCATGATTATTATTATTATTTGCTGGTTCTTAAATATAATTTGAGTTTTAAAAAAAATAAAAACTGAATTTTTTGTTTGATTTGTAATTGTTTTTTTTCAACTCCTTAACCGAGTGCTGTACGAACAATTTTTTGATACAGTGTATTTCAATTTCATTTTTTACAGTCACTTCCACTACACATGCATAATTTTTGTGCCTTTCCATAGTATACAAGTTCAAGATATACAGAAAATAAGGTATAATATTGCGTATGCTGTTGCTATCCTTTTTTCACAATTTGACGTCACGTGAAGACAAAATTGCTGATATTTATATGGAATTTCGTGATATTTTAATTATTTTTTTAAATAAATGGAAAATAAGAGAAATTTTTTTTATTTTTGCCATTAATTATTTTTCGACTTTATGTTAAAATTAAACATTTCAATTTCAATTAAACTTCCGGAATTAAATCGCGAAAAGAGGCATGTTTTAATATTCGTGTCTAGAGCAGACTGTTTGAGCACATTGCATAACAAGTTTTGGAATTTATGAGTATAATTTTTTTGTTAAATGCGGAGAACGATTTGATTTTAATTATTTAATTCAAAAATTTGGGAGTGTTCGATTTTAAATATACTAAATTTGAATAATTCGTATTGCAACAAAACTATCAATTGTACTTCTGATAAGAACACATATAGATCACTAAACAGTGAATGGGGGTTTTGATTTATTTGTAGCGAAAACCATAAGACAACAAATGAAATAAGCCAGAGATTTAATTTTAATTTATAGTTTTATTTAATTTCCTTTTTTTGATAATTTGTGAACTGAATTATTATTTAATATATTTTTTCATTTAAATTTAACGTTGCATATGGATATAATATTTGAATAGGTACGTGGATACTTATAATTTGAAGCCAAACGAAAATAGATGGCAAAAATTTGAGTGCATAACGTAAAAAAATAAAAGTTTTAATAATTGGTACGTAAATGACCAAAAACATTTAATAATTTAATTGTTTTATGTTATGTATTCATAATTATGTTCATCCTTTTATCCATTTATCTTAGACATTATACACTCGAAAGAATTATTTCTCAAATATTTGGACCATAAAAAAAATATAAAGCATAAAAAGGGTCTCGGTAAACTATCATTATCAATTGTAAATACGGTTTGTTAAAAAAAATTACGATTATTCTTGATTTATTTAAAAAATTAATCAAAAAACCGCCAAACTTCATATAAATGTCTGCTTTTTTGTCTTCACGTGACGTGATGCGCAAAGAAAGACGAAAATGAGACACGGGAATATACTACCTCTTTTTTCTGTATATCTTGATACAAGTTCGTATGCAAGTATGTACCCGCTAACCAATTTAAGCGAATTCGCAAAATACGTCGCATAAGCATACTATTATAACGTTTCACATTTTAGCTTTGCAATAATGTCAAAATTAAATAAAATATTGTCGTACAAAAATACCTAGCAAACAAACTTAATTATCATGAGATAGAAACGACATAAATGTTTCGCTTTTGCTACAACTAAACGTAACGTTTACGAAGAATTGTATGAGCAAAATTCTTCGCTGATGTTTCGTAAACGTAACACCAAATTCCTTTATGAAAATTAATGGAATAATATAAAGAAACGATAACCATTTAGTTTTGACTTTACGATCGCCATTACGTATTTTTTGGGTTCATCAATTTTTTTTTTTTCTTTTTTTTCTTTTTTTTTTATTACGACTGAGACTGCGCTCATCTAGCAATTTTTCTTTCAAATACAAATTTTTATATATCTAGTAAAATTCACGTTTGTCGGGGTGTAACCCACTGGTTAGTCCCATAATCAATTAAACCTATTTACTAATTTTAGTTTGGTAAGTTCACTAGGTCAAGTGGCCTCGTTCTTTGGAGTCTTCTTTCAACGACAGGGTTATCTATCATATGGCGAATATAGGGGTTTCCATGTTCCTGGAGCCTTATTTCGTGTTTTGCGGCATGCATTTTTATTTCCTCTTTGATGTATTCCATCCGTAGGTCCCTGTGAAGGTCTTCATTTCTTGCGTACCACGGAGCATTGACGATGCTACGAAGAACCTTGTTTTGAAACGTCTGTATCATTTTGGCGTTTGTTTGCTTGGTACAGCCCCAGAGTTGTATACCGTAGGTCCATATCGGCTTCAAAATTTGCCGATATAGCAGCAGCTTATTGTGAATTGTAAGCTCAGAGCCTCTACCTATGAGCCAATACATTTTTCTGAACTTTAAGTTAAGTTCTTCTTTTTTCTTTTTGACATGCTCTCTCCACTTAAGCTTGGCATCGAGGGTTATGCCAAGGTATTTAGCTGTATTTGCATATGGCACGAGTCGCGAGTTAATTTCTATAGGTAGGTGGTAAGCCTTTTGATAAGTAAAGTTAATATGCGTGGATTTTGTCTCATTAAGTTTGATTCGCCAACGCTTTGTCCAGTTACAAACCGCATTGGTCATCCTCTGGAGTTTGCTCGTTGCATCAGCGACATTATTTCCAACTGCCATAATTGCTGTGTCATCTGCAAAGGTGGCTATGGTTCCTTCATTTGTGGTTGGTATGTCCCTTGTATATAGTAAATACAGGATTGGTCCTAAGACACTCCCCTGCGGGACACCGGCAGAGATTTTCTTTAGCTCAGAGTATTCATCCTCATACTTCACTCGAAAGTGTCTATTGGATAAATAAGATCTTAGTATGGCATAGAATTGTCTCGGTAGATCTCTATGCAGCTTGTATTCCAGACCACTGTGCCAGACTTTATCGAATGCTTGCGCGACGTCCAGGAATTCAGTTTTCGGCGAACAAACCGTCACTTTCAACGAGCCACAACTCGGTTCATATTGTATCTAAATAAATAAAAATAAATCAATCAATTTATTGTTTTATAAGCTTTATTTTGGTCCTGTAAGATTTTTTGATGAAACGCAAGGTTTTCGAGTTATTCGTGAAAAATCGCTCTAAAACATGCATTTTTAGATGAAAAATCAACATTTTCAATCGCGAATAACTCGAAAAATATTGGTTTATCGAAAAAACTTAATACGATATTTTTTGCTTAGAATTCATCCCTCTATCGATTTCTGTAGTTATTTTGAGTGTACTAATTTCCACCCCCTAGAAGGGGTGCCATCCACCCCCAGGGTAAAAGCACACATCGGCAATATATAACTTTTGTTCCTTGAGCCATTCCCTACTTACTATCCAAATTTCACGAAAATCGGTATTGTCCGTAAGAATTCGGAGCGAAAAACCGTTACTGACTGGACTATAAATCCGTATCGATAAAAATGTTACGTTTTTATTTCACTAATCACGTGACGTAACTGCACCACCTCAAGCGAACTGTTTTCGAACTACTAACACATTGATAACTCCTCGCAAACAATTTTAATTATCATAAGGACGGAAACGACATAACTGCTTATCGTTATTGCACACCATATAGTGTTACGTTTACGAAGAATTGTATGAACAAAATTCTTCACTAGTGTTACGTAAACCTAGCACCTTGTTTGACGAGTATCCCAAGTATTTTTACTTCCAGCTTTTTGCTCGAATTTCCAGAACTCATTCTAAACTTAGTTTAGATTGAGTTCCAGCTGAGTTCTGTATTAGTTTAAGAATGCATATGAAACTTGGCACGAAGATCTGGAACTGGAGTAACTCAAAACGATGTGCTTGTTGGGTAAATTTGCTTTTAGGTTTGTTGGGTGCTGTCAAAATATTTTAAATGCTCTTTGGTAATATTTTATAAATGAAAAATTTAATTTTTTTTTATTCTATGTATTTCTTTACTAGTAAATACATTTAAAAAATAAAAATAATTGGCTACAACAAACTTATCAAACAAGTTTTTCCAAAATCAGTAACTTCCAAACTGCAGTCTAAAATTAAAAAGAACCTTATTTAAACTTGTTTATTAAATTTTTTATAGTATATTACATATCATTAATATAAAAATTATTTAATTAATATAACATATTACTTACACTTATTATTTAGAACCAGAAATATATTAATATAAAACAAAAGCTATTAGCGAACAACACATCAAATATTTATTTATGGTTGACAAAAAAATTAATGACGAATTGTTTTTTTATCAATCTTTTACTAATTTCCCTATAAACAAACAAGTTCCTGCATAACTTACCAAATAGGTTGGAACTCACACCTGAGTTCCCAAGTATTTTTACCTCAACCTTTTACCTCGAATTTCCAGTACTCAATCTGAGCTTAGTTCAGAATAAGCTCCACTTGAGTTCCATTTTATTATAAGAAACACTATGAAACTTGTCGCGAGAAGCTGGAACTGGATGGAACTCAATACCATGTTTGTTGGGCAACATTGCTCTTGGGCTTGTTGGGTACTGTCAAAATCTCCCTTTGAACATTAGTAAGGTTTTTTCAATGAAAAATAACATTGTACATACATATTTAGCTTTATATTTTATTTTCATTTATTTATTGTGTACATACATATTAAGAAAAAATCAGCTACAACCTACAAAATAAAATTTCAATTTATCTTACGTCGTTTTTGATTGACATCAGAATATCGGTGTAGATGTGGGAACTTTAGGAACATCAGAGAGCAGCCTAAAATTTATAAAAAAAATATTTAAACCTTTTATTAAATATTTTATATTATATTATTTTTATAACAATTATTTAATTAATATAACTTATTACTTACACTCTTGATTTTAAACGATAAAAATATTAACATATTATAACTAAAATTATAATGCGCACTGTGCACATCAAATGTTTATTTCTTATTAAAATAAAATATGGTCGACAAAAAAATAAATGATGAACATTTTGCCACTAATTTCCCTATATACAAACAAGTTCCTACTTACCAAAATTGATGGAACTCACAACCGAGTTAAGATTTGTTATACTTGGGTTAAGATTTGTTATACTTGGGATAGTATGAAAATTCGGTGCAATTTGTGTTCGTTTTTCTCATATAATTTGCAATTTACATGATTTTTGACTTACCCCCGCTAAAGATGTTTTTACATCAAAAATATAAATTATATGTTGCTTTAATTAACTATAATTATCGGCGCGGAACTGCTACGCCTACAGCTTCAGCTTCAATATTTCTTGATTTGGTGTAACGAAATGTTCTGCCATATTTCCATTTCTTCATTCCTCCGTTTCTTCCGTATTGCCCGGTAATAGAAAAAGCCTAGAGAGACGATGTTCCGGTAAATACAGAAGGAATAAAGATTTAGAAAATTATATGAATAGTAAACTTCTTAAAAGTTATCGAGATGTTGGCCGATTTTTTTTTGCCGTGTTTTGTTGTTTTAGTTATATCTCAATAACGGATGAGCGGAATTTAATGGAACCGAAACCGTTAACAACTACGACTTTAGTAGTAATATATTATTATTTTGAATGAATGAAAATAAAAAACTTATGTTTTTACCACTTTAGAAAGTGCTTTGTAATTTATTTGTGTTGTATACACAAATTTTTATTCTCGTTTTTAAACAAACAGTTCTGTTTAGATGCATTACATACTATTATTTTAAATATTTACAGGGTATTTGATCGTGATGGCAATGGCTATATAACTCGAGATGAATTAGAGACTGCAATGGATATGATAGGCGAAGCTGTCACAGAACAACAGTTAAATGATTTACTTACACTAGCTGATCTTGATAAGGATGGCAAAATAAATTATGAAGGTAAACAACATATTATGGTATACGATTTACTGTAAACTTTAAATTTTATTCCAATTTTATCATCATTGCAGAATTCGCAAAGCTACTATTATAACTGTAACAAAATGAAGAAAAAAAAAATTGTGATCCAATTTTGGTATATTAAACAAAACACAACCAAGAAAATATAATTTTTTTTAAATTTAATTTCGGCTTTATTATTTTGTAAAATAGAATTTATTAATATTTAAGTTTTATAGAAAAAAATACATAAAGCTCAATTCGTACGTGATTGGCGCACAATCTATGAAATTACAATATGTACTACTTTAAATAACAATAAATTAAACAAAATTAAAACTGCTGAATTAAAAACTCATACATACGTGCTTATTATTTAAAATAAAAATAAAAAAAAATTAAAACAGAAAAATAGTTTGAAATTATAAATACGAGAACATATATTTTTTGAAATCGATTGTTGTTATTAATATTAAATTATATAAATTTGTTATTTTTAATTTAAGTTTTATTATTATAAACAAAAAGAAACATAAATAAATTGTATACAAAATAAATTTATAGCCGTTTTAATTAGATTATACGTGATGATCGATTTCTGGTGTAAGAGGATTGGTTAAATTTGTTTTTGATGTGAAAACATCTTTAGCGGGGGTAAGTAAAAAATTTCATGTAAAAAAAGGAACGGAAAATCCGGTACGACCGAAATTCCAAATTATATACGAGAAACACGAACACAAAATACACCGAAATTGCATACTATATAATTCGAATTACAATTTCCGTCAGATTAAAATAAAAAGGCACAAAAAGTATGCATGTGTAGTGTAAGTTATTCAAAAAAACTGAAATGGAAGTACGTTAAACAAAGACAAATGCACACATACTTTAAATATTAAATATTATACATCTTAGCGAGCTATGAAAATGACACTTACTACATTGATACAATCATAATAAAATAATAATTTTGAAATTGTTTAATCGGTGTGCTCTCGCTCTGCTATGTTTAGTATTGCTCATGCTGCTGTTGAGTTTGGTTATGCGGGGCATATAGGAAACAAAAACTATAATAGTAGTAAACAGATTCGAATGCAATTTTCTAAAGATACGCACAAGGAAGGAGCCGCAGCTTTCCAGCTGCTATGATTTTACAGTCAAAATAGCGTCTTTGTCTAATAGAACCGCCCTATTTCATTTAGTTTAATTCAATCAAATCAGCGATGCCGCACTTTGCTTTGTTCACCTGGTTTGCCGTGACCATTCACAAAAGTCGAAATATGTAATCTTCATCAATTGCCATATATGAGTAATGATGAATTTTAAAGCGTTCATGGTAGGTTTAGATGATTAACTTAACAGAACTGTACTTTGCTCAATCTCACCAAGACATCGCTATACTAAAATGTAGTTGGTTATAAATTTCAATTTTAAATTAAACAATTAATGTTGGGAAGGTTCGTCCTCCAAATCCAAAATAGAATTACTTATTGACTTTTAAAACCAAAATTGTACCGTAATTTAAATACTGAGCGTACAGTTCTCAGGCCCATCGAAAAGACTTGAAATGATTCAATAGTTGAAGGTTTTCACATAAATCTTTTGCGAGTTGAGCGTGAACTCGCCCGTTGTTTCTTTTTCCAAACACCTATTTACATAAGTAAGTAAGAAAGACAAATTTGTTAATGTAGTATTTTACAGATCAGCTAACAAAATCACAAGCGTGGATCCAGCCTTTTTCGTTAGGTTGGGGGGGGGGGGGGGGGGGCATTTTTTAAAATTTGAAATTTATTTAATTTTGAAGGTTTAGTAAGAAAACATTTAGAATTTAAATTAAAAAATATATTCAGTATCATATCTACAGCTTCCATAGCCCTATAGCGCGATTGTTTTGATCTTAATATTTCCCGAGATGAATTTAAAAAACGAATCGCTAGGTTTTTGTTTTAAATGTTGTTTTAAAATGTTTTGTGTTAATTGTTAGAACTATTGATATTGTTTAGTAACCTTTAATTTTTAAACATGCATTTTGTACATGCTGTTGGTCTGAAATAAATATTTAATACATAAATCCGTGTGTTCGCTGATGGCTTTTTGACAGAAAATACCCGAGTTTTTTTGACAGATTTTACCTCCGCAAACCCGGGGCGTGCTGCAGCTATCGGGGGGGTCACAGGTGGTGGATAGTGAACGACCTATCGATAGATAGGTTAGCGGTGAATATTAAATAAGCCGCCCCCAACCGCAGCCCTGCTGGGAGGAGAGTCTCAGGAAACTGGGGAGTGGTTAACCTCAGTTTAATAAATTCTGAGTGCCTATGATACCCGGTATGGAATGGCGAACTGATGGCGCCATAAAACCATCAACTAATAACCACAGGCAAACTGAGCGTCACATTTCCGGGGTCTCCAGGTAGTGAGTGAGGGGCCCCTTTAAACGGGTTACCCCCTTGAATGATGAAATGGGTCCTATTGGTTTGGGATATCCATATGGATGGGTGAATGGTTGGGTGAAAGATGAATAGGGGCGGGGGTGCTGGGATGTGATGCTTGGTGAGCCAATGGGCTGGATTAAGGTGTTATGCGACCCGTGCTGATGATCAGCTAGGCTGGGGGCCCATTTAACAAAGCTCAGTCGTTAACGGAGCCCTCTGGATTCCTGGCTACCTCCAGTTGTATTTAGCCTTACCTGCGTATACGGATCTCTGCGCAGGTGGACCAGTATTTCTCCGACACTCGTGGGAGTTTTATGGATCATTTAAATAATAAAAATGAGGGAGCCGGTACCCTTGAAAAACCGGAAACAATGAAAGAAGAAAGTGGCTCTTACCTTAAAGGTGGAGCTACCTCATCAGTGGCAGGGGTAAGTGGCACCATGGCATCAAAGCCAGGAGTCAGCGATACCAATGCCAGGCAAGAGAGCGGGGGATCGGGAAGGATCCCTCCTGCAAAGCGACGATACAGGGAGAAACGGTCGGCGCATAAAATTCTGGATAAACTGGCTGCAACCCCTGAGGGGCAGCTTACAGTAGAACAGAAGCAATCTGTGGCTTGGGCGAGGGAGATTGTCGGCCGCGACAGCTCGGATAGGGTCCTTGTGCCTAAAAGGCCGAGGTCTCAGGATGAGCTCGAAGGGGGCGACAGCAAACGAGCCAAGATCGTCACTAGAGCGATATCGGGAGATCCAAAGGAAAAACCGAAATTGTTCAGTGAAATAGTAAAGGAGAACGTACTTGTTGTATAACCTTGCCTCATTTACAAAATCTAAATACGTAACACTAAAAAAAAACACATAAGACATACACATTCTGCAAATAAATACACAAAACTAACGGATTATATTACAATCCGCATTCCATATAGGAATCCCCAGCAACAACAAACAAAAAATAGTAAATATAAAGCAAAATTGACCTATTTAAAAAGAAAACTATATACATAAAGATAACGCGAAAACAAGATAATATACACGCGCGCGCTACAATAACATTTTTTTTCTCAATTAAAAGATAAGAACAAATATAATATCGCATACATACAATGTTGCGTTCATACAGATTAATTTTTTTTAAGTAATACATTTAATTTGGACTTGATCGACATTTAAGCAAATAAATAATTTTTGGTGACATCTTTAGTTCAAAAGCAATAATAAAAAATCTTAGCAGTAGACGTTTAGGCGAAAAAATATTCACACGCGAAAAATGTAAGCTAAGCATTTTTTTTATCAAAATTATAAAAAAATAAAATAATGAAACATGAGAGTTACACAAGCTAAATTAAAATAATGCAAAACACACAAATTACCGATTAAGCAATTTCTTAAGAAAAAAAATATTTTTTAACGGATATATCGTCTCGCTTTTCTTTGACAAAAAAAAATTTAAACTTTTGAAAATAAAAATTTAATATGAGACGATAAATAAAAAAAATAAAAATAGCGGAAACCTTTATGTATATAAACCAAGAAATTTTAAGAAAAAAACATCAGTCCATCGATCGAAGCGCGAAGCGCATACGCGTTTTTTTTTTAGTCTTTTTTTTAATCGTCATCAAACTAATAGTGAAGCTCATTCAGCAATAATTAATATCCTCTGTATATAAAGTCAAAAAGAAAAGTGTACGTCAAAGTGATAAAAATTAATACAACGTTCTTACCAAATATAAATTTCGCATAAAGAAATTCAAAGAAGGAAATACTTATATATAAATTGAAAACAGTCCAAAGAAAAATAAATATATCAAATCTAACTAGTTCGTATAAAGAAAGTATAATAAGTATAAAAAAAAATATTGTGAAGCTGTGCTCGTGCTTAAATAATTAGAAAGAGTTTAATCAAAATATATCAATCGTTAAAGCTGGAACTCTGAGTCTTTCAATTTTACCATAAAGCGAGAAATTATCAACTGTTGATCAACTCTAACCCAACCTCGATAGAACAACTTTTAACCAAATCTTATGTAAGTATTACTACGAAATCCAACATACTAATTCCTACCAGTAAGGCTCTACGACATTGTAGCGCGAATCTCCGTTTAGTAACGGAGAAGGAAACCAATAAGTGTGAAGCATATGTTTTCCTAGCGACTACCTTGTCCCCTGGAGTATCCGATTAGTGACACTAACATTGTGCCCGAAACGCACTACTCTAAATTAGTTTGACTGTCTAGGCCCGACGATACAGAGATAACCCCCACCAGAGGTAAGTTATCGACAACTCTCTATTTAGAATCAACCTATCGAAATACTAAAACACAGAATTGGCCCCCACCAGCGGTAAGCCAACTACAACCCAAACTGACATAAACAACAACAACTCATGCACTAAATATATAGCAACAACCAATACTAAAATTGCACAGTACAATCAAAGTAAATTATTTCGACAATCCTTAAAGAATCTTTTAATTTATCAAACTCGACAATAACAATCAATACAGCCAGAACATTTTCAACATTAGACATTATAATTAAGACGAGTCATAACCTTATTCAACTTTAATCATCATGAATACGATATAGCTTAAAAATCTTCTGCATTAATTAAATACAACATTTAACGCTCAGTTGATGAAGAAACACAAACATTCTTTGCAACATTAATTGCACATGTAGAGGTATTAGCCTCAAATTTCTCAACATAAATGGCGCTGTAGGTAAAGTTTCCGTAGGACATCCGCGTTAGTTAATTAAGAAAAAATTTTCTTGCTTTAACATTAATTAGTAGAAGAAGTAGTGTAATATATGAGCGGCGCGAATCCTCTACCATTGGAATTTGGTAAATCACAAAAAACACCACGATCACCAACTCAAGTCAAACCAAACCCGCGAGCACCATCTTTATTCAGGGACAATCGAACGCGCTCCCAAACAGAAAATAGTAATAGTGATTCTGAACCACAAACATCTTGCGAATTAGAACCAATAAAAAACAAACAGCCTAAACTCAAGAACAAAGTGACAGAGGAACAAACTATACTACATACAAACAAAATAGACCAGAAGACAGTAGAGACATCAAGAGAAGAGCAACCCAGTGAACAAACACCAGTAGTTGAAGTAATAACACATCAAGAAGTAAAGGAACCAGAAGAAACAAAAGTCATCACAAAATACATCCAAGTAGCAACATCCAATAACGTAACACAACACAGAGCACCCGATCAAACAAAATCGCAAAACAAAACAAACAAAATGACGACAACAAGAGAAATCCAACAAAATATTACGACCATGATACCCGAATTCAGCGGTGAGGACGACAAAAATATAACGACAGATTTAACAAGATTTCTCGGATTAGCGGACAGCATATACAATACCCTTACAAAGCCAGAGGAAAAGAAAATATTTGGAAATCTGATAAAATTTAGACTGACGGGAGGAGCATATGCGAGAATCTGTAGCAGACAAATTGAAGACTACGAAGCATTAAGAACATTACTAAACAGTATGTATACAAAAGTTTGGACATTGAATGAATTAGAAAAGAAATTCGTTGAGTGCAAACAATTATATGGTGAATCTATTAGGAACTATGGACAACGCGTAATCGAAGCACTGGAAAATTACAAAAATGGATACAGGACAAAATATAAGTTAGAAACAATAGACAAAACATACTCACAGCACTTAGAAATCACAGCAGTACAAACATTCAAAAGGGGACTAAACAACACAATACTAAAAGAAAAAGTAACAACAATAAAAGCGGAAGATGTGGACAGTATAGTAGAACAAACAGAGGACATAGAGAGGATGCTAGAAATAACAAACGGGGAGTTTACGCTGGAAAAGAAACTACAAATGAACTACCAAAACATACCGAACAGAAATATGTGGCAAAATAACCCAGTAATATGCAACTATTGTCAAAAACCGAACCACACATACGACGTGTGCAGGTCAAGAATCTGGTCACAAAATAGACCACAATTCCAAATAAACCAACAACAAAATACAAATCAATACAACCAGAGGTACAACACAAGCCCGGTACAACTAAGGAATACGTACACAGACGACAGTAGGACGCGATCAAATAACATGAGAAACAACCAGCAACAAGCAATGATGTTTGGTCAACCAACATCCCAAGAGTATAGAAGCAATCAGTCAGCAAATTATCAAGACAGAAACACAGAAATGGTACAGAGATTTAACAATTATAGACGACCTCCAGACGAGAGAAACACCGTAGATAGACCTCCAGAACATTACTCATTTGAAACGCCAAACAACTATGAACCTAAACCACAAGCAGCGAACACAGATATCGAGGAGAAATTCGCAAATATGAAAATAAACTTAATCTCAACGCAACCCCAATTACACAATGAAGCACAGTATATTTATCAACCACAATCGGGAAACGAGCATGGACTCGCCGATATGGAATAGTAGGCCAAACCCGAGCGGGTCCAATAAAGCATCAAAATACAACAATAACAGAACCTACAATTACGCACACACGGAACATAGCCATGATCTCAACGAATGCAAATTATTTAGTCAGTAAGCAACCAGAAACCGTCGCCATCCAGACGCACAAAGATATAGTTAATAAGCAACCAGAAGCCGTCGCCACCCAGACGCACAATAATTCAACTCCAAAACAAACAAAAGCCGTCTCCAGCCAGACGCACGATAATTTAGTTCTTAAGCAAGCAAACGACGTCGCCAGCACGACACAAACAGAAAACCTAGATAATAAGCAAATACAAACAACCACAAGTTCGACAAATATCATGACACAAGATCATAAGCACAATCCAGCAGAGTCTATGGCTATTCCGAAAAGCATTCAAACAACAACATCCAACTTGAATTTAGCAAAACAAGGCGTAGAAGAACGAAAAACAAGCAACAAAATTCTAGCAAACGCAAACACACAAGCCGTTGCCAGTCCAACGCAAACCAAAAATATACAAGCCGTTGCCGGCCCAACGAAAATCAAAAACACACAAGCCGTTGCCAGTCCAACGCAAACCAAAAATATACAAGCCGTTGCCGGCCCAACGAAAATCAAAAATACACAAGCCGTTGCCAGCCCAACGCAAACCAAAAATACACAAGCCGTTGCCAGCCCAACGCAAACCAAAAACACACAAGCCGTTGCCAGCCCAACGCAAATCAAAAATATACAAGCCGTTGCCAGCCCAACGCAAAATATACAAGCCGTTGCCAGCCCAACGAAAATCAAAAATATACAAGCCGTTGCCAGCCCAACGCAAATCAAAAATACACAAGCCGTTGCCAGCCCAACGCAAATCAAAAATACACAAGCCGTTGCCAGCCCAACGCAAATCAAAAATATACAAGCCGTTGCCAGCCCAACGCAAATCAAAAATATACAAGCCGTTGCCAGCCCAACGCAAATCAAAAATATACAAGCCGTTGACAGCCCAACGCAAATCAAAAATATACAAGCCGTTGCCAGACCAACGCAAAATCAAGCCGTTGCCAGACCAACGCAAAATCAAGCCGTTGCCAGACCAACGCAAAATCAAGCCGTTGCCAGATCAACGCAAATTAAAAGTGCACAAGCCGTCGCCAGCTCGACGCACAGCATTACCCAAAACAATACAACCCAATCCAAAATCAATCCAACAATACCAGAAACAGGAATAGGGTAAATATTAGCTTCCCATAAAACACCTTTTTTCCTCATGTCATAAAATAACTAACAAACATGAGAAAACAAGTCTAATTCGGCCCACAAAAACAAATCAAAATTCTAACTAACCCCAAAAAACTAGAACATATTAAAATTACGATAAGTCAATAGAAAGCTAATAGAATATAAACAAAAACCAATAGCAAAATCAATAATCATAGAATCAGTAACAATCTTAATTTTAATACATTATAAAACAAATTCTTGAAAATGTTCTCAAAATTTAAATAAATAAGAAAATAATTTTTGAACAAGCTTAGATTTTAAGTCATTTAAATTTCTTTACGTAAAAACCAAAATAAGATAACTAAGATTTAGAGCAAAAAAACCTTTTTATAATTTTACATCATACGATATGTATACTTAAGAATAAAAATATATACTAGCACAGACTAACATAATATAACATAATAAACAAAGAATGGAGACTACTAGAGGGAAGAATTCAAAAAGAAAGAAGCAAGCAGGAGATGGAATACAGGACCTTTTCATACACTTAAAAGAAGATGACAATACCGCATAAGTATATTCGCCACCTCATGAGGGCTCACAACTACGAGAGAGATGATCAAGGCACTCCGGAAGTTGTGAATAACAACACAGTCACACCACAACTCAAAACATCAGCCAGATGGATAGCGGGCGCCAGAGCAGTAAATAATACAGAATGGAACACATAAAACGAAACTAATAAACAAATGTAATCAAAACATTAAAACTAAAACATAATAGAAACCTAAAAAGTAAAATAATAACAAGACAAAATAAAAAGAAAAAAAGTAATAAAACAACAAAAACGCAAAAACTTTTAATAACAAATTAAGACCATAAACACTATAACAGAGAAATAAACAACCACATTATAACACAACAATAGTCAAAAAAAAAAATTAATCAAAGAAAAATAATGAACAAAATTAACTCCAAAACTCATAAAACAAAGTGAACATCAGGTAAAAGATGCGAAAGACGCCTAAACCAAACCGAACAGCATCGAACAGAGCCAACAAAAACATACAACAACACACCAATAAAAACTTGATCTCGAGCCTAGGAGTAAACAGAGGAAAAACGACAAGCGGTCGACAATACATCAGAGCCTAATCTTAAACAAGATAGGTGAATCTCAACCAATTTGAGATGGCTAATTTTGAAAATTGAAAACAACACGTATGAACAACCAGCACCTCAACCGGAAGATCGTCTCCATTCAAATAATAATAAAGAATAATAAAAATAGAATTAGACTAGTAATAAATCATTAGAAATTAAGAAAAGCATTCACTATCATATCATACGATAAGTGAAAATTTCCTTCTGAAATTTTCACTTCCCAAGGGAGGAAGGTATGTTGTATAACCTTGCCTCATTTACAAAATCTAAATACGTAACACTAAAAAAAAACACATAAGACATACACATTCTGCAAATAAATACACAAAACTAACGGATTATATTACAATCCGCATTCCATATAGGAATCCCCAGCAACAACAAACAAAAAATAGTAAATATAAAGCAAAATTGACCTATTTAAAAAGAAAACTATATACATAAAGATAACGCGAAAACAAGATAATATACACGCGCGCGCTACAATAACATTTTTTTTCTCAATTAAAAGATAAGAACAAATATAATATCGCATACATACAATGTTGCGTTCATACAGATTAATTTTTTTTAAGTAATACATTTAATTTGGACTTGATCGACATTTAAGCAAATAAATAATTTTTGGTGACATCTTTAGTTCAAAAGCAATAATAAAAAATCTTAGCAGTAGACGTTTAGGCGAAAAAATATTCACACGCGAAAAATGTAAGCTAAGCATTTTTTTTATCAAAATTATAAAAAAATAAAATAATGAAACATGAGAGTTACACAAGCTAAATTAAAATAATGCAAAACACACAAATTACCGATTAAGCAATTTCTTAAGAAAAAAAATATTTTTTAACGGATATATCGTCTCGCTTTTCTTTGACAAAAAAAAATTTAAACTTTTGAAAATAAAAATTTAATATGAGACGATAAATAAAAAAAATAAAAATAGCGGAAACCTTTATGTATATAAACCAAGAAATTTTAAGAAAAAAACATCAGTCCATCGATCGAAGCGCGAAGCGCATACGCGTTTTTTTTTTAGTCTTTTTTTTAATCGTCATCAAACTAATAGTGAAGCTCATTCAGCAATAATTAATATCCTCTGTATATAAAGTCAAAAAGAAAAGTGTACGTCAAAGTGATAAAAATTAATACAACGTTCTTACCAAATATAAATTTCGCATAAAGAAATTCAAAGAAGGAAATACTTATATATAAATTGAAAACAGTCCAAAGAAAAATAAATATATCAAATCTAACTAGTTCGTATAAAGAAAGTATAATAAGTATAAAAAAAAATATTGTGAAGCTGTGCTCGTGCTTAAATAATTAGAAAGAGTTTAATCAAAATATATCAATCGTTAAAGCTGGAACTCTGAGTCTTTCAATTTTACCATAAAGCGAGAAATTATCAACTGTTGATCAACTCTAACCCAACCTCGATAGAACAACTTTTAACCAAATCTTATGTAAGTATTACTACGAAATCCAACATACTAATTCCTACCAGTAAGGCTCTACGACATTGTAGCGCGAATCTCCGTTTAGTAACGGAGAAGGAAACCAATAAGTGTGAAGCATATGTTTTCCTAGCGACTACCTTGTCCCCTGGAGTATCCGATTAGTGACACTAACATTGTGCCCGAAACGCACTACTCTAAATTAGTTTGACTGTCTAGGCCCGACGATACAGAGATAACCCCCACCAGAGGTAAGTTATCGACAACTCTCTATTTAGAATCAACCTATCGAAATACTAAAACACAGAATTGGCCCCCACCAGCGGTAAGCCAACTACAACCCAAACTGACATAAACAACAACAACTCATGCACTAAATATATAGCAACAACCAATACTAAAATTGCACAGTACAATCAAAGTAAATTATTTCGACAATCCTTAAAGAATCTTTTAATTTATCAAACTCGACAATAACAATCAATACAGCCAGAACATTTTCAACATTAGACATTATAATTAAGACGAGTCATAACCTTATTCAACTTTAATCATCATGAATACGATATAGCTTAAAAATCTTCTGCATTAATTAAATACAACATTTAACGCTCAGTTGATGAAGAAACACAAACATTCTTTGCAACATTAATTGCACATGTAGAGGTATTAGCCTCAAATTTCTCAACATACTGGTGCTAGCGGTAATTGACAGAAGTCAAGAAGATGGGAGCATCACGGCAGGAAAGTGGAGGGAAGTGTATAATGCACTAAACTCCATTTTCATCAAGGTCCTGAGAGAAAATCCAGGACCCCCTCCGTTCTGTAGAGATGCGGGATGGCATCAAGGGCGCGTTAAGTTAACTGCGTGCTCGGATCAAAGATCGGTGGATCTTTATAAAAAGGCAATAGTCGAAGTAGGTGAGGTATGGGAAGGCGCGAGGCTTGAGGCAGTTCGAAAGGAAGAAATTCCGAGTAGACCAAGGGCCCGCGTCTGGTTACCAACCAAACCAGAAAAGCCAGAAGAGATCCTTGAGATTATTCAGGCAAGTAATCCAAATCTTCCAACGAAAGATTGGAAGATTGTCAAACAGGAGGAGGCTAAAGGGGGCTTCAGAATGGCAATCATGCTGCTCAATAAGGAGTCCCTTACTCCCCTGGCAGAGACAAAGGGGGTGATCAGCTTCGGTTTCGGGTCGATCACTCTCAACGTTTTTAAAAAAGATGAGGTAGGCATGCGCTCGGAGGACGGGCCGGAGGTGGACGTCGGACGGACCCAGCGGCAGACAGTCGAGCAAGCGCATGGGGTTGTAACAGACGATGACGTGGAGCTGCTATTGGAGAGAGGCGGCCTTCTCTCGCTTGGATCCGATGGGGACACCCTGTCGGAATCTGAACGAAGAGAGGCTGGGGATTCTCAAGGCAGCGAAGCATCAATTATGGGGGGTGACACGGCGGATACTAGCGGCCCCCCGGAGGAAGGTAGCATTAGCCTGAAACAGGGAATGCATGAAGAGGTAAGTGAGATAATGCATGGTGATTAATATTGTGCAGATTAATCTTCACCATACGAAGGCTGCTTCAGCGGCTCTCGTTCTCAGACTGACTAGATCAGGAGAGGAACTAGTGTTAATCCAGGAACCTTGGATTAACAAAAACAGGATCTGTGGCCTTAAGGTGAAAGGGTATACAACTTTGTACTCAAGTAACTCTGAGAAGATAAGATCTTGGATTTTAGTGAAAAATACTTTAAAAAATTTTCTACTTTCTCAATACAGTAGTGGTGACGTTACTGCGATCAGTATGGAGGTTGGCAGAGACAAGTTTTGGCTGGTCTCTGCGTATATGGATCGGGAGAAGGAGATCCCGCCGGATAACCTGGGGGACCTGATCCGAGAAGCAAGGAAAAATAGGATTGGTGTGATACTCGGATGTGATGCAAACGCGCATCACACAATTTGGGGGAGCACTGATATTAATGAGAGGGGTGAGTTATTTTTTGATTACTTATTAAATACTAACCTTTCAGTCTGCAATGTTGGGCAGGAACCGACATTTATCATTAGCAATCGGCAGGAAGTTCTAGATGTGACCCTCGCCTCGGATACTATTTTTCAGTTGATTAGGGGATGGAGAGTGGCGAAGGAGCACTCATTCTCTGATCATCAATATATAACTTATAACCTTAACATTCACCCGGTTACCCAGAAGCCTTTCAGGAATCCTAGAAGGACAAACTGGGAGAAATATGGGGAGGTGTTGGAGGAACTATTGCCGGAGGTCCCCGGACCTCCGGAGACAGTGGAAGAATTGAATTGCATTGTGGATGTTGTCACAAGAGCATGCAATCTTTCCTTTAATGCTTCTTGCCCCCTGATAAAGCCAAGGGGCAGGCAGAAACCGGCATGGTGGTCCATGGAGTTGGAGACCTTTCGGAAGGCGTGTAGGACAGCCTTTAATAAGGCAAAGAGCACGAGGCATGTACGGGACTGGGACTCCTATAAGGAGGACCTAAGAAAGTACAAAAAAGAATTGAGGAAGGCACAGAAGGGATCTTGGAGACTCTTTTGTGGTAGAATGGAAGAAGTCTCTGAGACTTCCCGCCTTAGGAAGATTCTACCTACTAACCCAACTAGTCCTAGTTACTTAATTAGACCAGACGGGTCATGGACAGCTTCAAGTGCGGAATCGTTGGAGGTTCTCATCGATACCCACTTTCCGCGAAGCTTTGATGACTCGATGGAGCCTGGAGCTCATCGAGGAACACCTCCAATAGATATGGAGGGCATATTGGATAGAGAGCGGATCAGGTGGGCGCTGCAGGGTTTTAAGCCTTATAAGTCGGCGGGCCCGGATCGGATTATACCAGCAGAGATTCAAAAGAACTCGGCAGCCATCATCCCCTGGCTAGAGGTTATCTTCAGGGGATGTTTGAAACTAGTCTATATTCCTAGGAATTGGACAGAGGTCAAAGTAGTCTTTATTCCGAAATCGGGAAAGAGCTCACATGCTCATCCAAAGGACTTGAGGCCTATAACTCTATCATCCTTTCTGCTGAAAACCCTGGAAAGGTTGATAGATGTGTTTATTCGATCAAGAATTGAACCCAGGAATTGGGCAATGTCGCAGCATGCGTACTGTAAGGGAAAGTCGGTGGACACAGCTCTGCACGATCTAGTACGCACAATTGAGAAATCAATTTACTTGCAAGAGTTTTGCATGGTAGCATTTCTCGATATTGAGGGTGCTTTTAATAATGTAAAAACGGAGGCGATCATGGAAGGATTGTCTTTTTTGAAAGTGGACTGCTCTATAAGTAGGTTAATAAATCAGATGCTGGTAAGCAGGACTATTACCTCGGAGCTGGGAGAGTCCAAGATTAGAAGACTGGTGGTTAGAGGAACCCCACAAGGAGGTGTAATGTCCCCCATTCTCTGGAGTGCAGTGATTAATGGATTGCTGCTGGAACTAGAGAGAGAGGGGATAGGGGTTGTAGCATATGCTGATGATGTAGCGATAGCTGTCTCAGGCAAATATCTAGATATGATTAGGGATGTTATGCAGAATGCACTCCTGATCGTTACGAAATGGGCCAGCAAGTGTGGATTGGGGATTAACCCGTCCAAAACAGAGCTGGTACTATTTACTAGGAAATATAAAATTCCGGTGGTTAGCCCTCCTATCATAAACGGCAGCGGACTAGTTTTTGCTGACCGAGCGAGATTTCTGGGCATAATCTTTGATAGTAAGCTCAGCTGGAAGCCTAACACTTTGGAAAGAGTGAATAAGGCTATTGTAGCCTTATACTCGTGTAGAAACGCTATAGGTAAGAGATGGGGCTTGAAACCGGAGCTGGTATACTGGCTCTATACCGCCGTGGTAAGATCTGTGCTAATGTACGGGGTGGGCGTTTGGTGGCCAGCTCTAGATAAGGTAACTTATAGAGGTATGATGGAGAAGGTGCAAAGAACGGCCTGTATGCTTATAAGCGGGGCGCTTAGGACAACACCTACACGCGCTTTAGAGGTTATGTTCCACCTTATTCCAATCGACCTTTATGGTAAACAGATGGCAGCCAACGTGGCTACGAGGCTCTTGGCTGTCTCTCAATGGAAGTGTCTTCAGGTGGGACACTCGACGATAGGTAGATTCGCTGGCGAAGAACTGGCGAATCTGGATTATATCACACCAACGTTGTGCTTCGATAAGGGTTTCCGTACCATCTTTCCCTCAAGGGAATCCTGGAGAAACGGATCAATCTTGGAAAACGAGGCAGTGCAATTTTTCACGGACGGCTCGAGGCTAGACGATCAGGTAGGAGCCGGAGTCTTCTGTGATAAACTTAATGTTAATATTTCTGTTCGTCTCCCTGACTACTGCAGCGTGTACCAGGCTGAAGTGGTGGCGATCGGGCAAGTCATGACATGGTTGAAGCATAATGTGGTATCCGGGAGGGATATCGCAATTTATGTGGACAGTCAGGCAGCGATCAAGTCACTTGGGGCAGTTTGTCTGAAGTCGCGGGTGGCGCTGGATTGCCGATCATCTCTTAACGAGATGAGCGAGTATTTCAGCATCCAGATAATCTGGGTCCCGGGTCACTCGGACGTCACGGGGAACTGCAGGGCGGACGAACTAGCTAGGTACGGTACGACTCTCCAGATGCAGCCGGAAATGGTAGGTCTGGGGAGGCCTATGGCAGTGCTAAAATGGGCGCTCAGTAAAAGGGCAATCGCCTTGACAAATGAGAGGTGGATCAACACTCTCACGTGCAGGGTAGCAAAGCAAGTTTGGCCAAAACTGGACTTGCGGCGCTCCAAGGTACTAATATCCCTGGGAAGACAAGAAATAGGATTGGTCGTAGGGATAATGACAGGTCACTGCCTTTTTGGGGAGCATGCGAGAAGGCTGGGGATACAGACGAATGACTTTTGTAGAAGTTGCATGGACGAAGAGGAGGAGGAGACTTTGGAACACTTCCTATGCTCATGTCCGGCGCTATCATACAGAAGGCATAAGTATTTGGGTGTGTACGGTATGGACAGCCTTTCGGAACTCGCGGACTGTGGAGTGCGAGATTTATTACGCTATATAAATAGCTCTGGTTGGTTTCAACGGGAGTAATGGGGAGATGGGATCCTGTGTTATCACAACGGGCCATTGCTGGCCTAAGTGTGCGATAGCAGCCACTTCAACCTAACCTAACCTAACCTACCTCCGCAAACTTCACTTCAATAAAAAACTCGGGTTTTTTTTTATACCATCAGCGAACAAATTTTGGTGTTTTAAATGTCAACATTACATATTATTTTAATATTTTTTATTAATATCATTTTCAAATCGAAGCATTTCATATTATTTTAATTTAAATTTTTCAATTCACCAAAATTTTGGATTTTTTTTTGGCCGATAAAAGAAATAATTTTCGGTTGTCAAAAAAACCCAAGTAAAAGTAGAGTTAAAAATACACCGACTCTTTTTATGCGTTCGATTTTTTGCTAAAAAAAACTCCGATCTGTTTTACCCCGGTGGTCATCAGCGAACACTACCAATATATGTAGCTCAATAACAAAGAGCAAAAATATGATATTACAATAGCAATAGCGGAAGAGCATGAGCCTTAGATTAAAAATAATGCTCCTGTTCTTGAGAGCGATATTTTTATTTTATTTTTAACTGATAATTTTAAAAGAAATCAAAATATATTGCAATGAAGTTAACTACAAAGCCAAGGCAATGCGTTCCACACTCGACTGCAACATTTTAAAGTAGTACCACAGAATAATAAATAACCAGAACGGGCATTACCTGGATCAAGAAATGTTGCTCTTACCTTATATTTTACATGTTAATTTTGAATTTTCAACCACTGAACGATAATTTAACACCGAAAATCCTACCTTCGATAAACCAAGGTCAAAAGAATGAGTCCACTTTTCTCCATATAAAACCGTGTTATGTCGCTTCTGGATATTCTGTGGTACTAACTACAAAGCGAAGTGCTTTGTCATCATAACCTACAAATCACATTTTTGACACAACTGTTTTTACTGAACAATCTAACTCATATGTACGTTCCAAATTCAGAATATCTCAGTTCTTGCTATAATTCACGTGTAAAATGAACCTAAATAAAATATTGATAGCAACCGAATGTTCAAAGCCGAAGCCACCGGTATAGAAGGGTCTCAGCTTCACATTTGTAGTTACTAAAAATTTCGAGGCGAGGTCTCTCGTATCTGGTATGAAAAGTACTTAAAACTTAGGCATTACTAGTGCAATTATTGTTGTAAATAAGCGTATTTTGTTGACCAAAATTTAATCGAACTTCACATAACATTGTGACATAGGGCTCGTCACGAGCTTGCGTATTTGCGTATTTCGTAATTTCGTAAATTTGACGTTCTTTTCTAATTGGTTTAAATTGTTTCCCCTAAATAAGCAAGAAACATCAAAAATAAACACGCTCACAGGCTGCTTATTTTCGTAAAAATGTTTCTCAACATGAGTCAAAATTATAAATTGAAACTAGATAAATTCCCTATGCTTTTTTGAAAAATAAACGAAATGTTGAAATATTGTTCATATACGTAATATTTTGTATGAAGATGTACAAATGCATTCTTTGTTGTGATCAAATGATTACTATTAAACATTTAATTGAAGTAGTAGCGTACCGAATTCCGAATTCGGTTGCTCAAAGGGTAAAATGTCAAAATACAGAAACTACTTCATAGGGTAATTTTATTGTAGTAGGTACTATTTTCCTGTTTGTGTCGCAATATAGATCTCGTAGTGTTAACATCTTTATTAAGCTGGTGGTCACGGGTACTGCGTATTATCGTATAAGGCCCGTTATATCGTGTACATAAGCGAGGGTATCACAATATACAGTTTAATAAAATAGATAGTGGTACTGGGTACTGCATTTTTAATGTATAAGGTCCATAATATCCGTGCTAGTCTGTGGTATCACAAAGTGTGACTCAGTGAAAGTAAATAATTAGACTCGGGGACATCCTTACTTATTTCTAGAAGTTTGGACTAACCGTTTTATAGAAATACAATAGTAGGTCATATACAGCTATAAAAATCCCTATACACGATCCAATTTGGTCGGACGGTTGATCCAATTTGGTTGGAAATTGGTACGTGTGTATGCATGTTGGTTGAAAAAAAATTGTCGGATGTGTTGGGCTGTGTTTCAATCGGGTAAAAAGTTAAATTTTTTAACTGTGGTAAAAAAAATTAAATTTTTCTCACTTTTTAATCGTTTTGGTGTTTCAAATGACACTGGTTAAAATTGTGACGTTTACGTTTTTTATTTTTGTTTTGCGTAGAGAAAAACAAAATACAGGCTACAAATTTTTAACTGGTCCGTGACCAGTTAAAATTTTTGTGGTGAATAAAATGCCAAAAATTTAACTTTTTAACTTTTTATGCGGTTTTCTCTTCGTTTGAAACACAGCCTTGGATGAAAATTTCCATCCGACCAGCCAACCAACCAACCAAATTGGATCGTGTGTAGTATTATCGGTTGACAATTTTCTAGTCTATAATGAAATTTCATACGTAGCTGAGCTAGAAAAAAAAAATAAATATATAATGTTGTTATTTCTTGACGTAGTGTTTTGTTTTTCAAACAAACGTCAAAATCGGACCGACTAAATTGGATCGTCTGTACTCAACATATACCAACCGATTGGATCGTGTGTAGGCAACTCCAATTTGGTTGGACCGACATACCAATTTGGTTGGACCTACCAAATTGGATCGTGTGTAGGAAAAAAACAACAACAACAACATTTTCCTGTTCACTTTTGTAAAAACAAAATATAATTTTGTTTGTTCACTTTTATAAAGACAATACGCTTTATTAATTTATGTAACTAAAATGGTGACACTAGCAATGTGAATGTGGGTTAAATGTCAAAACAAAACTTTTTTTTTAAGAAATAGGCGTGTAACATTTTATGGCCAAATTAATTAATGGTTTTATTATAATTTTATTTATCAAAAGTTTAATTCACAAGCTTTTTCGGCGTATAATTTTTAATAATTTGAGAGCTTAATCCACATTCACAGCGGTAGTGACATCTACTTTTGCTTAACGCAATAAAGCGTATTGGTGCTTTCAGGTCCGCCAACATGTTGTGTATACCAATCGATATCATAATTTAATGATACATGTTGCCATCGTAGTTGTGACCTGAATGCAACTGATTTGACTTATGTCAAATTTCATGTGTTTTTTTTATTAAAGTGTAGTTTAACATGAATTTTAACAAAACAAAATTGTATATTTTAAAAGTAAAGGTTCTTTTTTAGATTACGGAATTTCCTATCCAGTAAATCTACTGTAATATCATAACCTCTTTTTTCGAACTCAATTTTTATTTCGACCCATAGGTTAGGTTAGGTTAGGTTGAAGTGGCTGCTATCGCACACTTAGGCCAGCAATGGCCCGTTGTGATACCACAGGATCCCATCTCCCCATTACTCCCGTTGAAACCAACCAGAGCTATTTATATAGCGTAATAAATCTCGCACTCCACAGTCCGCGAGTTCCGAAAGGCTGTCCATACCGTACACACCCAAATACTTATGCCTTCTGTATGATAGCGCCGGACATGAGCATAGGAAGTGTTCCAAAGTCTCCTCCTCTTCGTCCATGCAACTTCTACAAAAGTCATTCGTCTGTATCCCCAGCCTTCTCGCATGCTCCCCAAAAAGGCAGTGACCTGTCATTATCCCTACGACCAATCCTATTTCTTGTCTTCCCAGGGATATTAGTACCTTGGAGCGCCGCAAGTCCAGTTTTGGCCAAACTTGCTTTGCTACCCTGCACGTGAGAGTGTTGATCCACCTCTCATTTGTCAAGGCGATTGCCCTTTTACTGAGCGCCCATTTTAGCACTGTCATAGGCCTCCCCAGACCTACCATTTCCGGCTGCATCTGGAGAGTCGTACCGTACCTAGCTAGTTCAAGTCGACCCATATCTTTTATTTATTTTTGGATCTCTAAATTTGTGTTTTTTGTCGCTGTATTGCTCAATAATTAATAAGGTAGTCTCCTTAGTCCATTTTAATGTGCCTAGAAAAAATTAAAAAGCTAAAATACCGATGGCTGAATGTATCACAAAAAAATAATGATGGCAAAAATGACATTTAACACATCAGTGTTGCCATCAAAAAGTTGATCTATCAATTGCATTCAGAACTCAACATGTTGAATTATGCAACATGTTGCCAACAGTTGGCGGACCTGAAAGCGCCCAATATATAAACAAATAAATTATAATATCTATAGGAGGATTTTTCAAGTAGTAAGAGAGTTCGCATATAGATTGTGTGTCTGGGATTTAGTATTAAAAAAATTAAATAAATATTAATAGGACTAATTTGTAACAGTGCAGATACAAACGTCTCATGTAAATGTTTGACATTTGAGATTTTGTCCCAGGACAACGACGCACCATACAACAGTACGTAAATTTTGTTCGCAAACCGAGACACGAGAATTGAGAATTTTGTATTCGTACACGATGTATAGTATACATTTTTATGGTTGTATTGTATTAATTTTGTTTGTTGTATTTGTGCGTTTTTTAGGACATTAAGCATCAAAAATAACTAAATCGGGCGAATCGGTTGAATTTTTTGGTGCATATGTTCGTTTCTCTTCTCGTGTTTTATACTTCTCTCTTGCTTTTGAGTTGAGATTTGTCATTCTACAAACAAAATAATTTTTGAGAGACTTGATTTGTTTTTTTTTGATTATGGAGTAACATTTTTATTTTTTTTATTTGAGTTAAAGGATAAATTATTTTTCGTGTTTGTTATTAAAAAAAACATTTAAATAAAATATTTTCGGTTGTTTAATGATTTTTAACATACAAGCACTTTTGATAGAAAGAAGAAAATTAAATGACGTCAATTTCATAAAAAACTAAACAACACTCACGTGGCCACTAATATACACACAATCTACCACTACTAAAAATTTGCGGTTATTCTACTCTCAATTCTCGGTTTGCGAACAAAATTTAGGTACAGACACTCGAAATAAAAATTTCTCCTATAAGGGAAATTAGTCATAACTCTCATAGTAAAGCTTGAAGCAAACATCTGCTTGTTGGGGTGCGTTAAAATGATAGTACCTGTGCCTTGGGTAGAGATGGCACCACTAACCGTTGAACAAAGAAAATAAAAAAAAAGTCAAAAAAATTGTATATGCACATAAAATTGTTCCCTACCTTTCAACCGAGATTTTATTTTTTGATTTCGTTTAATATTAATATTATATTCGCTTTAATATTTAATTGAGTTGTTTATTGGGGTTCGTTCAATTACTAGTAATGTCATCTCTACCTAAGATTCTTGTTGTCTTCAAAATTTGTTAGCGATTTCCCTTATACATAGGTTATTATAATTTATTTGTATATAAAAGGATTGCAATTGTAAACTCTCGACAGAGAAGACGAATAAAAAAATAAACGCCATTTTGGGCAAGCGCATTTTTTGCATTTATCGCATTACAAAAAATAACTTTTGTAATTTTAAATTAATTAATTTTATTAAAATACTGTATTTGAAATTAACGTAAATATTAATAAAGTTTTGTCAATAATAAAATACCGTGCCTGTGATTATTCATGTTGGAAAAATTGGTGAAATACGCGTTCACATATAAACGTTTATCGGCATCTACGTAAAGGGGGTTTTATACGATACTACATGTTGGACGACATGTTCGACAAGACGGAAAGTTTGATCGTGTAAAAGCTAAAAACTACGGTCTAATGGACATGTCCGATGAAAATCAAATTTATTTGATTTTTTGACGGTTTGTCTGGTATGTTGGACCATGTAAACGAATGTATGTCGGACTTGGTAAATTTTGTGAACAATTTTTCTTGACATGTTCACATCGCAGGGCATAATTAAAAACAAACAAGTTTTTACAAACATTTTTAGTAATGGCATTTTTAATAATGGATTATAAAAGCTGCAACCAATGCGGCAGTCATCGTTCGGGCATTTGATTTTTTCCCTTGTTCACATGTTTACTGCTTCACGAATAATGAATAATGAAGTCTATCCAACATGTTATTCATTTGTAGTGTTCCATTGGAAACAATTTGCTACTTGCAAGTACTTGTGAGTAGATGTCCAATGGAACGCGAATTTTCGTGACAGTAGTAAAATATAACCTCAATTTAAATAAAACTGGTAGATTTTGATAAAAAATACATTATTCCATTAATAATAATTAATAATAATACGTAATAAAACATTAAACAACAAAATAATTAAAATATTTTTGCGATTTAAAAATTGCCGTGTCGCATCACAAACATAAACAAATTTTTTTTTTTAACCCTAATCCAACCAGCATATTTTTGTTATGTCAGTACATTCAAATTCTAATCAAATAACTTCCTAAATTTTTGCAAAGGATGCCAAGTACGTTGTATGGAATGTATGGAAATGTTTTAAAATAAAACACATACAAGTTTATAACTAAATTAACATTATTTTGCAAATCGATGCATTTATCAAATGAACCAAAAAGCACACTTTTGTTGGATTAGGGTTAAAAAAATGACATTCCCCACAAACAAAATGGGTATAGAGCCATCTATTAGAATTTTTTAAACTAAAATCCCTCTTCCGTTAATTTTGTGCGTAACTACTACTCAACTACACCATCGTTTGAGCATGAGTAGTTGCAACGTTGCAAGTAGATACAAGTACTTGTGAGTAGTTTACTCAGGCCAATGGAACACAGCAAATGTAAAAGCAAATCAAAATGTACCGTTAGTTTGCCATCGTACTTTGTCTTACGACATGTAGTATCGTATAAAACCCCCTTAAGATTGCTTGATAATCAAAGCAACGGAGCTTACTATCGTCACCACGCATCCGATTAAATTTATAGAGTCAGATTAAACCTAAGGAACGGAGCCAACCATAAGTGCGCTCGACCTCAGCAGTGACACACATATGCGTGACTACCATACAGCTTATCCCGACCACAAAGTGGACTCGACCATTCCGGCTATACAGCCACGGTACAGTCCATAGACGTTTCAGTAATTTTTGTTAAAATTTCCGTGTTTTTCATTATAAAAAATATACGTATTCAAAGGTAATAAAATAAATTTTATTTTTATTTTATAAAAGAAAAATATTAAAAAATGTTTGACGTTTCCATTTGTACCTAGCAGCCAGCGATTTTAACCCTCCGAACCATAATTTGTGTCCATCACACCATTTTTACTTCTAGAGAATTTTTACGCCAATTGAGGTAAATATGTACTAAAATTGAAATTTACTGTACTAAATGATTTACCCGACTATTGGTTCGCAGCCTAAAAAAAAAAAAAAAAATTTATCTCTTTCTTGTGTTATATTAGCCGTCTTCCAATGGGCAAAATTTGCTACTTCGAAGTACTTGCAAGTAGATACCCAATGGAACGAGAAATTGAGTAAAGGGGGTTTTATACGATACTACATGTCGTAAGACAAAGTACGATGGCAAACTAACGGTACATTTTGATTTGCTTTTACATTGAATAACATGTTGGATAGACTTCATTATTCATTATTCGTCAAGCAGTAAACATGTGAACAAGGGAAAAAATCAAATGCCCGAACGATGACTTCCGCATTGGTTGCAGCTTTTATAATCCATTATTAAAAATGTCATTACTAAAAATGTTTGTAAAAACTTGTTTGTTTTTAATTATGCCCTGCGATGTGAATATGTCAAAAAAAAAATTGTTGACAAAATTTACCAAGTCCGACATACATTCGTTTACATGGTCCAACATACCAGACAAACCGTCAAAAAATCAAATAAATTTGATTTTCATCGGACATGTCCATTAGACCGTAGTTTTTAGCTTTTACACGATCGAACTTTCCGTCTTGTCGAACATGTCGTCCAACATGTAGGCCCGTTGTACATTTTAGCTAAGCTAAGCTATAAAACATATCTTAGTTTAGCTTAGTTTAGTTCGCTAGCTCGACATCCGCACATTTGAGCTAATAAATTGGTTCACACATACTTATACTCCTATATTTTATTTGTGACGCACACATTAGGTTACTTCAAATTAATTCTGTCAATCGAAAAGACGACATAATAATATCTGCAGATGATTAGAAACAATTATAGAAAATAAACTTTATTATCTATATGATAAATATGTTTAAGAAATTTTTGCTTTAATATTATATATTTAAAATGTCTCCCTTTCGTATAGAATATTTTGACAGAATGAAATTTAAATAACATTGTATGTGCGTCAAAAATAAAATATAGGAAAATGTCATTGTATATGTGAGAAACATAGCTGAAAATTGTAAGGCGAAGACAACTCGAGCTATGTTTATTTTCATAGCTCAAAGCAGTACAACATAGTTTGCTTAGCTTAGCTCATGTGTGCAACGATTCATTAAAACCCTTTATTTACAAACAGAGCTATGAACATAGCTCAAATCGTTTAGCTTAGCTTAGCTGAAATGTACAACGGGCCTAAGGCCCGTTGTACATTTCAGCTAAGCTAAGCTATAAAACATATCTTAGTTTAGCTTAGTTTAGTTCGCTAGCTCGACATCCGCACATTTGAGCTAATAAATTGGTTCACACATCCTTATACTCCTATATTTTATTTGTGACGCACCCATTAGGTTACTTCAAATTAATTCTGTCCATCGAAAATACGACATAATAATGTCTGCAGATGAATTAGAAAAAATGATAGAAAATAAACTTTATTATCTATATGATAAATATGTTTAAGAAATTTTTGCTTTATTATTATATATTTAAAATGTCTTCCTTTCGTATAGAATATTTTGACAGAATGAAATTTAAATAACATTGTATGTGCGTCAAAAATAAAGTATAGGAAAATGTCATTGTATATGTGAGAAACATAGCTGAAAATTGTAAGGCGAAGACAACTCGAGCTATGTTTATTTTCATAGCTGAAAACAGTACAACATAGTTTGCTTAGCTTAGCTCATGTGTGCAACGATTCATTAAAACCCTTTATTTACAAACAGAGCTATGAACATAGCTCAAATCGTTTAGCTTAGCTTAGCTGAAATGTACAACGGGCCGTAGTATCGTATAAAACCCCCTTAACACAAGTAAAACACAGCCTTCTGTTTAGTTGTTTTTTTGTCTTTTGTAAAGTTGTTTATTATAGTAATGGCGATATTTAAAATTAGATTCAAAATATGACAAAAAAAATGGACATGTAATAAAAGGAAAGCATTGATATTTACCGCATTGATATTTAAACACATTTGTCCTAAAAATGTATCATCAACAACAAAATAATTTTGTATTAATTTTGACATTTTACATCATCAAAAAATAAAAAATCTCGAACGTAATAAAAAACTCTCGAAAAATATCGAAAAAGGTCTAAAAGCCATCTATTGGAATTTTCGCAACTAAAATCCACTAGCGCAAATTTTATGCGTAACTACTTCTGTTTTCTACACCATCGTATGAGCATGGGTAGTTGTGAGTAGATACAAGTACTTGCGAGTAGTTTGCTTTCGCCAATGGAAGACGCTTAATGAGGTGGTTTACACCGCCATATTTAGTCCTGGACTATACACTATATTCGACCTAAATTGCATAGGTCACTTGGTGTAAACGCTAGTTACCCAAATTGGGTTAGGTAATTAAAATGAGTGACCTAACCTAAAATAGGTCAACTAGAAATATGGTGTAAACGGCTCGACCTAAAAAATTTCGCATTTTTCAATAGATGGCATTTGATAATTATCATTTTTACAGCACAAATTATTAATAAAAATAAAAATATTAAAATTAAAATCAATAAATGCCAAAATGATATAATATTAAGTATAAGTACATTTAATGAAAAATTTTAATTTTTGACATATGGACCAAATAATACCTATATTTCTTGTGATGTAAACGGTCGCTAAGTGGACTAAAATAGGTCGCCACTTAGGTCAGTCCACTAAATATTTCGTGGTGTTAACTACCTCATTCTAAAAAGTTACCAAAAATAATACAACAACAAAACACAAGAGAGATACAAAAAATTGATCATGTTAGTGTAGTGTAGCTGTAGACTGCGTGTTAAGAATTGAAGTTTATAATAGCTTGCGGCAGCTTTTTTTTATGTATGTAATCCCAAATAAAATTGGGGAGTATTTAATCCCTTTCAGGGATTAATTAGTGCAATTGTTGTTGTAAATATCAAGTAAATACGCTAAGTAATACAAAGCAAAAGACCCTTGCCGTCACTTTGGTCACTGGAATAGTTACAGAGCATTCACAATGC
Source organism: Tipula helvola (assembly GCA_963556165.1). NCBI lineage: Eukaryota > Metazoa > Arthropoda > Insecta > Diptera > Tipulidae > Tipula > Tipula helvola. The sequence goes on from OY744483.1 coordinate 150,312,075, forward strand.
AAAAACTTTTTACTTTTTACTTACGTTTGTATGAATTTCCAACTTGACGAATAAAAATTTTTGCTCGTTATGTTGGAAATTCATACAAACCTGTAAGTCATAAGTAAAATGTTTTTGCATTGTGAATGCTGTGTTATTGATATAAAAATAAAAATGCAAATTATACTCAAAATAAAAATCGATAATAATTTTCTTTTTACTTATCGATTGACAATAAAAGTTAAATAAAAAAACAAAACAAAAATTCAAAATTATACATATTACTAGAATAATTCTACCAACAAAAACTTGAACTATTTATTCCGGAATACACGGCATTGTTGTTGTAAAATTCCCAAAAGACGGCACCCGATTAATTACCCTGGAGGCCCGAAACGGAAAAAATATTTGACATGACTTATTTCGTGTCGTCATTCATTCGGTCGAATGCCGATTTTTGAATAAAATTTTTGCGCATGCTACTATAGTTCTTGTAAAAGTTGGTTTTTGTTTTAATTTCTAAAAAATTTTTTGTTTCTCTATAATAAAAATACGGAATTTTAAATAAAAATTGCTGTATTAAAAAACGAGTTTAATCGCTTCAATTTAGATTTTGATGGGGACTTCAGTTCAATTGGAAAAAGATAGTGGAATGTCGTCATTAGAAGGAAGTAAAGGTGCAACTCCAGAACGTAAAACAAATGTTAGTTTGCCTGACGTAAAATCCAATAAAATCAAATAACTGTTAGAATTTTTTTTTTGTATTTCTAGGAGTCAAGCGATGGGGCTTCGGCTGAAAATGCGGACGGTTTCGATGATGTAAATATTAATCATTTTCTTATAAATTTAACCTCAAATTTTGTTTTGTAATTTTATAATCAATACTAAATTCCAGTATTGCATTATTTCAATTTTTTTACTGACTTAGTGCTTCACCCCATCTTATTACATAATCTTCAAATTAATAAATGAACATTACTAAGTTTTAATCATTAACATATAATTACTCAATTCTTAGGAGCCTGATGAATCTTTTGGAGAAAGATTGTGGGGATTGACTGAAATGTTCCCGGAACCGGTACGAAAAGTATGCGGAACAGCAACAGATGTATCAACAACAGTAGTGAAAACCCTCTATCAATTTTCGTGTAATGCATCATGGATATTTTTTACAAGTTCCATGATTTTATTTGCTCCGGTCATATTTGAGACTGAACGTGCTCAGATGGAAGAAATGCACAGGACACAACAAAAACAAGTGTTATTAGGTCCAGGTTCTGCCGGTGGCTTACAGTCAGGAAATTCAGGTATTCCAGCATTGCCTCCAATGCAATCACGATAATAGTTTAAACATCTTAATTTATCAATTTAAGATTTGGATTTTCTATTTAATAATTAAAACGAAACCTATTATAGTTATAATTAGTAAAGTTCTACATAATCATGTTTTTTTTGTAGTCGGAAAGAAAAAACATTAAAGAAAATACGAAATTTGAAAATTATGAAAAATTATGTACCTATATGTGGTGTATTTTTTAACTTGTATTTTCAGATTAATATCCAATAAGATATGAATAAATAATAAACTATATTATATTGTAAACAAAACTGTTTTATTGCCAACTCAACTGGTCAATTCCGCTGAGAAATCCAAACAAAATACTTTCTTTGTTAATTTATTTTCATTTCATAAAACTTACAAATTATTAGATATTTTTAATAACACAAAATTGTGTAACTTAAAATTATAACTATGGTCTTTAAAGGAAAGAACATACATTTATGTATATATATTTTTTTATTATCCTAAATTACAAATAAAATTTTACAATAAATATATTACATATGGTAAACATTCTTGTTTAGGTATAGATTATAACATTTAAAAAATGTGCAAATTCCGTAAGAAAACAAGTCCAGTATATTAGGTATTACATTCATAGGGCTATTGAGGATTATGACTTACTAATACCACTAATATGTTACTACATTTATAAAGTTAAAATCAAAACTGGAAAGATGATCTGTTGTTTTTCTCGTTTCATGGAACGAGCTTTTTTTTTAGAGGGTGATTAGAAGAACATTATAATACATCATATACGGCAAAATAATTTGAACAAAGTAATTGAATGGCACGCTTATCATCAAATTTATGATTTAAGTTTTGTTTGTCTAATTATTAATGCTACCATTAGTTTGATTTGGAATTATCGTATCAATCGTAACCAATTTTTCTAGATCGTCAAGTTCCTTTAGTATCGATGGTTTACGTCCAACTTTATCTATCTGATCCTTTTCGGGATTTTTTAATTCGCCAGATTTGATTTTGCCTTCAATCTGTTCGATTTCGCGTATCTTTTTTCTTAGCTTTTTTAATTTTTTGGCCAATTCGGTCTGAGGATCGAAATTAATACTAGCTAGCGTTTCTGTTAGATCATTTACAGATGTGGTGGTGTTAGTATCGGATTTTACTTTTGTAGATTCTTTGGATTTTTGTTGAACTTTCTTAGTTTCTACTGAATTACTACTAGTGCTACTACTACTGCTATTTGATGTTTTATCGTTATTAGACTGTTCATGTTTATTAAGTTTTATATTAATTAATCCGGGAATGCGATTTTGTTTACTACTAGTCGCCGCCGTATTAACTTTAGCATTAGATGTTTGTTGTTTTGTTTGTTCTTTTTTCAAACGTTGATCCTTGAGCGCTTGAGCAACAGAGGGACACATGCCAACAGGTAAAGTTGGCTTTTTTGCAAACAATTTTCCTTTACTTTCGTAAAGGGGTACTTCCTCTTGTGGTATATATCCATCCTTTACGCGGCGTGCTTTACGCCAAGTACCATCGGGACGCTGAGATGCGGGTATGAATTTTCCTGTAATACCAAAATTTAAACAATAAGGTCTGTAATTTAATTAGTATTGGTATATATTAGGCTAATTTTCATAAACAATTCAATAATTTCGATAAAAATTCAACCATTTTACATTTTTTCCTATTACTCATGATAGTTCTTGCAATAAACACAAAAAATACTTTCGATTATCTCGGAAAGACATCAAGAGCCAAACGCTTAAAGGTCTGTCAATTTTTATTCAGATTTGATTGTTTCGAGGATTTGCTGATCCATTGTAACCTTATAACACTTTTCTTGACACATTTAAAATGAAAAATTACCTTCACTATCTTCCACATAGGTTGTCATTTTAAATAAAACAATATTTTAGTTATTTTATTTGAATAAATTTGATTATTTGTAATATTCCATACACACTCTAGTAAATTTTACGTATGGTTAATTCAATGAAAGTAAAATTTAATAACAATAGAATGACGCCATTTTAATTTTAAAATTTATTATACGGAAATTCATTATTTCTTACATAGATGGCAGCACACAGAAGTTTTGTCAGCAAAAAATCAATAATCTTTAAAATCTTCTTGAGAAGCCGCCACCACCACCTCGACCACCATTTCCTCGGCCACCACCATATCTATTGAATCCACCCCCTCCACCATTACCACCGAACCGGTTGCCTCTTGAATTATCAAAACGACCTGTTTTTGGACCATCTGGCGGCCCACCACCATCCCCAGATTGAGTAAAACGTCGGAATGATTCATTATTAGGCATTGAGCCAGTATCTCGTTTTATATTAAAATCACCAGCATCCATTTTGCAGAGATCCGTGACGATATCGATTAATTCAGCATACATTGAATCTTTGCCAATTACAATATCTGGATTTTCAGAAGTTTGAACGACCATTTCTTCGATTGCCGACCGTAAAGCTACTATTAAGGACGCATGGTTAGGATTCATATCCAAATTCAACCAATTATCCATTCTAACCACATCACCGTCGGGAGACTTGACAAGATCAACTTTTTTTGATCCGAAAATTAGAAGGTGGATCGGAGACACCATAGATAGTTGTTTACATGAAACAGCCCTGGTGCGAATTTTTTCCCCGTACACAAAAAATGGATAAGGGAATGTTACCTGAAGATTTGTACAATTTACAGATGTCTTATGAAGTAAAGCCGCTTTAGATTCTGTAGTTAGAACTTTGCGTTTTTCTTTATGGTAACAGACATTTGGATATAATCCTGAGCAAAGAATTCCCCGAACCAAATCCAACTTTCCATCATCAGCATTTGAATCAACATAATGATCCATCATTACGTCTTCGGGAAATCCGGCTTGAATTATAAGATCTTGTAGCTGTTTTTTTGCTTCCCACATTACCCGCAAACTAGGCATTTGTAAACCTTTCCACTCGCAGAAATTTCTTTCAGCTTCCTCACCCTTATAGCGATGGCGGTTCCACAGTTGGAATGCAACCAACATGGCCACATGATCTGAACATGTTTTACCTCCCAAAGCTTTTTGATGATTACTCAACCGTTTCTGGCCCAATTCCATGGTAAATATTTCCGATAGAGTACTGGAAAACGCGGCCATTGAACTTAATGCATCACCGCATAAGAATATGGAACCCAAAACCATCATCCGGCCATGTCGCGGCTCTATCGGCAAACGAGCTAAAATTCTTCCTAGCGATGTGAGCTCATCATTTTGGTCAAGACATTTCATTTCTCGCAGCAACATTTCTGCCTCAATTACGGCATCAAGTGGTGGTGGTTCAATGGCTTTTGATAAGAATTGCCCAATTGCACCTAATCTTAATAATTTGATGCTTAAAGCCAATTCATGCAACGGAGTTCTAAATATTTCAGGAGTTAAATTATCATCCAATTTGTCAAAACGAGCCTTTGAACAAAGTGTGAAACACCACCCAGATCTAACACGACCAGCACGACCTTTGCGCTGTTCCAAATTTGTTTTACTTGCCCAAACTGTAGCGTAACTTGTCATATTATTATGCGAGGTGAATAGCTTCATTCTCGATTTGCAGCTATCGATGACATACACAATGTCATCAATAGTAATTGATGATTCTGCGATATTTGTAGACAAAATGATCTGTAATAAAAGATAAGGCATATTTAGTAGAAACGAAATTTGTAGTTCTAATTAGGTGGTAGAATTTCCTTTACCTTAGTGACACCATCTGGGAATGTTTCAAAAACACGTCTTTGATCTTCTCGAGGCAATTGAGAGTGACAAGGGAGAATACGGTAATTGGGCCCACTAAAATTGGGACTGTTTTGTAAGTACTTCATAAGCGCAAAAATTAAATTCCAACCCGGAAGAAACACCAAAACGGCGCCAGGCCCTTGCGATTTTATGTATAACAAAATTGCCTCGATCAATTCAAATTTAACCTCGGATTCAGATAAGTTCGACATTACGGCTTTTGTCGAATTTGAATAATTACCAGAATTCGAAATTATTTTGTTTAAATTCTGTTCTTGCTCTTCCCCAGCATCAAGAATTGTCTCCTCGGCTTCATCGTCTCGTTTCCGTTTTCTAGATTCTGGCGGTGGTACAAAATTGGTCAGCTCAATACAATCCTCTAAGAAATATTGGCGAATCGGAAAAGCACGGCCCGGGACATCAATTATAGGACAATTACCAAAATAGCTTGAAAATAACGTAGTATCAATTGTGGCTGACATTAGTATAACACGCAAATCAGGAAAGACGTGAATCATGTCTTTTAAAACAACCATGATAAAATCACTATTTACGTCCCGTTCATGAATTTCGTCAACTATTACGTGAGACACTCCTCGCAGTCCTGCCTCTAATTTACGCAATAATACTCCAATGGTACAGAAAAGGATTGATCCGTACGGTCGTGGAAAAACAGATTCAAATCTAACTGAATAGCCTGTGGAATCTCCGATAGACTCATTGCGTTCACTAGCAATTCGTTCTGCAACACTTACCGCACTGATTCGTCTGGGTTGGGTCACACAAATATTACACCATGCACCTTGCCCCGAATTAATATAATCCTCCAAAATATATTGAGCAATTTGAGTGGTTTTACCACATCCCGTATTTCCTTGCACAATAATAACCGAATTTTCATTAATTGCCTGCATCAAATCATTCCGTTTGGCGGCTATTGGTAATTCTTCGCGTTTACTTAATTTCTCCTGCAAAGTTCGATCATTCAGTTTTTTATCACGCTCGGTTTTAATTAAGTCTTCGCTTATTTTATCTAAAGTCGCTGTAGCGTAAAACCCTTCATCGATGTTGCACGCAGTCCAAGGATTCCAGTTCGCTTGTGGTGGTGACCAAGATATTACTGAACCACTAATTGGCGCATCTTTCGGCATTCTGTGTACTTCCGGCTTAGGTGGCAACAAACTCATGGTATCAGTATCGACCATCTTACTAGGATTTGAATAAATTGGAGTAATATTTAAATTTTTAACGGCCGTTTCCAGTTTATCTACTAATGCTGGGTCGAGTGCCACGGGGTAGGCTTTTATTTGTACGGTATCTTTATCCTTCTTTAGAGTGCCGCTAAATGCTTCTATCACACCTAAGTGAAATAATTGACGGACAAGAGATAGAGCACAAGACTTACTTGCCGACTGTTTATTTGATCCAGTTTCACGGCCCGTTATAGGTCTTTTCAGTTCTCTGACAAAAAATGTCATCTCCGCCATAAAACTCCTAGAATTGTATTAAAATTAATAAGATAATTTATATTTAAATTGTAAATAAAATTTTATAATTTTTTACCTTTTTATGATGAAAAGAACTAAAAAATTTGAAATATTTCAGGTCTAAAACAAAATAAAATTAAGAATTTATTGAATATTTAATGTTAACTTTCAATATATATTTTTCACTTTTGGTAAAGTACTTAAGTCGGTACTTTTATGAAAAGTGCGATTCACATGATTGTTAGGCAAATTCGATTTCATTTAGTATACCCTATTTACTTATAGACAAATTGCCGATTAGGGCAATTGGTTCAAACAGGTAAATTTGTTTTAGAGACAATCCAAGTTAACAAAAAATATCAATTTTCTAGTCCTGAAATATTTCAATAGTAAACAACAAAGGATCGAATTTATTACCTGGAATGGTCGGGGCCAACTGGCGTGTATTTATAATCAGCTTGAATCTTATTAGCCTGCATATACTGATTCAATTTGGATTTTGCATTTTCAATCATCCAATTACCGTGAATAGAGGCGTTTACGTCTAAAGATTCAGCCTCCTCCATCTTAATTTGCTGCTCAACACGGTCCATATAACTATCTGGTCTAATATTATCATCTCGAACAGGACGATAGGCCGCTCCCAAATCTTGGGGCCCCAACCCTCCTTTGAAAACATCGACTCGTTGCTGCTGTCCACGGTTTTCAAATTCAACTGCATTTGCAGTACTTCCTTCTTCTATCGGCACCTCTTTTGAAGATACTTTATCCATTCTTATTAAATAATTAATAAAATCTCGGGCCGCATTTTTTTCCGCATCTTTTTTATTAGTCGAATTTCCAGCCCCAACATAAGCAAACGTTGATACTTTTACTTCACACAAAAATCTCTGACGATGCTTTGGTCCTGGGGAAAAGAATTTTATTTTCTGAATAGGAAAAGCGAAGCCAAACAAAATATTCCAAAATGGTAACTTACCGGTCGGTCTTACGTCAAATGAAGGTTCGACATGATTCTTTGAACACCATTCAAATAAAAAGGACTTTACGTCTTGTGACGGCATATTTAAATATCAATTTATCGCCCTTTTCAAAAATCACCAAACAATATTACAATTCACTGATTGATAAACTAAAAATCAATAAATTTGATTTATTTGGCTATTACTATACTTGCTTCGTAGAGAGTTGATACCTTCCCTTCCAATAAAATTTATTTTCTGTTTCAATGTTTATTATGTTGGTATGGTTTAACCAATACCAACCTGACAAAATTTGTTATACACTATAGTTATAATTATTCATTCCAGATGTCACTGCGGGCGACATGGAGTGGCTCAAATTGACGATTGTAAAAGTAGAGAAAGCGCCTCTCGAGGAAAAAAGTTAAAATGGTGTTACTGACAAAATGACATTTGTCACAAATGCGACGAATGAAAATTTATGTTGAATTCTTTTCACCCAAAATAGTCAAAAAAAAAATTGATGCACATCCAAAAACTGTTCTTTTCACTAAAAAACGTCAATGTTTTTTCGATGTGCAACACCAACAAAAATAGAAACGTCAATTTAGTTGTCAAAAGTTTTCAATAATATAGCGTTTTTTGAGTCTCGATCGATTTCTATTATCATTTTGTGTTTAATTTAATTGTTGTGTTTAATTATTTTAATTTAATTAAATAAAGCTGCCATTACATAGAGTTTTTGCGTCTCGATTTGTTTTGTCAGAATGATGCCGCCAAATTTCAATTTAACGTTTAGAAATGTCAATCAAGTAAAAAAAACCGGTTGTATTACCAAAACAAACACAAAACAACATCAATTTTGTTTCATGTACTTTTCACACCCAAAACCAACACAAATGTATTATACAAGCCATATTATTTCCGTGACGCACGCATATTATTAAATCCAAAACCTACTATTTTCTGTAAGTGTTAGTGATATTTTATACTGTTTTTGATACAAACTACAATTTAAAATCAAAGTATGTAAAGATTATACTGTATTATGATGCTAATACTTACAGAAATAGTAGGTTTTATTTTGTGTTTGTATGGCAATAATATGGCTTGTATAAGACATTTGTGTTGGTTTTGTTCACACCACAAAATTCGCATTGAAGCTCAGTATGCAGCTCGAGCTAAGATAAATTTTAGCGCGGTCTCCACAAGTCTCCATTTAATTACAGATAAATCGACACGCTAAAAATTTGTGTAGAGATAAATTTTGTTGATTTTGTTTGACTTTTATTCGTTTGTTTTTGAATGAAGTTTCTGTCCAAATAATCCCTAAATACTCGACTTCGTAATGTTGGTCGGCTATTTTGACTTCTGTTTCTTTTAAAAATATATTAATTTTACTTCGTGGCTACTTCGATTATAACATGAATCAAAATTCAAAACCGTCAAAATGTATCTTCAAATTATTGTCCTTGTGAGATAAATTGCGGCTAAAATGTTTGGAGAATTTATGGTGGCGCAATCTAGATTTGAATGAAACAACTGATATTTTTTCAAATTTTTCACGCAAAGGTGCATACCGCTAAGCGAAATTGTCAGCTAAAAAAAATTTATTTTATTTAGCTAGCTAAATTTTACGTCAAATTTGTATGGAAAATTTCTCTTAGCGCGAGCTGCATACTGAGCTTGATTTGAAAAAACGAAAAGAACACGATATTAGTAATCCGGTAAGTAAAATTTGTGTTTACAGTTCAAAATTGGAATTGCTTACAACAATTTCGAACGTCAAATTATCAGCTAGCTCAGTTTAAAAATTGTCCACTAGGTGGAATCTGTGATGCTCCAATACCGTTTCCAATACCGGGTTTTCATCGTTAACAGTGCATTCACAATGAAAAAACTTTATACTTGTGACTTACAGGTTTGTATGAATTTCCAACATTAAGCTCGGTATGCTGCTCGCGCTAAGATAAATTTTCCATACAAATTTGACGTAAAATTTAGCTAGCGAAATAACAAAAAAATATTTAACTCACGATTTCGCAGAACCGGTACGCAGCTGACGTGAAAAATTTGTAGTTATCTCATTCAATACAGACTGCGCTAGTGGAAAGTCTACAAACGTTTTCGCAGCAATTTATCTGCCTAGCACAATAAAATTGAGATAAATTTTGACAGCGACTAAAAAATAAACATTTATTTTTTTTAAATCGCAAAATGGAGTACAGTGAAGAAGATCTAGACAATAGCTGCGGCACCAATAATAATATTGTCTTCGTCACTTGAATCCATTTGATAAAAGTCGCTCAATACTTTATTTAACTTTCGCTCGAACTATATTTTTTTTTGTTGTAGGACAAATAAAGCAAATGTAAAAATTTATCTCTACATAATCTTTTTAGCTTGTGGATTTATCTGTAATTTAGTGGAGACTTGTGGAGACCGTGTTAAAATTTATCTTAGCGCGAGCTGCATACTGAGCTTTACGAGCAAAAATATTTGTTCGCCAAGTTAATTCACCCGGGATCTCCACGATGCAAATTTCCTGATATTTCCTATCATGCTAGAAATTTTTTTCAAAGTATGAATGAGTATTTACAAAAAAAATAGACCCACTGACGGTTAACCTCATTGAAATACACTATTATACATGTAATTAAATTATGTACTATAATCACTATTTTTTATTCACCCCGTGCGAGTGGCGATTGGAGCCGTGGTTTTAGACAACATATTTATAGCCACTTCACTTCAAAAAATTTCCGCTATACCATATTTTAGTCGTTCCGCGAGCGCTGATGCTAGTTTTTGTATGGTCGCTTCAGTTTTATTTTATTCCAACAGGTAGTGCTTTATCTACATTTACAATCGTCAATACTCACTCAACCGGTGTAAATTAAACAGAGCACAGACAGTAACAAATCGTCCAGTGTATCCAGCGCGTAAATGTTTCTATAAAAATTAATTGGTTATTGACGATTGGAGCCGTGGTTTTAGACAACATAATTATAGCCGCTTTACTTTAAAAGAATTCCGCTATACCATATTTTAGTGGTTCTGCGAGCGCTGATGCTAGTTTTTGTATGGTCGCTTCAGTTTTATTTTATTCCGACAGGTAGTGCTTTCTCTACATTTACAATCGTCAATAATCTGTTTTATAAAATTATTTGTTTTTAAATGTTAATTAAGCGTTTTTAAATGTTTTGCTTTTTCTCTACACATTCATTTCAGAGCAAAAATTTGCAAATGGAGTAAGCTCAGAGTATACTTAGGCTGAATTCCAAACGGATACTTATTTGTGGAACCTGTCTAATTCAAATAAGTAACTTGGCGAGGTAACTTATTTTCTATCTCTTTCTTACCCAAAAATCTAATTTGTAATGTCAAAAAAATACTTTAACCCTTTGATTCGTCATTTATTTTAAAACGCCTGTTATTTTGCTTAACTGAGTAATTCTGAAATTTTATAATATTTTTCGCGCTAAATATCCTTTTTTGGTAGCTTAAGACTAAGAGCCAACATAATAACACTTAAAAATCCATTATTAGTGTATTGAATCCAAAAAATTAGGTTTAAAGTGATGTACGCAATTGTGTACAGTACGAGTGAAAGGGTTAAGGTATTGGTTTATGTTATGCATATGTATGTTTATTATAATGGATATGTATGTAAAAACCACAAACACAAATAACATAAATTTAAAATACATATAATTAAAATAAAATTATCCCAAGAATAATAAATTTAATAATAATAAATTAAAAAAAAAAAAAATCGCTGTGCAGTAAATATTGCGCATTTTTGTTCTTTTGATGCAGCTGTCAAAATAAGTAAGCTAAATCAATTGGAATGACTTTACTTACTTATTTAAAATGGCGGCCAAATAAGTCAATAAGTATCAAATAAGTATCGTTTGGAAAACAGCCTCAGTTCACATTAAAAAATACAGTGCATAGAGTAAAATTACTCTGGTTGAATAAAAAAACGCAGTATATAATTTTGACAGCGCACTGCTCGCTCAGGTTGAATTAAAAAATAGAACCTAGCCTCAAAAAAATATTCACAAGTATATCTGTGGAATTAAACAAAAAGTGGGTAACTTCAGTTAACCACTTCTTTAAATAACAACCCCATTCGTTCACTCATTTTATGCTTAACAATACACCATATTTGATTTTCCATAATTTTCCTTAATTAAAACCAAATTTCCAAACGTCAAAAAACGAATTCGTCTATATGTCTCCTCCGTCTTTCGTTTCGGTCCGTTTCGTTTTCATCTATATTAGTACTTTCTACTTTTCATACCAGGCGCCTCGGCTTTGAGCTTCAAAAATAAAAATTCTTTATTTCATTTTTGAATTGTGCAAATTAGTTTTATTTGGTTGATATCGTTTAATTTCATAGAAATAAATTCAATTTGTTGAGAAATAATTTATTTTTAAGTGATAATTTAAAAAAAATCAAAATATATTGCAATGAAGTTATCTACAAGGCCAAGGCAATGCGTTCCACACTAGACTGCGACATTTCAAAGTATGTAGTACAAAGCGAAGAGCTTTGTCAACATAACCTACAAATCACATTTTTGTCACAACTGTTTTTTATTTACCGAAAAATCTTGCTCATATGTAGGTTACAAATTCATAATATCTCATTTCTTGCTATAATTCACGTATAAAATGGACCTAAATAAAATATTTGATAGCAACCGAATGTTCAAAGCCGACGCCACCGGTTTGAAAGGATCTCAGCTTCACATGTGTGGTAACTAAAAATTTCGAGGCGAGGCGCCTGGACTGCGATTTTGCACACAGCGAGTCGCCTTTTTTGAGCGACTTTTAGCTAAAGGCGAGAAAAAGCGATTTTGCACTGTGCGAGTAGACACTCGCTCTCGCTTTTATTTTCGACCATGTATGTGCTTGGTGAGAAGTAGGAAAAATGAATTTAGGTTGAGGTTTTAATTAAAAAAATTTGAATTTTGCTGCCACATATCTGATGAATGTTATATATAAATAAAATTAATGTTTTATTTATGGAATTTTTTCACTTGAACCAAACAGTACAAATTATAAAAGGAAAACTAATGATAGAATTTATGAATTAATATTTTTATTTATGAATATTTTGAATTAATCAATTTATGTGCTTATTAGGAAAATTTAACTAACGATTATTACAATAGAAACCATCATCGCCAAATATCACAGAACAGGAGGAAGAGGAAAGAATTACATACATAATTAATAATTTAGCAAACAACACCATAACATTTCCCTGGCTTAGCAACAAACAAAATCACACTTGAAATAGGACAACGGACAACCCAAAATTAAATATTGAACGAACTTTAATTTTTTATGACACAAAATTCATTATTTCTGTGCTCGAGAATTAAAAGGGCTTAAGTCGATTTTTATAAAACTCTGCGCATTTTCTGTTTAATTTCCTATTAATACGTTTTCATTCCAATTTATAAGGTTATATCAAATAGAGTAAAAATCTTACTCTCTTTGATATTACCTTAAAAATTGGAAAATAATAATACGCAGAGTTTTGTTTTATAAAAATCGAGCACAGATACGTACGAGCACAGATTTATTTATTTTAAATAGCATGATTTTTTTGTTAATATGAATTTTTATCAGATGCAACGACACAAATCTAAATAAACTTGTCAATAAAATGTATTTTTGACAAGTAAATTAAAGTTGCTCAAAGTTTCTCGCCTTTTATTTTGTCTATTTGTGCAAAATCGAAAAAAAACTGTCGGACAAAATTGAAAGGCGAGAAATCAAACGAAAACTCGCTTCTCGCCTTTTGTGCAAAATCCCACTCCTGGACTGGGATTTTGCACACAGCGAGTCGCCTTTTTTGAGCGACTTTTAGCTAAAAGCGAGAAAAAGCGATTTTGCACTATGCGAGTAGACACTCGCTCTCGCTTTTATTTTCGACCATGTATGTGCTTGGTGAGAAGCAGGAAAAATTAATTTTAGGTTGAGATTTTAGCATAAATGTACATTATATGTAATTAAAAAAATTTGAATTTTGCTGTCACATATCTAATGAATGTTATGTATTAGCAAAATTATTCTTTTAATTATAAAATTTTGTCATTTGAGCAAAACAGTACAACTCATAAAAGGAAAACTATTGATTGAATTTAATCAATTCATGTGCATATTATGAAACTATCGATTATTACAATAAGTACAGAAAACAACACCGCCGAATATTACAGAAGGGAATAAGGCGAAAGAATCACAAACAACACCAAACATTTCCAGTGTTAGCGACAAACAATATCACACTTGAAATAGGACATGGGACAACCCGAAATTAAATATTGAACAAAGTTTGATTTATTATTACACATAATTAATTATTTATTTATTTTAAATAATATGATTTTGTTCAAATTTATTTGTGTCAACGACACACATCTAAAAAACAAACTTCAATAAAATGTATTTTTGACAACTAAATCAAAGTTGCTCAATTTTCTCGCCTTTTATTTTGTCCATTTGTGCAAAATCGAAAAAAAACTGTCGGACAAAATTGAAAGGCGAGAAATCAAACCAAAACTCGCTTCTCGCCTTTTGTGCAAAATCCCAGTCCTGGACTGGGATTTTGCACAAAAGGCGAGAAGCGAGTTTTCGCTTGATTTCTCGCCTTTCAATTTTGTCCGACAGTTTTTTTTCGATTTTGCACAAATGGACAAAATAAAAGGCGAGAAACTTTGAGCAACTTTAATTTACTTGTCAAAAATACATTTTATTGACAAGTTTATTAAGATTTGTGTCGTTGCATCTGATAAAAATTCGTATTAACAAAAAAAATCATGCTATTTAAAATAAATAAATAATGAATTTTGTGTCATAAACAATTAAAGTTCGTTCAATATTTAATTTTGGGTTGCCGTTGTCCTATTTCAAGTGTGATTTTGTTTGTTGCTAAGCCAGGGAAATGTTATGGTGTTGTTTGCTAAATTATTAATTATGTAATTCTTTCCTCTTCCTCCTGTTCTGTGATATGTATTTGACGGTGATGGTTTCTATTGTAATAATCGTTAGTTAAATTTTCCTAATAAGCACATAAATTGGTTAATTCATAATATTCATAAATAAAAAAATTCATAAATTCTATCATTAGTTTTCCTTTTATAATTTGTTCTGTTTGGTTCAAGTGAAAAAATTCCATAATTAAAACATTAATTTTACTCATACATAACATTCATAAGATATGTGGCAGCAAAATCCAAATTTTTTTAATTAAAACCTCAACCTAAATTCATTTTTCCTACTTCTCACTAAGCACATACATGGTCGAAAATAAAAGCGAGAGCGAGTGTCTACTCGCACAGTGCAAAATCGCTTTTTCTCGCCTTTAGCTAAAAGTCGCTCAAAAAAGGCGACTCGCTGTGTGCAAAATCCCAGTCCTGGTATGAAAAGTACTTAACTAGCCCTTTATTTTGCCCAACCGAACTCCCCATAAAATTAATAAGAGGAAAGAATACTCCTGTGAACAGGCATAATTGTGCTATAAATACATGTGGATATAAGTTTTAATGCCAAGAAAATATGAATAAATAAAGGCTGATTATTATGAATTATAATGAAATAGTTATATAAATGTATTTATAAATTTGAAAAAAATCGTTTATAAATTAATAAGGCAAATTATTACACAAAATAAATCTTTTTATCCATAATCGAGTTTTGTGTCCACCTTATATTTTATAGCAACAATGTATAGCCACTGCACAGCACACTAGCATAATTATTTAGAGGGTTGATTGTCATTTAATTTAGTCAGACATATTGTTTTCTCAGTTTGATCTAGAATTGCTAATTAAAAATTTATAATTATTTAAGTTTATTACAGTAAAATAGTTAAAAATATATTATACATTCATAATTTCAGTGTTGATTTAAAATTTTAAATAATAAAGTTAATCGGAAAAAACTATTCGAATGTGGGCCGTAAATATATAATGTCTAAAAGGAACATATCGTATATAAAGCCAGAGGATCCCAGTTTCTTAAAACGTATGAAACAACAAATTGGTTACGAGAATATTACTACCGTTGATACAAAAGTAATAATTTTTTGTGCATTTAAATATGTTTTCATATTTCATCTCTATTGTTTGTTTACATTTTATAGAAAAATAATCAATTTGAGGATATTGATTCTGACGATAGTGAAGATATTATCGCTGAAGAACAACCACAAATAGTTGTGTTGAAGCCAGGCGACCTATCAAGCGAAGAATTCAATATAGAGAAACTACGATTGGAAAAAGGTATTAGTAGTGATGTATTATTAATTTTAAATTGGTAAGCTCTTCGCAATAAATACGAAATTACAATTTCATTCATTTTTTTTATATAATATACATATACAACACAATGCTGCGATATTATTATTGTTGAGAGTACAAAACTCATACTACTGCAATATATATTATTTACATTTGAATGTTTGATTAATATTTATTTTACACACAAATAATAGCACGTGCTTTTTAATACCGGTGAATTGTAAATATAAACAAAAATTGGATAGTGTTTTTCTTTAATTCATTTAATTGATTAATTTATGGTATTTTGTAAAATATTCTTGATAAATTAGTAAAAATGAACTTCTTATTTTGGATTACGAGTAAACTACTGCTGTGCTGTGATTTATATACCAGGATAAACTATTGCTATCTCATTTATAGAAGTGCAAATGTTCACTATAAGTCTCTTTCTCTCTATAAAAAAAAAAATTCGTTTTTGGTCAAAAGTGTTGTTGTAAGCAGGCAAAATATAAAAATTTTGCCGCACAAAACAAAACTATTTGCTGGCAAAATTGGGTTATTTAAAGTTTATTATCTGCATTATACGTTGGTGATATAAATTGGCAAAATATCTAGTTAAACTTTACGGGAAGAATTTTCTCCCTTTTTAAATAAATGATGACCATGACACACTGTGTTTATCCCTTTAAATATAAAAAGACAAAATGAACGTAAAATTAAATTTTGTCCAATTCTAATTATTGCATTTGCATTGTATTTTGTTTATTTGCAGAGGCATCTGAAAAGCCCGCCGATCTCAGTGAAAAAATTATTTTCAAGACAAAAAAAATAAAGCACGGTGTGAAAGAGAAATCAATTGATATAAAGATAAGCAGTGGTGGTGGTGGTAGTTCATCGTCCAAAAATCCAATAGGAACAAAACTTTCGTTTGACTTTGAGGATTCTGATAATTAATCTTTACAAGTAAGAGAAATTAATTTTTATTAAAAACTTCAGTAATGGTTGACTTGAAAATGAATTAAAAATTATAATGGTCTATAGATTATTAGGAAAATTAACGTTTTATTACAATTAAGCGTTCCTAAGCGATTGTGGAGTTAAAATGATTACTCATAACGAATTTGTTAGATCTATAAACGAAAAAATTTTCTGCCTAATCCCCTATTATGGTTCTCAATTAAGAGCCTTGGTGACTTCAAGTCACCGCAATCAAATGTTGGTACATATTACGAACGATTCTCGCCGTGAGTGCAAAGTGAATGAGAGTAAGGTCAAAATTGCTACATAGCCTTAATATTTCACGGTGACTACTTAGTGCGATTTATAGCAAGCAAATTTATTTTTATGCGTATGTCAAACCATTTTGTTGCCTTAAGCTTCCGTTCGTCATAGGAAAATAAATCCACATTGCATTGGCGTATGGTAAAAAGTCTAGAAGAGCATGACATTTACTATTGTGTCGGTATTCTCTCTTCGGACTTTGAAAATCTATGGAAGGGTTACGCAAGCATATTATAACAGAGGCAAAAATGTCTGCAAAGTTTCTACACCATAACCCTGCCGGCGCATTATTTACATACATATTAACAATTTTAAACCATAAAATATCTAATTAATTCACAGCCGCAACTTACATAAATATGTACAACAAAATAAAAACAACAGCCGCGCACAACACTCGTCAAAATAAAAGCGAGAACCACAATACTAAAACTGAACTTTTGCGACTTTTAGAGTCACGGCGACTGGTCGGTGAGGTCGGAACCATAACAGGGGTTGTTATTTGTAAAATTAAGCTTTGCCATAACAGTTCATGTTTTTAATCTATTGTGTTAAGGGTGAAGCATACCAAAGGCAGCGCAACATGTACCACAAAATGTTGTAGACTTTCTTTTAAGTTTTAATGGACAATTTTCTATTAAAATTTTCAAATATTTAATGTATAGGCCGGTATTCACGTACAATTAAATTGCGCAATATAACTGTGCTTACGCCCACATTTGCACAATAAAATCCAAAAATTTTGAATAAAAATTGAGTATATTGTGCAATATAATGACGTCACACAATTATATTGCGCAATTTAATTGAACGTGAATACCGGCCTTATATTTAAATTGGCTGCTCTTTGGGTAATTCATCCTTTAGGAGAGATGGAAAACAAATAGTTGTTGGACTTCAATTCGGTTTAGTTCATTCGGTTTCGAGATTCGATAGGCTTTATATCTCTTTTTTCAAGTACATATAAAATTGGTCGCTATTTCGCTTATTGAATTAAGCACATTTTTTCTTATTATGCTCTGAATTTATTCGTTGTATGTCTTCTCCGCTTTGTCACCAAATAACTTGTTTGCGATACTTTAACGATGACGATGGAACGGGATAATATAGAAATTTTTACTAATAGACTGACAGATCTTTCACAACGAAAAAATTTTTAACTTTTGACTTGCAAGTGAATTTCAAACATAACGAATACAAGTTTTTGTTCCTTATGCTGCAAATTTGGAATACAAGTTTTGTTCGAAATTTATACAAACCTGTAAGTCAAAAGTAAAAATTTGTTTATTGTGAATGTAAGCTTCTTGTAAGCGAAATAGTGTACAATTGTATTCTTGAAAAAAGAGATAATCTGTATCGAAAATTGAAAATAGTGACGGTAGAACATGTCAGTCACCCCAGGTTTTCAAAATTTACAAATTATAATTTTGTTCAAAACAAACTGGATTTGGTTCATCAGCTGAGCGAATTAACCTTGGGTTAAAGAAAGACTAAAATAGATAAATTTCAACCTAAGTATAACTCTTCCAGGAAGCTCAGTCGAGTCTCGTAGTCATTGATGGCATAATAATATTTTATTTTAAGCCTTTAAAAATGTTACCTTTGCCTGACAAGGCTATTCAGGTCAATCCTCTTAATAAATTTATTCCCGGACAAGTAATAAACTAAATAATAACATTTTTTCAATAACAACGGCGGATGAGATTATTTAGAGAGGTTCTGGTTCACGAAACTGGTTGTTCGGGTTTTCTGGTTCGGTTCAAAACCGGTTTCCTTAGAGGATTTTTTTTTATCTGTTTGTATGTATTATGTAATTGGTTATGAAAATAAATAAAAAATAAATGCAACAATTAGCTTATTTGGCTATATGTATTTTAGCATCAAGCTTACTAAATGAAGCCTAACTGTCTAACGTGAGAATTTCTTGAACAAAAAAAAAAAACAGAATGGGTTCATTTCTCTCCTTTTGTCAACGGAAAATTTAAAGCAGCAAGATACTTTTTTTAAGAAAATTGGAAATTTGGAATTTTATTGTTTTTTGTTCTGTTCAATTTTATTTGCTTGTAATTTAAATAGGATTCACATTTTTCCGAACATTAAGAATCATGAAAATTATGAGGCAATAAAGTAAATGGCGCTGACTTTACCGAAAACTGTTCAAAATCCTATTCTTTATTAGGGCATTTTACAAAAAAATTCATAGAACCTCTATTATTCCAAATGTTTTATTACTAAAACAAATAGGTCTGCTAATGTTAACCAACCGATAAACTAAATTGTAAAAATTAAGGTCGTGGATACAAAATTATTTCACAATCGGGGGATTACAGACAAAATTCATCAATTTTTTGACAACTTAATCTTAATCTTCTACTTATGTAATCGAGACTACTAATCCCTAGTCCGAACATAGCATAATAGCCGCGAAAGATACAAACTGGCTAATCGCGAATCCTAGATTATGTAGTTATTTTTTCCAGTATGTCACGACACGATTTTAATACTTTCAGGATTAGCGCGTTTTTAACTTGATTATCGTAATCTAGTTGGGCAAACTCGAAAAAATGGACAGAAAGTGGTGTAAGTTAGATAGAATTATTTTATTTTGACGTCATTTTTAAAATGAAATTAAAATTTCGATCTGAGATTATCGTGATAAGCTTTGTGTTAAGTAAGTCAAATAAATCAGAGTGCGTTTCTAATTTTCTGTTGATATGGCAATGAGATAAACAATAAAATAGAATGCAGCTGCTACCTTCATTATTAAGTCCGCCATTTTTGGTAATTTATTAAAATTTATGTATAACGATGAATGAATATGATTCAAGGCTTAGGGAGTTGAACTTAAATTTTAGCAGGATCTTGATATTTTTGTTGTAAATGAGGCGATACATAAAAAACAGTACCAATTTTGTGGAAGGTGGTGAACCAATAAAATATTTCAAAATTTAATTTTCAGTTTTTGTTTACAAATAACATTTTGAAATGCGACTAAATATTTGTAAGTTGCCTCGATGAGGGTCTTAATATGTGGTGCGAATTACATAATGGCCAGTTTAATTTTTTAAGTAATTGAAGATGCTTGTCTAAATGATGTAAGAGGTATAAATCCAAAAAACGTCCAAAAAATATGAAAAGACCTTTAGTGTAATAATTTCCGCATTTTACGTGTGCAACACATTCCCACCCCCCAGAAAAATGATATGGAAGACAGAAAATTTAGATACAAACGTACAAACATATTAATATATAATTTTATATATACATATGTATATATATATATAATAATATATTATATATTACACAAATACATGTTTATGTATGTACATATGTATTTTTTTATATTGTATATATATACGACATAAAACATAATATAATGGTGAATAGGGGCTCGAATACTTTTTGTGAACCGACAACCGTAGCAGAAATCAATCTTTAAATGATTCTGTCTATTAGGACATAAAGGGCCATATTTATAAAATTGCGTTTCTTTTTAAACTATTCACTGTTAGGATTTATTTTTCATTCAATCAAGCTTGATTTAGTGAAATTAATGAGAAAAGGCCACATAGGCAAATAAATTGGACTCAACCATTATTAAAGCCAATAGGGGAAGCCGTTTATTTATAATACAAATTTTATATACGTTCGAACAAGTTTACTGCATGTTGCAACAAATTTTCGTATGATATATTTTTATTTTGCTTGATTTTCATTCAAAATCAGACAAATTCTAGACATAGACCACAAGGTAAAGATATGGAAACCTGACGATTTAATTTTTAATTTATTAGAAATTATTTGTTAAAATGTTTAATTGGATGGGTATTAACTTTTTGGTACAGTCCAGCCCACTAATATAGGGTCGAGCCTGATGGCGATGGGCTCCTAATATGGCGTGTTGATACTCCAAAATTAGGTACCTAATTAAATTTACAATTTTAGGATCGCTTTAGATTAGAGAACTATTTTTTGTACATTTTGCCGTTGCAATTTGGAAATTCAAAGTTAAAGGTTGATCGACTTAGCTACTATCTATATAGATTTTTTCCCTGTCGATTAATCCCAAATGAGAAAAGTTACAATTATGTATTTGGCACTGTAATTAATGGTCACGTGATTGTCGCCATTTTATATTGGATTTTCGGTGAAGGGTACAAATTTGACGTCCTGTTAAAATTTTTTTTTTTTTTTGGTCGAGATAATTTTATGCAACAAAATTTATGGCAAAATCAATAAACGATTTTTGGCTGTTGCTAAAGTGAGGTATGACTATAATAACTATATAATTCAAATTATTAAAATCCGCGGGTATTTTTTTTTGCTAATTAATTTTTTGGTGAGCTAAAACACCGAAGTCATAGAGAAGTGGTGTTGGCGGTATATCTATATAATAAAGAGGTATATAATAAATGGTTGTTATTTACATTATGTGCGATTCTATATACTTAGTATATATATATATATATATATATATATATATATATATATATATATATATATATATATATATATATATATATATATATATATATATATATATATATATATATATATATATATATATATATATATATATATATATATATATATATATATATATATATATATATATATATATATATATATATATATATATATATATATATATATATATATATATATATATATATATATATATATATATATATATATATATATATATATACTATTGCACTTTTACATAAGTATTAAATACTATATATAGCGAATGGTATATATGTATTAGAGTATATACTGAAATATAATGTGAATGTATGCTTATATACTTATATGTGCGTGTATAGGGTATTGAATGGCAGATGTATTTTTTAATTTTGTTTCGCTCCGCATTGGGGCTCAGATTCTTTCTAAAGTAATTTCAATATGGCGTCGGTGACTAAATAAACTATTAGATTTTGAAAAAAAAGTTGAGCATAATAAATTACTAGAATTCATTATTTTTTTCCATTCATTTATTTAAATGCACATGGTAATTTTATTGTAATTTTTGTGAATAAAAAAAATAATATGTTATCAGCTGATTGTGTATTTCGTTGTATTTAAAAAAAAAAAAAAAATATATATATATACAAATGTTTAAAATGACATTTTTTTTTCTTACTTTGGCTTGTTATTTATGTTTTACTCGAATGTGTTTATTTGATTTTAGTAAATTATGCATTGATTTATATAATATCAAATCAATTTAACCTAAAATTTATAAATTTAGTGAAGATTTATGATTTTTTAAAGATTGAATGACGTGTTTATTATTTTTTATCTCTCTCTTTTATTCTAACTGTGCATAGTAATATGAAAAAAAAAAAAAGTTATATGAAAAACATCCCGTCTACTAAACATTTCAGAAGATATTTGGGGCCGTTTGGGTATTCGTTTTTTAAAATAGTTTTTTACTGTCATGGCGTCTAATGGACGACGAGCACCAAATAATTTTTATGAAGCATGTTGATATTAGAATTAATAATCTTTTTGTATTGTTAATATGGTGCTACAAAATTATAAAAGTGAAAATTGTTTAATGTTTGGAAGTGGTTTTTTTTTACACAATATTTTGAAGTTTTGCATATCTATGTATGTATGTTATGTACATAAGTTTATATCTGCAAACATAATTATTATTTTAGTGGCAAATAGAACTTCATAGGTGCCCCAATTTTTTTACTCAATCCGTTTTATATTGAAATTCGATTTATTGCAGGTTAAAAATAAAAAATTCAATGACTATCTCATTTACACGCGAAGTTAGCTTATGTGTATGTACCTCCATGTTTATTTCATTTAAATGTTTGTCAAAAATGTCAAATTTGTTGTAAATGTAATTGAGTTTTAAAAAATATCTATTCAAAATGTATCATTCATAAATTGTACATACATAATTAATAATAATCATACGCGATGGATATATCCAAATTTCAAACCAAAATATAAAATTTTAAATAATTTTAACAAATTTCAAGTGAACATTTTGTTCGCTTTGAAATCTCTAAATAGTTTTTGGAGATACAAATACAATGTCACATTGTGCTAATAACATTGTAGGAAAATCGTATTTAAATGAAATACCGAATAGCCAAATTGTGGCACAAGAAAATTATTCTATGTTACGTAATTTAATTTGTTGTCTCTACTTATTTTCAAATACCTACCTATAACCCTTAACAAATACAAGATTCTTCCAAACTAATGATTAATTATATTTGTTTATATCCATTTTAGGTGTAACATTACATTCGTGTATCACAAAAAATCGCAAGTTGTTGACCTTTAGATACGATATTATAATATAAAAGGAATGGGTGAAGTTGGTATAACTACCGGAGAAAATCCAACCGATTCTTTTGCACTGAATGGTGAGATGAATGGCAGTTACGAAGATGAACAAATGGAAGTTGATCCTTTAGAATCTCCTCAACAAAACAATAATAAATCTGATAAAAATGTTGATAGTAGTAAAAAAGGTAACCAACCAATCACCGACGAAGTAGAAAAATCTAATATGACCGAAAATAGTAACCGTATAAAAAATGTAGATGAAAAATCACAGTCGGGCAGTAGTATTCCAGAAGATTTTGATGTTAGAATTAATAAAGATATAAATTTGATTACAATTGCAAATGGTGGAGACCCAACAAATATAGAGAAACCGAATAATGATGAAATTCACGATATTGATGATTCGGATGATGATGACGACACTAACGAAGAAAAACATGTTGACACAAACTTACATAATGAAAATAAATCAATGGATATAGATCGCGCATCAAATGGTCATATTTCAATGGATGATGATAAACCAGTTAGTATTCATTCTGATTCTGAATCGGATATTGAGGATAAAGTAAACATTCAAAATATAAAAGTCTTGGACAACAAAGACACTAAATCCGGGAAGGAAACACCAAAGCGTGATAATAACATAAACGGTGAAGAAGTTCATGAAATATTAAGTGATAAGGAGGATTGCATTGTCGTTGAGGATGAGAAAAAGGAAGATATATCTCCGAGGCGCAGTCAGCGACAACGTAAAAGTGTTGTCAAGGTGAGAAATTTTGCTGATTTCGATGACGACATAGAAGAAATTAAAGATGATTCATCGATAAATAATAGCCCAAAAAACCTTATTAAAAATTTAAATAATATTCGAAGTTCTGTCAGTGTACAATCCAGTACATCTCCATTTGGCCAGGGTATTAATCAAATAAGTATTAAGGATGCCAGAAGTTTAGCAGTTTCACATGGTACGACTATAACAAAATCTAGCGGGAATAATATATTTGCCCAAACCAATCTTCAACAACAATTAAATAGTAATAAAAGAGAACCCTCACTCGTCATAATCGATACTAATCAAATTCTTTCCCAACGAGCAGGTATCCAGCAAAGTTTAAATAGAAATACATTTTCGGTACTTCCAGTAGGCGTGCCAGCTCAAGGTTTATACCCGACAAACATGCGAACATCAATTACATCAATATCGAAAAATTTACTATTAAATCAAACAAATATCACACCATCATTAATTCAACCGCAATTAAATCAACCATCCACGTCACATCTATTACCAGCTCTTACAGATGATATGTTTGTGCTAGAGGCTCCTTCATTTATTGTTCCATATATTTATGAAAAACCGCCATCGGAAAATTTGCGTGAAATTGTCACAAAAATTGGCGTTGAACTAGAAGAATCTAAGAAATCTGATGAAATGGAAAAGAAGACAAATGACGAAGAAAAGTCTAAAACAAATGAAGATTTGCCAGTAGGTAAAGAAGTTGTCGGTGAACCGAATAAAGATATTGCAAAAGTTGATGATTCTGAAAATTCCAAGAAACGTAAACGGAAAACTAAAAATGGCGATGATTCATGGGATGAATCAGATACATCAACCGATGATGAGGCTTCCGATACAGAGCAACGTACCAAAATTTTAATTAAAGAAATGAAAGAAGGGGATATTGATGATATTAAGAAGCATATAATAACGCCGGAAAATACTAAAGAAGCTGTTCTAGGGGTACCAGCAATTACAACTGTGGATATCACTAAAAAAGACAATTACTTTGAAAGCCCTTTAGGTAAATTTTTTATGACTATTGGTATAAACTTAGTTCAAGAGCATGTGCAAACTGATTTGTTGCGACAACAAAAGAAGAAAATCAATCGGGAAGGTGGTACCGCTCCTCCAAATATCCAAGTTGCAATAAATTCATTAATGAAAAATTTAGAAGTAAGCCGGGAACGGAATGAACCATTTAAGTTCGATATGAAACGGTGTGAATATTGTAATTTTAAATCAGAGTCGTCTCTAGCAATGGCACACCATTACGAGACACCCCATATGAAAAATTATATTTATAAATGTAATTTCTGTACGTTTGAAACTCGGCCGCCACAGGACATCTTATTTCACATGGAAGCTGTTCATAATATTAAAGGTCATCTAGAAAAAGCAGTTTCTTATCACCAATGTCCTAATTGTCCATTTGAGGATAATGGAAAATCAAAATTGATGCGTCACTCAGTTGTTTGTGCTAAAAAATTCCGTCCTGAAGTTAATTTGGCACCGCCTGCTGACTGGGAGCCACCAGCAAAAATACCAAGAATTAAACCGAAACACGGTTTGGTTGGTACGGCAACAGCCTATCAGGTAATATTTTAATTTTTGATCGTAGATTTGATTATTTGATTAATGTAACGTTTGTTGTAGGCAATGGCTGCACAACAACAGCGGGCCACGACCCACATTCTACCACGATCAAACACAGCACAAGCAAATGCTTTGCTTCAAAGAGGTCGTATTATACCAAATCGTCCAGGACAACAAATGACGAAAGGTGGAATTTCAAATGTAAATTCGCCTGGTGGACGAAATGTTCAAAGAAATTCTGGTGTGGGGGTTTTACCATCGAACTTTACAACAAATCAATATCTTCAAGTAAGTTTCATTTTAGCCAGGAAAATTTAGCCCACGAATAATAACCGTATCTTTCATAATAGCAAATAGCTGGTGCTGGTAATGTTGGAATATTGCCAAATTTCCACAGTTCACTAACAGTTCAATCAACATCGGGGCCAAAGTCATCGAAATCCGTGCAACAGCCAAGTATATCAATTACACCATTACCTCGACAATCTTCATCACAATCCAGTTCAATAAATCATTTAGGTGGAACAATTACTAAACCACCAGGTATGGCTAATTTAAAACCCGGTCAAAGTCCCAATGGTAATGGCAAAAATGCTTTTGTAATATGTGAAATTTGCGATGGTTATATTAAGGATTTGGATCAATTAAGAAACCATATGCAATGGATTCATAAAATAAAGGTGAGCTTATTTGTTATGCAAATATTTTTGTTTCATGAAATTATAAATAACTTATCGAAGATGTCATCTGAATAATAATCTTTATTAATTTTATTTTATTTTTACAGATTCATCCGAAAATGATTTATAACAGGCCGCCTTTGAATTGTCAAAAATGCCAGTATAGGTTTTTCACGGATCAGGGTCTAGAAAGGCATTTACTAGGCTCTCATGGTCTTGTTACCAGTTCTATGCAAGAAGCGGCAAATAAAGGGAAGGATGCCGGCAGATGTCCTGTTTGTGGAAGAGTGAGTAAAATAATGGCTTATTAAATCGCACAAATTCAAAATTTATTTTCGAATTTTAGATTTATCAATGGAAATTATTAAATCATGTTAGTCGAGATCACAGCATGACACTAAAACCAGCTCATTTGTCATATAAATGTACAGTGTGTACAGCAACATTTGGTATGTACAAGCAGTTTGAAAATCATGTTTATTCGGCACATAGTACCGTTGCTAAAAAATCAATGGACAGTAGAAAAAATCCATCAAGCTCGAACAGCAGTACTAGTAATCATCAATCGAAAATGGCAGGTGACTCCATTTTAAAACCCCTAAAAATTAATGATGAGATAACCATAATTCCACAGCCAGCTACTAAAACACTAAGAACAATGGAAATAGAAAGTCATGTGATTGGTAAGCTAGCCTAGCTAAATCTAAACTAAATTGAGAAAATATTTAAAATTCTCTTGTCTTTTGTTTTTCTCAGATTAAAATCTAATGATAACGTTGTTTTTATAAATATGAGAACATCTACCGAAAATTGTGGAATAGCAGGAGGATAATGATAAATCAACTCATCCAATTCCTTGAACAATTATAACAATTTATATTTGTATTATTTAATTTTCTATTATTAATATTCCTAATAACAAATTTGAAGCAAAATATAAAAATAAATTGTGTAATATATTTAAAAGAAAATAATAATAAAAACAAGAGTTATATAGAAAATGAACTATTAGAAATGAGAAGATTAATAAAAATAATAATAATTTTGTGCAAAATAATAAAAGTGATGGTAAGAATAATAATTTAATTTGTTTGTAATTTTTACAATATTATTATTATTATAAAACATAACATAAAATATATATTTTCAAATAAAGTATTTTGTTAAGTTCAGAAAAATTCATCCATATTCTAAATTCCTAGGCAAAAAAAAAAAAAAAAAAAACAAGAAAATACGTGAAAATTACAAGATCTTTATTTCATTTTTAATTTTATTATTGTATTATAATGATTAGATTACAAACATGAAAATTAGTTTAAAAGCAAATGTTTAAAGAAAAATTAAAATTATTTTACATATTAAAGATTATCAAAAAAAAATAATATTTAAAAAATTTTAGTAATATAAAATAATACATTTAATCATAAGTGGACTGTAATAAAGGTGAGAGATGTGAAAAGTGTGTTCGTCGGGACCTTAAAAAGGACAAATCACATAATTTATGTAACAAAAGAAAAATTGGGGCGTTAAATTGTAAACTGAAATAAATAAATTAAAATCAAATATTCGAATAAAATTGAAACGTTATTAAAAATATGTAACAAAACAAAAAACTGGAAAGTTACTAAATTACAAATATATATTTACATATATAGCTATAATGCGGCAGAAGGTGAATAAAGTCTTGTGAATTTATTTGTTTTCATCAAAAATGCGGCTAATTAAATTATTGATAAATATTTTTTTGTGTGTATTCTCAATCGTTTTTTAAATTAGAAATACTACTGTTTTTAAGCGGATGGTATTTCTTAGAGTGGCGAGAACCATTTACTAATTAAAAAAAAAAAAATTGATTCATAAAGTACAAAAACTACAGACATTCGTATAAATAGTATAAACAAGAAATGAGAAGACTGGGTAATTAAGTACACATACGCCACATGAATAATATGAGAACAAACTTATACGTGTCCGTACTTGATCAGGATCAGGAGTGAATGTGTTTGATAACGACCACCTGGAAGTAAAGAGAGAGATCACCTTTACGTTATATTTTTATGGAATAGCAGTAAAAATACAATTTCAAAATGGAAGTATAGTTTTAGGTTTATTTTATATCTTTTAAAAGTGTTTCTAGGAGCTGCCTGCTTTTACGACATGAAAAACGAAAAAAAAAAATTCTTGTTGCAGAAAAATGTAGACCATGTTAAGAAATGGGGGTTAAAACATTAGCAACTGGATGAAAAATGGGCCCACGTTAGCTTTATTAACAAAGTTTCACTGAAAATTTTAATAATTGAGCCAAACTTCTGTTGTAATTTATTTTTAGTTTTAATTTTGTGTCTGTAGGCAGCTTCTTTAAATTTAGTTAACTCATTATATTTTTAAACACTAAATTTAATTTATTTTATTATATATTATATACTTTTTTTTTTTACATATTTCTATAATTTGCAAATAAATGCATATAATTTTGAATTTAGTTTACCGTTTTAACAAACTAGATATTTCATAAATAAAGAAAAAAGAAATATGTTATGAATTAATTAAAAATAAGTTTTACTCATAGACTATTGTATAGAATAAAAAAAATATATAGATTTATTTAATTTCAATTTTTGTTAATTTTGGCAAATTTCGTAATGTGAGACGGATAACGGCTGTAATATTTAAAAAAAAAAAAAGAAAAAAAGTGGATTCCCTCATTTAAATCTAAAAACAACAATACGTGTAACATATCTTATTTCAAGTTTGAAAGAAAAAGAAAACTTTATTATTTCAGAATTTCTTAAGTTTATTTCCAAAAAAAAAAACAAAGAATTAAGAAAATCCATGTACGTCAGGGACGATGTTAAGAAACGACGTATGGAATATAAACCACATTTGAGATCACTCTTATACTAGTTATTTCAAAATTTAATATCCATCATATTTTGAAAAAATATTAATACATTTTTTAAACAGAAATTTGGCTACTGTTTAAATTGTTCTGTACGGCTTTCAAAATAACGGCCCAGATAATAAATATAGTTCGCATAATATATCCTAAACACACATACACTATTTATAATATTTGTAAACTTAAAAATTAAAATGCGGCGATTATTATGTTGTATATGATTTTTAATTTATTGATAATTAAACTATTATTAATATTCATTTAATTAACTAATTAAATTTACTACATATATTTAAAGAACAAAAAAAAAAAAATCAATCCATTTAATGTATAAAAAAAAATCGCTGAGGAATAAAATCATTCAAAGGAACAAAATATAAAAAAAATCTACAGCAGTAAATAAACGAATAAAGAATTTATAACTAAAGGTTTTGTTTTTCTAGTAGGAGATATTGTACTAAATTATCTGTCCTGTACAGTACCTTTTATCAAACCTTTACGTTTCCTAAATCCTAAACGCCCTTAATTATTATTGATATGACCTTAAACATTAAATCATTAATTAATAAATGTACCTTATTTCTAATATTAACATATTGCGTAACGCTATCTACAGTGCTCTATTTATTATAAAGCGGGAGCCGAGGTGTAAGGAAATCTAACGAAGAGGTGGTACATGGCTAAATTTTGAAATTTCAAAATCTCATTTCAGGCTGATTCAAAATATCTAAATTAAAAAATTTTAATTTTATCCTGTATCCTTTAAGAATAGATACAAATTTCGTTTAAAAATAAACGAAGAGATACACGCTTAAATTTGGTTTTATTTGTTAGATTCAAGGTAAACAAACACGTTAGAAAAGGTAGTCGATTACCTGTATTTATTTATTTATTTTATTTATTTATTGTACTTTAACAATAATTTAGTATTAAAAGGAAAAGCACAGATGGAAACAGAGTAAACGGAACAAAAAAAAAAAAAAATAATAATGAAGCTGCTTCCATTAGGTAGAAAAGCTCTTAAATTTTTTCAAACAATTTCCACTTCATGCATACACATTCTATTTTGAGTATTAGCTCATTTACAATACAATGTACAGCAAGAGGTGAAATAATATTAAAAATTAACAATAATATTAAAAATAAATTTAAAAAAACCTACGTATTGCCCATCAATCACGCCACTCCAAAAATTTTGACTTAAATAATTTGGCCGATCCTAAACTCTTAATTTCCAATGGAATTGAATTCCAAAGAGAAACTCCCCTAACGTAAAAGGATTTGTTTAGCGACCTACAACTATTTTTGGCCGGAATCAGGCGGAAGTTTGAGGAATGAGACCTGCTAAAAAGTAACTTCCTATAAAGATAACAAGGCTTCTTAGCTTTGAGAAGTTTAAAAATAAAAAGACAAACGCGAAATTCGTAAAAGGTAGATAAACTACATCCTAAAACAAGGCTAGAGTAGGCAGAAATATGATCGAATTTCCTAATACCAAAAATAAACCTAGTACAAGCATTGAAACATCTTTGGAGAACGTTCATATTTTCCTGAAGCGTACCGAATAAAACTATGTCACCGTAAATAAAATGAGGAAGAAGATAAGACAAAAACATTTTTTTTCTAAACTGGCTATCAGAAAATCCTACTACTTTATACAAGCAACTAAGCATACCAAAGACCCTCTTACTAATACTAACTAAATGGTCACCCCAAGAAAGAGTTTTATTAATAACTAAGCCTAAATCTCTAACAGTATTTGAATACATAATTAGCGAACCCTGCAGAAAAATACCAGGAAAGGACGAGGTGTATAACGATTTTTTATAAATTATAATCGACTGAGATTTATTCGCATTTAAAACGAGCCTATTTGAGGCCGACCAACTAGCGATATTACTTAAGTCTTCATTTATCAGAGAAATATTTCTATCAATAGAATCCTGATCTAAACGACTATTTCTATAAATTTGGACATCATCAGCGAAAATGTGAAATGAACAATGGTGAATAGAGGATCATATGTCATTAATGTACATAGAAAATAATAGAGGACCCAGCACTGAACCCTGAAGAACGCCGGAAATTACAGGAAGGAAATCAGACAAAGAATTGTCGAAAAAAACTGCCTGAGAACGATTAGAAAGATAGTTAAAAATTAATCTGGCAGCGGAAACCGAAAATCTAAACTGAGATAAGAGTTTGTTAAAAAGAATTCTGTGATTAATAGAATCAAAGGCCTTAGAAAAATCTAACAAAGTTAAAGAGGTCAATTCCCTATCATTCATATTACGCCTAATATCATCACATACATTTAATAACGCAGTAGAAGTGCTACGAAATTTTCTAAACCAGATTGGAAGAAACTAATTAAACTATTGCTATTGAGATGCGATTGAATTTGGATTTTAACAACTATCTCGAAAGTTTTAGAGAGACAACTTAAAATGCTAATTGGCTGCAAATGGGGTAGCTCTGAAGGATTACTGATCTTTGGGATGGGGATTATTTTACTTAGCTTCCACTGATCTGGATAGGAAGAGGATGTGAGAATAAAATTAAAAATATGTAACAAATATTTTGAGACGAAAGGGAAAACTCGCTTAACGAATTTTAAATTGACGTTATCCAGACCAGAAGATTCCGATTTAACCTCGAGAGAAATATTTGAAAACGAAAATGAATTAGGGGACGCATTAGAGAAAAAATCGACGGTACTACTGCCCGAGTTCAAACTAGAGCAAAAATAACTATTGATATCATTGGGTTTGAACACACCACTAGAACTACTCTTGCATCTGCCTAGGCCTAAATTACGAACATTACGCCAAAAAACCTTGGGAGCAGTCTAACTTGTCCTTGAAATAATTACGTTTAGCAATCCGAGTTAACTCTATTACGAGCCTGCTAATAATCTACATGAGACTGACTACATATTAGGATACCTTTTCCAAAGACGATATTTACTAACTCTAATACTTATGAAATTCGAAACTTCCTGAGACAACCAAGGCAGAGATTTCGCTTTGAAAGTAACCTTTTTAAGCGGAACGCAATCATCAAAGACCAAACTAATCTACGAATTGAAAAATTCTACTTGGGTAGTTGCAGAACTAAGGCAAAAAATATCCTCCCAAGGAACCGAGTTACAAACTAAGAAAAGACGGGAATTATCTATACCGTAAAATGGGGTGAATAGAAACACTTTTCAAGTTTACAAGCATGTACTACTAAGAGGATATTTGTTTTTAATATAATGAAATATCTTAAAATATGGGTCTTGGTGTACTCTTTCCTTTTCAAACTATGTACTTTGATCTATTAGAAATTAATACGGCGGATTTTTTTTTTAAAAACATCACTGTTTCTATTCACCTGCTATTGGGGTCCAACAAAAAAAATTGTGCAGATAGCGATCCGGATAACTATGCGTCAAGAAATACGGCTAATATTAGAATTCGAATGGAAATCTCCATTTTTCAAAATATTCTGGATAAAGAAGATTTAATCTTCATTTTCCAGAATTTAAATTTTCGTTTCTGATTAATGAAGATTTAATATTAAAATTAAAATGGAAATCTCCATTTTCCAGAATATCTCGAGATAATATTCTGGTTAAGAATATTTAATCCTGGACATTTGATTTTTGATATCTCAAGCAAAATTCTACTGTATAATTATCATTATACAGTAGAATTTTGTCAATGCGATTTGTTATCTTGCATAACAATTTCCCGTACATTTATAGAATCGCGCGCGCGGTACGGGAAATTGTTATGCAAGATTTTGTAATGCAAGATTTTGTACTTGCAAGATTTTGTAATGCAACATTTTGTAATGCAAGATTAAGGGGCTAACCCGAGTTTCCTGCGAAAAACTACTTTGAATTTTTACAATTACAGTCAAAACTATTTAATCGACTAGACCGCTGAGAGCCATCACAGTGGATTTACCAGTTTGATAAGCAAACTGGTCCCTGGATCTCACTTCTTATTTGATAATCCAATGTACCCTTTGGTATAAAGACTAAATTTACTATCCTCCATATAGTTTTCGGAATATAGTTAAAAGCATAACTTGCCCGAAACATCTGGATCAAGCTAGGAAGTATTTCCTCAATACCTTTTTGAAGTAATGCCGGAAAGATGTCATCTCCTCCAGCGGATTTGAAAGGTTTGAAAGAGCCAATGGCTCATATCACCTTACTGAGTGTGAAAATTTTCCCAGAGAGACTCCAGATCCTATTGTGCGGTGCGTCGGCTATCTCATAGTTGGAAGATCATGCAGGTCCTCTTGGGCTCCTTCCACTATTGAATCAGAAAAATTGGTATCTAATAGTACCTCTAAGCTTCCTTCCGGTTCTCGGTGTACCCCCCGTTTTCCGTCTGAAGAAGTCCTAAACCATTAGAGTAATTTGAGGGCAATTCATTGATTCCCTCACAGAAATTTGTCCAGATAGCCCTTTTGGATTTTGTTCGAGATCACATTCCGTCAAGGCCATCTTATACTCGCCCCATTTACCGGCGCGTTTAGCCTTGTTGAATAACCTACTCGACTTTTTTCTCACTTTTCCAAGCGCTCCGTTCCACCAACTGACCATCTTAGTAGACTCTCTTCACTTAACCGGACAGCTGTTCTCGTAAGCCAAGTGTATAGACTAACGCAGCTGATTTGAAAAGAATTCCAATCCCTCTGGAGACTCTATGTTCACCATAACCGAGGGCATTTCTGATCCGAGCAAAACTCTATAAGAGTCCAGGTCGACCAGTTTTGGAATTCTAATATCCTGCCGCTGCATGGTCTCGACCGCCAAATCGAATCTGATACGATCTGATGAGGGTCGGTCAGTTTAGGAATTCTAATATCCTGCCGCTGCATGGTCTCGGCCGCCAAACCAAATCTGATATGCATGTGATCCGATAAGTAGGCCCCTTCGGACACATGCCAGTTTTTAATTTAATTACTAAAATTCGGATTAGCAATTGTCAAAAAAACCGCCCCGGTGGCACAGTTGTCAGCATGCTTGCTTTAAGCTCCGGAGGTCCCGGGTTCGATTCCCGGCGGGTGATGAAAAACTCACGGCTGGTTAATGTAAGGATCAATGAATTAATCACTCATTATCCGTTGTAAAAATGATTATGAAACTTCACTATGAAGCGGCCAAATCCCTCTATGGGATGTAGCGCCAGCGAAAAAAAAAAAAAAAAAAAAATTGTCAAATCTAGGACCCCTTGCCTATTCGCATTTATAAAAGTAGGTTTCTTTCCTCTATTAACAATATACTACTATTCAAAAGTTTTGTTCATATTCTGCCAACGGTTTCACGGTACTGTTCGAATAGTAGTATAATGTCTACATTGTTTGTAATCAAAAATTAAAAAAGGAACTCACCCTTATTACTGACGTATCTGTTGCCCCACACCGTGTGATGTGCGTTCGCGTCGCATCTTATCAGGTAGGCCAACCTAACTATGTAGCCTAACTATATCAGCTAAGAGCCGCCTAACGTCTCAACGAGGCGTCATCTTTGAGTCTCCAGGAAAGTAGGCGGAGGCGAT
Source organism: Tipula helvola (assembly GCA_963556165.1). NCBI lineage: Eukaryota > Metazoa > Arthropoda > Insecta > Diptera > Tipulidae > Tipula > Tipula helvola. The sequence goes on from OY744483.1 coordinate 150,347,018, forward strand.
TATAGCCTCTTGTTTGCCTCTTTACCCCAGAACCTCCACTATCACTGGAACCAAGTCCCTGGAGATGAACTCTGAAATGGGAATAAAATTAATTTGCGAGCTAGCCAAACTAGCCGCTCTTGGACTCTCAATTCCATTGTAATAAATCAACTTATTCACTTTATTTGGTATACCTCTAATTTGGTTACCTGTCGTCCATGGTTCCTGAATTAGGGCTATGCCAATATTTTGGCAGATGAACCTGCGGCAAAGGACGCCCGAAGACGCCTTTGCATGATGCAGGTGTATCTATGAGCAGGCGATGTGTGTCCTCATTTATTTAGAAGACTTCTTGAGAATACCTAGATTAGCCTTCTTATCCGCTCCACTGTCTCCATTACCTTCAGTTTTTAAGGCAGATGGCCGACCATTATCCTCCACCTCCTTCCTAGAAGGTGCCTACCTAGCTAACAATTATTCGTAGAAAGATTATCAGGTCAATTTTATGTATGGGGTGAGCACCGCCCATGAAATATCCCTGATATACACGGCGAAATTTGATCTTGATCAATTTGGTTCCTGATTTGCACAGATGTTGACTTAACTCTTGAAGGTTGGTTGGTGGAAATTAAATGGCTGTGTTTAATAAGGTTAAGGTCCGGGCTGCGGTATGACCAGGTCAGAGCATGAATAAGAATCTCTTCTAAATACTCCCTCACAACAGCCCTGCAGTGTGATTTTCATGAATCGGAAAAAAATGCTGCCAATATACGGAGCAAATCGTAAGTGGTTTTAATTCTAAAATATACGTAATGTACCACGCACTATTTAAAGAGCATCCAATTACTATATGAAACTTCGTGAAAGCCGTCAATGAAACAACCATACCATTACGGATCCGCCACCAAATAAAGTTCTTTCGCGAATATTGCGCTGGGCGGGGGCCATCGAAAGACTTTTAGTGGTCGATTTGAAGCATGCTCTGAGAATCTCGACTCGTCCGTGAACAAAACGCCTTCCCAATTATCAAAAATTCTAGACCAAAACACGGCGCTAAAGGAGTCAACCTTAAACAAATCGCTAGGTTAGGTTAAGTTGTTACTTGTATCGCACCGATAATCGACCAGATTGGAGGCCCAGTTTGAAACCTAGCTTAGTTGCTAACGGTGCATCCGGATACCTGGCGCCCTCCTGGTTATGTAGCTTTATCTGTGTACTGCGGAACTCTGAACAGAAGGACACTCTTTTCACCGCTACTCGTGGGACCTAATAATTATGGATAATCCAAAAAACAAACAACAACAAATAAAAGAGTCCGGCTCTCTAACAAATCCGGGAAATGTAGACAAGGAGACCCGGGTCTATAGGCCTACTTCTAAGTCTACAACAAAAGCGCAGTACATAAGCTCAAGCGAGGCTGGTCCCTCCACTCGGGTCACCAAACCTGGGCTAACAAAGCGGAACCAAAGCACGAATAAGGAAGCTGGTTCCTAAAAATATAGAAATAAATCCTAAGCAATCCAAGATTTATCACAAGTAAGTCAGGTTTCGTTTATTTTATTTCACAATTGATTCAAATTCATTTCTGAAAAATGAACGGCATCACGAAATTAAAATAAATTTTCGTTAACTCTTCAACATATTTTTTTTAAAAAAATTCATTTTTTATTACTTTAATAATTAGAAAACTACTATTAATACCCCTATCATGGTTTTCACATTTGCGTCGCTTGGTGAGTCAAACTCGCCGTAATCAAATTTTGGTATTATGGTTCTCGCCGTGAGTGCAAAGTGAGTGAGAGTAATGTCAAAATTGCTCGCCTAATATTTCTCGGTGACTAGTGCGATTTTTTATAAGGAATACAAGAAATAATGGAAATAACAACACTACAACTTTTTTTTTTACAGGCAAAATATTTTAATTAATATTTCCTAATTAAATATTGAATAAAAATCAATTTTGTATTTTTTTTAAACAAAATCGTATTTTAAAATATTTTTATTCTACATTTAACAATAAAATGCGTATGCAAGTTTTCAAACATTTTTGGTCTCTCCAGCTTCATTCGTCACAGATAAAGAAATCCACATTGCATTTGCCGGTTTGCACTATTTATTAATAATTTTAACCGATAAAATATCTAATTAATGGTCATAAAATAACAAAATTAATCACAATAAATGTAAATGTGTACAAAAAAACTGTTAGACAATTAGACATATGTCAAAAAATGTAAAATTTTTGTGCTGGCAAACTTCAAAACGAATGGAAATTGTCATAATTAACAAAACCAAACACATTAGCCGCGCACAACTCTCGCCAAAATAAAAGTGAGAACCATAATACCAAAATTGAACTCACACGATTTTTCAAATCACGGCGACTCGTCGGTGATGTGAGAATCATAATAGGGGTATAAATTTACTATTAATCACAAGACCACAGATGTGAAGGTTGGTTACTGCCAATCCTAATTGGATCTGTCCATAGTACGGTTCTCGTTCATTTAATTTGTATTCTCCATCTGCTCCTATTATAATGTAAGGAAGCATTTTGGTTTCGATCAGTTCTTCAGCAGACCTAACCCTGCCATTGACAGGTGACTTAATTTCCACTAGATTCCAACTATCGCTATTAAAAGAGATATACCATCAGGGCTTATTGCCAAAAATGGCAAATCCGGAGAAATTATTAAGCCGCAATCAAAAAGTATATAATTATGCCCATATACTTTTTTTGCAAGGTTTTCAGCATATGTGCCATACTTTGTTGCTTTATTGTCTTTGAACGAGCTGTTATATATCGAATTAAGTTTTTTATTCCAGTTTTGGTTTTTGTTAGAACCGTAAGTAAATAATCTGTATGCCACACTTCCTGTAATTTTACATTTCTGTTCAAGCAGCCACTTTGCACTAGTTTGCTCCATTGTACTTTTACAAATCGCAACGGCCTCGTTCACTGATTTTTTAATGGTATTAAAGGGAGCTGTTGGGTTCGATTCAATAAAATTTTCCATTAAAGGAATAAATTATTTGAGCCCGTCATGCTGCATTAAATTGTAGTATAATTCAATACAATCATCATTATTTGTGGGAACTGACGGAACTGATCGCATACCGTTTGTGAGGTTTGCTGCTTCTGAATCTGGCTGAGCTGCAAAGTAAATAAAAACATAATACGATATATTATACAATGATATAAGATTAATAATTTTACCTTCTATGAATTGCAACCGAAATTCATCGACTTCCTGGTTTGTAACAAAATCATCATTTTTTTTGTTTATTTCTGAAAAGCAGGACCCACTTTACCCCACTTTTGCCGTAATTCTATTCTTATTTAATAATTTATTTACATTTTTACCGATATATGAAAAGAAGGCATGCTGCAATATGTTTACATGCATGATCATACCGGTAATGACAGGGGATCGGTGCTTTGAATTGGTTTCAATACCGATAGCATGAATCCACCCAGCGTTAACAATAGCTTTATCTTCGCGGAAAGGCCCTTTCGAATTTGCAAAATACTTTAATGCAACATATATGTAATGGGGATTATAATATTCTCGCATATGTCTCGAGAAGATGACCTTTTCACTTAAAATCTACAATATATAAGTATAATTACTACTATATTAATCATATATTCACAATTATCAATAAATTCAATATTATGAAATTAACAATGATATAACCTCTTTGAAATTCGAAAAATACTCCTACATATTTTGAATTCATTTTCCCAAACTATCACGATAGGCCAGTATATTTTCTATCGTGTTTCAAAAAGTTTATATATTGGTTAATGTAATTAACATTGAATTAAAACGAAGAACGAATAATTTTATTTAAAATATTCTTAATTTATGTACCAGTCTTATTAGGTAATTGGCTTTCAGTTTTGTATATAAATCGCGAATGTCATAATTTAATACCAGTAATCAAGTTAGTTTGTTTAAAGCTAGATGTCACTACCCCAAACTTTACCAGTTCTCAATACAAAATTTTGTCGCGAATATTCTCTCCGTAATACTTCATAAATCATGCAAATCACAATAAATATGCAGTTTAAAAATTTCCACCAAACAAATCAAATTTTCAGAAGTAACTTTTAATTGTTGTGAAATGTCAAATTACAGAAATTATAATTTCATGGAAACGATATGGATTAGCGCCGCCATGTTATAACTCAACGAAACTCTTAATTCGGGTTAACTCTGTAATTGAACCGTAGTATCTTATAACTACTGTAATCTCTTTATACCATATCTCGTAAAAAAAAGAACGAAAAAACCGACGAGCTTGTATCCGAGATACGACCTATTAACGTAGGACTACGTACAATTGAGAAAACTTTATTTGTACAGTTTAAGTGAAACCAAAATTTTAAAATTACAAATTTAAAAAAAAACGTTAATTTTCTACTGGCTGGCCATCTTTATGAATTATGCTGCATCATCCTAACCGTTGATTACTCGTTGTACATAATTTTTATTATTTAATATATTTGTTGTTTATACAATACTAAATTTTATACTTCTCAATTCGTTATACCACAATGAAATGCCGTTTTAAAATAAAATAACAAAATTGTGGCTATCCGGCTCCTCGAACAACTCTTTTCCCACAAAGCGACCGTTAAAGATCACTAAACCAATCATTTATATTTTGCAAACATTTTCTGTTATTCTGAGCAGGCATTTTCTTAAATTTGGAGACCTCTTCCCCAATATCACAATTAGTCACGACAATATAAATTTTTTACTCTCATGCCGCCAAATAACAGACTAACTAAATAATTCTATATCAGAATTGATATAGCAAAAACAGCTAATATGAAAATTGTCAATAAGGGTTCTTGTTTTAACTTAGATCATCTTGTTTTAAAATGTATCATTGGGACGGTTAGATTGGCGATTTGAGTAGGTTATATCCACCATAAAGGTCTTCCACTTGATGAATTAGAGGCAGTATTATTATTCCTAAGTAAGGATTATGAAAATATTATTTTAAGGGTGATTTTAATGTTGACCTGCTTAAGGAGTCTGATTTTAAAAAACTAAAAGCCCTTACTGCTCATTTTAATCTTTTTACCCCTCAAAAAGACCCAACTAGATATCATGATAATGGCGGATCTCTTATTGATTTAATTTTTTCCAGTATACCTTTACATATTAAAGATTTCTTCCAAGGCCCTGGTGTATCCGATCATGAGTTGGTAGCGGCCAACTTCAACATAAAAAATCTATACAAACCTGAGTTTGTATCTTTTAGAAGTTATAAACTATTGGATGTAACGATTACTTCAGGAAGATATTGAAAAATTAGACTTTAATGAGCTTAAGGATAATAGTGATATTAATGTTAAGGCCAATATACTAAATGATATAAGCTACATCATCTTATGGATAAGCATATTCCATTTGTGCGCTGGAAAGTTAATTATTATGGATCTCGTTGGATGACAAAAAATATTAAACACTTAATTTAGATTAGAGATATGGCATATAACACATGGAAAGAGTTACCGTCATTGGATAACAAAACAGTATTAAAATACTACGACAAAAAGTTAAGGGTGTGATTAAAGGTGCTAGAAAAAGTTATATTAAAATTAAACTAGATATTGGTCGTAACTCGAAGGAATTGTGGGGAAATCTCAAAGATGAAGGTATTCGAAGTAGCAATGAAGTTGCCTTCATTAATGTTTTTGATCTTAACTCAATATTTGTTAATATGGTTCCTAACCAGAATGTTGTTCAGAACAGTGATCTTTTATTGAACTCTAGATCAAATAGCAATCAACTTAAAATTACTGCAAATAAATTCAAGTTCTCTGAAATAAATGAAGATCAGGTGTTATGGAGGCGTTCATGTCATTGTCATCAGGATCAATGGGACCTGATGGTATTCCTTTGCAATATCTAAAATCTTTTGTTCCAGCGATTCTTCCGATACTTACTCACTTGTTCAATACAATCATACTTAAGAATGGGTTTCTAGACCTCTGGAAAGTTATTAAAGTCATTGCCATTCCTAAATGTAAAGAACCTAAATTGCCATCTGAAATACGCCCCATCTCACTTTTGTCTGTAGTCTCCAAAATTCTGGAGAAAGTGCTAGCTGACCAAATCAAACATCACTTTCAGACAAATAAGTTACTCTCTAATTTTCAGTCTGGTTTTCGACAGTCTCATAGTAGAATGGAACTGCTTTCTGACGTAACAGATTTTGTGAGATCATGTTTGTACAGAGAAATTATGCTGCACTGATCCTATTAGACTTCTCTAAACCTTTTAACTCTACAAACTTCACTATATTGGATAGGAAACTAGAAAATCAATTTGGTTTATCCAGAGAGGCTAGTAACCTTATGATGTCTTACTTAACCGGTCGTTCCCAATATTCTTTAATTACAAATAGTAGATCGTCGCTACTCTCTTTAACGTCCGGGGTTCCTTAAGGATCAATTCTGGGCCCAATCATTTTTACATTGAATATTTCAAATTTACCACTACATGGACATCTTCATATGTTTGCAGATGATGTCCAGATTTTTAGAGAAATAATAAATTCTGATCCGAAAAGTATTGATTATGGTTTGAAACTTATCCACAAAGACTTAAACACGATAAACAGATGGGCGATTATCGGATAGAATCAATGTTCTGATTCTAACTTCACATAAAACAAGTTATATGATAAGTGATACATTAATGGTTAGGGGGGGCAAATACATCTCAAAATTATACATTTTAAATCTTCGAAATAAATTAGTAAACGATTGTTGATTGATTAGTGATGTAGACATATCCATATGTCTTAGGCGGGTATTACATTATCACGTTTATATCATTATATAAATATAATTATATTTCTTTACAAAATAAAGAAATACTGTTATATTTACGTTCAAGAAGCTAAATATATCAGTATTTTCTTTGTAGACAAATATAATTATATTTATATAATTATATAAATGTGATAATGTAATATCCGCCTTATACCTCCGACAGACAAAAACCAGCTAATCGCGAAATTGAGATTATGTTGTTATTTTTTTCAGTCTGTCACAACACGATTTTAATTCTTTCATGATTACCGCGCTTCATAATTTGATTATCGTAATCTAGTTGTAGTTATTTTATTAATACCTTTAAACGCGATTTTTATAAAGCATTCACAAATAATGTATCGATCAATATATCGTTGAAATTTCAATCATTAAAATGTCACGAAAAGTCAATAAAACGTCAGAGACGCCATTTTTCAATGTCACAAAAATGGGAATGCCTTGCTAATAAACGCTTACTAGATATAATTTATTTTTAAATATTGACGATTCAAATGACGTATTAAATCAAATTAGTTTCCGGTCACTTGGAAACTTTGAAGTCCCATAAATCGCAAACTTAAACATTTGTCGGCCTGATCTTTGCGACTATACATTTTTATAGGATTGCATAGGTGAACAGCATATAAATTCAAAAAATGTACGCAATATTTTACATAATGAGAAAAAAATGATTTTTAACTTTTTTATTTTTATTTTATAGTTTTAAATCAATATGGCGTGCGGCATGTTTAATCAAGTTCATTACTAATTAATTAACATTGAAATTAAAATACATAATAATAATTTGTTGTTTAATTTGGTTCGATCCACAAATTTTTATTTAACTTGGTTTGATTTTTACAGTTTTTAAAACATTACATTTATATTTATCCAGAGACATTGCTTTAATCAAATAAATTTCGTAAATACGTCAATTCCATGACGCGCGTCATCACATTGAAATTTTGGTTTACCCTCCATATATAATGAAAACAAAGACGTAGTCCTACGTCAAAAAATTAGAGCATTCTAATTTACCCCCATGGTATAATAAATATACAAGGTATGTTCCAACCAATCGACATATCGCCATTTTTCTTTTTAGCAACGTCACTTTGAGTAATATATTTCGTAACGTTGAATCCGTTTGGTTGGGATTTGTGTTTTTTCTATCGTGTACAATCGTTGAAACTTATTTCCATTTCCAAAACCTAAAAATATTCTTATAAACCTAAACCAATTCGCAAAAAATTATCCAAATTGACTCTGAGTGACGTCACGCTCCACGTGCTTTCAACTGTCAAGCATACCTTGTAATATTATTGCATCATGATTTACCTCTATGAAAACCCAATTTAAAATGCCGAAGGTTTTATAAATCTCGATTGCTCACGCAAAGTACAACTGGGAAATGAAAAACACAAAATGTTTCTATCGTTTCTCCTATATCATTTACAAAATAATAATCTAACAAAACAATTAATAACAATTTCGCATTTTAATATTTTTCGGATCCGAATGTTATTATCTTGATTCTTGGATGGTTTGTATTTTTATTGGTTTTTTTAGATAATCAAAAGACGAATCTTTACTTGTCAATCTTCATGACCAATAATCTATTAGGTATATTTTTATTAGTGTTGTCGCACATACATTTTAACATATTTCACAGTGGCGACATCTTTTATTTAACATTCACATTTAATTACCTTTCAAATAACATTAATACAATATGTAACATGTCCATTTTTTTTTAATTTTTTTATTTTTTATTTTTTTATATTGTATACTAAATAATTCATAGGTAGAAAGTTTGAGTTCAAACAATTTTTAAAATTGTATTATAAATTATACTATATCTAAACTTCTAAGTAAATTATACATTTCAACAATTCTGTTATAAAATTACAAATAATAATAAGTTTTATTTATTTATTATAAATTTAATTTGAAAGGCTTTCTTATCGTCCTACCAGACTTTTCTCTTAGTTTATTACTTTCATTATCATCAAGGACCTTGAATACATTTCTGTCATTCTGTTTAATATTATTTCCTGTGTCATCTAAATTGTTTCCCTCAAATCGTTCCTTTATCAAAAACAGATTACGTCTATAAACAACATTATCTTCCGACAATATCTTATACGACCTTGGCATATCCTTTAGGACCTCTATTATTTTTCCTTTAATCCATACCGAATTTGGATCTTTTTTAAATTAAACTAATTGATCTACATTTAAATTGGACAGTGTATTTCCAGCAGTCTTATCATGATTACATCTCATCTTATTTTGATTTTCTAATTTAAATTGTTTCAATCTATCTACATCAACTACTGTCGGTTTCATTCTGTCTGAATGTGTAGGCAACTTCGTTCTCAATCTTCTCGACATCAAAAGTTCGGCAGGCGAATACAAATTACCTTTAGGGATTGTACGGAGATGCAATAAACCTATATACGGATCACCATCTTCCTCCTCACATTTATATAGCATATTTTTTATGGTTTTTACTGCATTTTCAACCAATCCGTTTGATTTTGGATGATGTGGACTAGATGTAACATTATCATTATCTGAAATTAACTCAACTGGAATACCATGACGAGCAAAAATTGACTTCAGTTGAACTATTACTTGGCTTGCAGAATATCCTGGCATCAATTGAACCGTCTCAACATATTTAGAAAAATAATCTATCAAAATTAGGTATGTTTTAGACTTAAATGGGAAAAAAACAACGAGCGAGTTCATCCTCAACTCGCAAAAGATTTATGTGAAAACTTTTTTGTATAAATATCTATTAAATCATTTTAATTCAAGTCATAAAGACGGATGTTGTTCGCTCAGTATTTAAACTAAGTTACATTTTTGGTTCAAAAAGTCAATAAGTTATAAGTCTATTTTGAATTTGGAGGACGAACCTTACTGACAATTATTGAGCATGATCAAAGTACAGTTATATTAAGTTAATCACCTAAACCTGCCATGTACGCTTTAAAATGTATCATTACTCATACACAGCAATCTTGTTCAAGATTCCATAGTAGTAAATGGTCACGGCAAAATCGCTAAACAAAGCAAAATCACATCGCTTTTTCACTGATCAGTTTAAAATAAATTAAACAGAACGATTCTATTTGGGCGCAATGTTGACCGTAAAATCATTGCAATTGGAGAGACAGTAGCGCGAAACCCCCATAACCAAACTCACCAACAGCATGAGCTTGAGCAATACTAATAACAATAAGAAATCATACCGTTTAAACAATTTTAAAATTATTATTTTATTATGTATCAATGTAACAATGTGCAATTTTCACAGCTCGCTATTTGCATTTCCGCATAATTTGTGGTCCTTTTGCTCGTATGTAATTTTCATTTTCAAAAACACTTGTTGCTGCGGCCATATATAGCAGATATTTTCACAACAAAACAAATTAAAGAAGGCGGTTGTTTTTAGATTTTTTTTTGTACTCGGCTCACGATGTTTTTGAAATGCCGGATGATGTTGTATATTGCATGTGTATGCGTAGATTTTGCATTGATTTTACGTTTTATTTATTTTTTGTTTTTGTCGATATTCACACATACCTTCAATATTTTTTGTTCGGCACTTTTGTTTCCGTAACCCGATTTCTATACAATTTTTTACTTACTCCTGCCGCTAAAGATGTTTTCACATCAAAAATCAACTCCTACTTTTTCATCACATAATGATTGATATCCATTTGCTTTTATGAACAAATTAAATTTTTGTAACCGTATGGTCCAGTCCGATGCACATTTTAATGGAGCGAGATTTCCAATCTGCGACATTTTTCGCCGATTTTTATTTTACTAAGACGATTTTTGACGTAGGATTACGTCTTTGTTTTCATTATAAGGGTGGTAAACCAAAATTTTAATGTGATGACGCGCGTCACGGAATTGACGTATTTAGGAAATTTATTTGAGTAAAGCAATGTCTCTGGATAAATATAAATGAATGTCTTAAAAACTGTAAAAATCAAATTAAATTAAATAAAAATTTGTGGATTGAAAAAAAATTGAAACAAGAAACTATTAATAGTTATTTTAATTTCAATTTTAATTAAATAGTGATGAACTTGATCAAACATGCCGCACGCCATATTGATTTAAAGCTATAAAATAAAAATAAAAATGTTCAAAAAATTTTTATTTTCATTATGTAAAATATTACGTACATTTTTTGAATTTGTATGCTGAATAATCTATGCAATCCTAGAAAAATGAATAGTCGCTAAGATCAGGCCGAAAAATGGTTAGGTTTATGAGTTATGGGACTTCAAAGTTTCCAAGTGACCGAAAACTAATTGGATTAAAGCAAGACATTCCCATTTCTGTGTCGTTGACATTTCTGTGACGTTTTATTGACATTTTGTGACCTTTTGTGTTGAAATTTCAACGATATATTGGTCGATACATTATTTGTGAATTGCTTTATTAAAATCGGGGTTTAAGGTATTATTTCTGAGTAATAAATTCTCTTAGTATAAGGTCGTTTGTAAACCTTAATAGCAAATTGTTATGGGACGCCATTATGGGGATTCGGTGCCAAAAAAAAAATTTACGTTAATTCTGATTTTGTATTATTTGTGTTTTACTATTTTGTATTGTTGAATGATCCACGGTGATGCCAAGCACTGAATGAATAATCATATCGGATAATTATTACGTTTCTCACATAATATTGTTGGATGTTCAATAGTATACTAGAGATGTATAACTGGATCTAATTGTTACAGGTCGCAGATGAAAACCCGTTTCAGTTCTAAGTAATCTAACAAGGGAACCTTTTGAACTGTTAAATTCATAAAATTAAAAAAACTGTTCTAAGTTGTACTCTTTGAGACATTAACGAAACCTTTTAATTAACCTCAAAAAGCGTTTTCTCGGTAGGTATATCTCGACTTCTACTCCACTTTTTTTGATAAAACAAATTAGTAATTATTCCTCACTAAAAGTACAACAAATTCATAGTAAATTAAATTATAAAGGTTGCATCTCTATTTTTTAGGGGATGAAATTACCTTTTTTTTCGCAAATTAAGGGGTGGTTTTAACGCCTAAATATGGCTTGGTTGCCGATAAGAAAAATGGTTTTGTTAAGGTCTCACAGAATACTATAACTTTTATAATTTTTTGAATTTGGCAACTCAAAAGCTGTGATTTGGTGGCATGAGAGTAGAAAATTTATATTGTCGTGACCAATTATGATATTGGGGAAGAGGTCTCCAAATTTAAGAAAATGCCTGTTTAAAACTAACAGAAAATGGTTGTAAAATATGAATGGTTGGTTTGGTGATCTTTAACGGACGCTTTGTGGAAAAGGTGTTGTACGAGGAGCCGGATAGACTCCAATTTTTTATTTTTGTGTTAGAACGGCATTTCATTGTGATATAACGAATTGAGAAATATAAAATTTAGTATTATTTAAACAATAAATATAAAAATTAAGAAAAAATATGTACAATGGGTACTCTTAGGGTAATACAGCCTAATGCATAAAGATGGCAGCATTAGATAATTAACGGTTTTATTTTTAATTTATAACTTTTAAATTTTGGTTTCACTTAAACTGGACAAATAAAGTTTTCTCAATTTTACGTAGTCCTACGTTAATAGGTCGTGTATCGGATACAAGCTCGTCGGTTTTTTTTTTTTAGAAATATTAACAAAATACTTAATTTTGATCACTTTTAAACTTCTGACACCATGTTATTATCTTGGATGGTGTATTTTTATTGTTTTTTTTATATAATCAAAAGACGAATCTTTACTTGTCAATCTTCATGACCAAATCTATTATATTTCTATTAGTGTTGTCGCACATACATTTTAACATATTTCATAGTGGCAACATCTTTTATTTAACATTCACATTTAATTACCTGTAAAATAACATAAATGCAATATGTAACACCGAGAAGATAAGCAGAGAGTAAAATTGGTCAAAAAGCGAGTTTTGTTTTGCTGATTTTAATTAAATAATTTAGGGTTTCACTGCATGATTCGAAAAATTATTTGTACACCCAAATAGGGTTTTCTACACCCATAATTTTTGAATTTTAATTTATACGACACGAGACGTCTCTATATGTAAATCTATACAATAGTTTTTGTATGGACTCTGACGGTTTTTGGTATTCTAAGAAGACGGCTGTGCACATATTTGTGGTATTTTGTATTATGCTATGATATATTCTGTGAGTTTTACAAATTGTGCAAGTTTAACTCACCAAATGGATGATCTCTCAATAGAAAATACCGTAGAAGACAGAAATATTATAGGATTCAAGCACTTAAATCCTCAATATTTATTTTAATCATTATATTAACAGTTAACGTCAAGACGTGAACAACACAAATTTCGTTTTGGTTGACAACACTATGTATGCATAAGAAGTATTATTTAGAAAATATTTATAAGAAATGTTTTGTCTTGAAAGTACGATATATAATGGGCTAGATACGCGATACTCTAGCAATTTGCAACTCGGTAAATATGGCGGATTTGCTAATCGAAAATTTGCTTGCATAATATGATATACTAGATTATTTTAGCAAAGTAAAAATACAAGTTGCTTGCTTGCTAACCAAGAAAATATATCGAGTATCCCATTTTTTGAAATTCAACAACAAATTAGGTTGCTAAATTATCGTGTATAATATTTCTAGCAAATTCGCAAAAACTGACTGCTTATCTGCTTGATTGAGTATCAGGTATCTAGCAAGCAATGTGCCCCGTTTTGTAGTGACACTATGTAGTGTTCCCTATAAAATGTTCCTTTGGTACCCACATTTTATTAGGAAGTGGACAGAGATTAGTAATTACTAATTACGTAATAATCGCGAGACAATTACAGAATGTGTTACTGCGCGTTGTTAATAATATATCGAAAGAGATGATACATATTTTGTTGTTTTGTAAACAATATGTAAATATGTATATAGAAACTATATCATCTATTGTGACGTCAAAGCCACAATTGAAAATAAATCAGATCAATGTAAATTTAATTAGCACCCTTTTTTTAATGTCTACAATAAATTAACACGTCAAGAAACGATATTTATTTCGACGAAATTATTTTATGATAAATCTTCTGAAAACTAGTTAAAAAACAAAGACCATTATTATAAATATAATGTAAATAAAATTATATTATTATTTATTATTATAAACTTAACATTTAAAAAGTCCATTACACATAAATTTGGTGTTTAACATGTATATTTACACGCAGTCTTCATTACAGAAACGAATATAACATAATTTTTGATTTGATTTTTTGCATCGTAGCAAACAAACAACATGTAACAATAAATACTGCGGCCGTGAGTTAATGTGTGTCCTGAAGATGTTCCTGAAGTTCTTTTTGATTCAATGGAATTGGTTCAAAAACTGGTGAATGTTGTACAGCCTCAGGCAAAATGGGTATCGAATTTGCCACAACTGGTATATGTTTAAAATCTACGTTTTCTATAAGCGTTGGATGTGAATCTTCGGTTGCATTTTTCGTTGATAAATGTAATGTTGGATTTTCACCATGAGTAATATTGAAAATTGTTCCGGTCAATGGAAGGGTTTGAAGTATATCCTCGGGATGTTCAATAGTTCCGAAATGAACGGGTGCAATACCTGTTACAATTTGTCCATTGATTTCTTGTTGGATGGGTAGCGGAATATCTCCCAAGTCTATTCCACTGCCATTTAAATGTGCATTAAAGAATGTTAAATCAACCTGTCTATATATGATGAGAATAAAATAAGACGCTTATTAATAATCATCATAAAAATGTTTATTAAATTTAACTTACTTTTGGTCGTTATCGTAATAGTCTTCAAATTCGTCCGTTCCATTTCCATCAACTTCTGTTAATATACCAATTTCATAAACTGCAGCCTTTATGACGTACCTGTGCGCATATTTGAAATTTAACAAATGATAATTTAAAAAAAACTGTTATTTTAACACTTACAATTGTTTTGTTGTATTCCCGAAAGAATTATATCCAGGTATATCTTCCAATGAGGTGATATTTTTGTAAAGTTGTCCGGTTGCTGGGTCGAATACAGGCAACCCACAAATTAGGTTACAATGGAATGTAACCGCCGCTATCACCACACATATAACGAACTTACTAACCATTATTTTATATTTTCGGAACGTCTTTAAGATAACTTAGGCCACAAACAACTAAATTTATTTTCACGATATCATCTTTTTATAGTTTACTAATTTTTAATAATTTTGGTTTATGTGTATGTGTGTGTGTGAAGTTAGTTATATTTCCTATAGGAAAATTTTTGTTATTTTTATACACCTCACTCAACTTTGTCGATGAATAATACATTTATTTAATTATCATTTTGCTGATATCACACAATTAAGATCAATGTGAGATTTTATTATTTATTTATTAAACAAATCAGTTCCAGTAAAAAATTTTAAAGTCGTGCCCAATCATGCAAATACATACATGTTTGTTATCAGTCTAATGGTTTAGAAGAATCGCGATATAATTTGTCATTACACTAAGATTAGAACAAAACAGTTGATGCTCTTCCTAAATGCTGTATCTTGCAGAAAACAATTTCGCTGGAGCCAAAACGTCATTAAAAAATAACTTTGTCGAATCAATTAGCATATGGTTGTGATTTATATTTTGAGACAGATTCAAGTTTAACGTTAAAAAAATTGTAAATTTTAATTAATTTCTTAGTTTAACGAAAACAATTTAGGCAGTAGCACTCAGTTTTTGGGCCAACAGTGTGTGATAAAAAATTAAAATATTATAAATTCGTTAAAAACAAAATAATTATTATAAAATTAGAAAAATAAATAATATTAATATTTATTTGAGATTTCGAAAACAAAAATTTGGGATATAAATTAAGAGAAATATTTACGAGTGAGTGAGTATTCAGTGTCTGCAACAACATGAAGTTCATCCATTTTATTACAGTCGTAAGTCTGCAAGTTTTTTAAATTTTTTATTTTTTATTAAAACCAAATATTTAGAAAGGATTTAAATTTTAAATATTTTTTGTAAATTTATACGATTAGATAACGTTAAGTGTGAAATTTGGAGCTGCATCACCCCTTATACAATTAATCGAAAATGAAGATGAAATTTTAGCCAAAGATATTATTAGTATTTCAAGCGATTCGAAGAGTTCGTCGAGTGAAAGTAGTTCAGAGGAATCACATGAGAATAAAACCATTGAGCTTTTACTTTCCAAAACACGTCTATATCCTATTAATGCATCGGACATAGAGCAAGCACCATTTCTAGAGGATGAACTGCGCGAAATTTTTCCAACAGAAAATAATACACAAACAATAAAAATCGAATCATTTGGTATAAGATCGGCTTTTAATTTGCCATGGTTTTCCGATTTAACGTTTCACCTACCAAATAAAGCCGAAGAAAAAATCTGGGACGATATTAATATAACCGTCAGCGGAGAATTATTTCAATCGAACGAGGAAAATGAAACAACAACATTAAATGTTGAGACCCAAAAGGAAAATGATTTAGCTCATACAAAACTAAAAATATCGACAACAACAATAATTGTAACGCCATCCCCACCATCTACTACGACCACGACCACGACCACCACCAACAAAAAAATAAATAGTCCGAATGCGACGAGTTTCATTTTAACAACGGAATCAATAAAAGAGATATTAATTGAAAAGATAGCTGAAATCGCGGCTGAACCAATTATTTTAACCCAAGGTGTGCGATGAGCATTGTGACTCTGTGAGATTCACTTTTGGAGCCGCACACAATCTAAATGAAATATAATCAAAATTTTTTATATTTAATATTTATACGAAAATAAAATAAAGTGTATTAATTTAATTATCATATTAGTTAATTAACATATGAGTTAAATGGGATATTCAACAATAACAGAAAATAATCTTTTAATGATTCATCACTTCAGTCGAATAATCGAATAAAGAAGCTCTGAATGTGTACAAAGTTCTGTTTTGATACGAGTGTTTCAGAATTTTACTTTTTTTTTTTTTAATTGTACACAACAGAAACGTTTTTAACTTATGTATTGTTATTTAATTTTTTGCGTGGCCATAAAATAAATATGTAAATATAAAAACAATGTTTTTCACTAACACATGTTCCGTTTTTAAAAAGTAGGCGTTAATGGAAACTAGAGCACAATAAATTTATAGCAACTATAACAAAGGACAATCTGTCTACAACTCTACAACAGTACAACTCAGTGGGGTGACAAGTTGTACCACCACTTTCGATTCGTTTTCGATCGTGTTTTGTCTCTTGTAACAAGAACAAAATTAACTCTGTTTCGCTTTTTTCAGCTATCTCAGCATGCTCGAATAAAACAACATTTTGTTTCTACTTATATTCATCACTTCATCAACCATATTTTTGTTTGAGATATTTTATCGATGTGAAGAAAAGGGAAAGTATTTAATAAATAGGCTGAGATCGCATTAGAAAAATCGTAATGAAAAAGAAAATAGGATACAATTTTGTTCTTGTTACAAGAGATAAAACACTATCGAAAACGAATCGAAAGTGATGGTACAACATGTCCCTGAGGTACTTGTATAGCACTACTCAAATCCAAATTCACAGAATTATGTTGTCGTGTGAGCGCTTAAAAAATTTAATTTTTCGTATACTTAATGGAAAAATGCGTCAAGAAAACTGCTACTTTTCTCCTTAGTAATACTTTTCTTCATAGCAACGAAAAAATTTATATCAGAAAAATCTCTCATTTGATTGATCCACTTAGCAAAAAAATTGATTTCTGCATTCCTGACTTCTATGTATTTGTTTATTGTGATTGTTACGTTAAGTTTTTTTATTTTAATAATTAGGGTATTTTTCGTCAAGTAGTTTTGAGACTCTGTCGTAAATGATTTTGCAACTATGCTGTTGCTGATGTGCTGCATCCCATAATGGTGACATTAGCGATTGTCATGAGAGTAACTGTAGCATAGAAACTATAAATTATTGTGAAAAGTTGAATTGTACATAAATATTCACCTTGAAGAAATCGGTTTGGTCTACTTTATATTAATATGTTATTTATATCATTCATTTTTGTCACATCACTGTTTGTTAGCAAACCGGTTTTCGGTTTAGTTTGTTTCAAAAACAATGAAAACCGGTTTTCAGTTTTTTATTTTTTTTATAAACTATATAAAATAAACAAATTCAATAACCATTCAAAAGAGAAATTGCTTCAAATGTCTTTTGACTTAACCATTTTGGTAATTTTATTATATCTAGGACTAGTGGAGTATGCCTACTTGGCCGCTCGACACGCCTTACATCTTTTAGTGCCGCTCGAATTTATGCAGTATAGTTAATCTATGGGTGCATTTAAAGATTCAGTCAACTGCGCAGCAATTGCTGTCGAAAAAAAAACTGAAAAGCAGTCAAACTGCATTAGCTGCCGTCTGCATTTTAATACGACCAACTGCACAACTAAAAATTGACATAAAAAAATTTCTAACCAATAGGTAAATATTATTTTATTGAGATCTATAAAATTTTAAATAAATACAAATAATTTACAAATGTTTAACCCTCAGGCAGTCAGTCGCGCTTTTGGAGGGGGTACAAAAAAACAACAAAAGTAAATGAATCGGTTTATGCGAAAAGGTCACATCGTCACGAAACAAAATTTTTCAGCAGGAAATACAAAAAACAGATTATCTTTATTAATATTTATTTTTTAATGAAAAATAAATTTTTCTTTTTTTTCTATACGTCGATTGTCGAACTAATATAGGTCAAATTAATAAAATGCAAAAATAAAAATAAATTATGTATTTTATAAAATTTTAACTTGTGCCCTTTTCGCACATAATCGCGTTGTTCTTTAAATAAAATAATATTTCGTTACTAAAGGTTTCTTTATTAAAGGTGAAATAAAATAAAAAGGTAAAGTTTAAATTAAAAATCAAATTTTTGGGCTAAAACTCTTCCTCAGGTTCGTCCGCAGCTGAAGATGTAGGCCATCCTAAAATCCTTTTAATATTTATTGGAATTGGGCAATTATATGCTTTATAATTTTCTGTATTAGGAAGATCTGGTTGTACCTTTTTTTACTTAATTAATGAAAACTCTTCCATCAATGTTGAAATTCCATCGATGAGCATGGAAGTTTTAACTATACCCGGAGTTTCAGATCTGTGTATGAATTCATTGTAGTGCGACACATGAAAAATAACCTTTTCGATTTTCGACCGTTGTTTCCCTAAGGGCGCAATTGATAATGCTGATTGCTTATAAAAATTTGGCCACCACTTTTTGAAATCAATAATATTATTAGAATCAATTTCGTCGACATCGAACTTGCCTGATGTAGATGAAGTTTTAATAAGATCGAAGTATTCTTCTGGCATATAAATTCGTTCGACTTTCTTTATTTTGCGCTTGACAGTTGCAAAATCACTATCACAATCATTAAAAGAATGGCCTCTGAATGGCAAAATATGATGTATTTGTTTAAAAATTTGATAAGAAACAAGAGCTAGTAAGAATCGGACAACTGTATGATTTTTGTTCTGGCCTGGACAACCATCTGAAAAAATGTATAATTTTTCGACCGACTTGGGAATATTTTTCTCTATGTAATATTTTAGAAAAGTACATACTTCATTTCGGCCTTTTTGAGCTTCACCTTCATGGTAAGAATAAAATATAGTTTTGCCTGTATTAAGATTGCGAATACAAAATTCAAAAATCCATAATTGTCGCATGTAGAAAATTTCTTGAACAGGAATCAAAGGCAATGGTAAATTTTGCATGTAATCTATGACAATTCCCATTACTTTTTCGTCTTTCTGCTCCCTGATTTCTTTCAGTTTATTGAAATATTTCTTCGCCCTTCGTTTATGTACGATATATTCCGCTACTGCCACACACTTAGCAACGTCATTTAGATCTTTGTTGCGTATTTTTTGTTTTAATTCCTCGCATTATGAGCAAACATCGATTTGCGGTCTACCAAATGTTAGGTTGAAATTTTCATGAAAATACTTCAAAACAAATTGATACTTAACGGTATTTTTTAAATCATAATTTTTTTCAATAAACATTGAATGCATAACTTTCACGGTAAGGTTGGCTGCCAGATATTTTTATTTAATATCTGTGAATTTGCTAAAGGTCGTTTTACACGATACGATTTGCATACAATAGTTATTGTACAATAGGGGAAATAAATCGTATACAATTTTCCCCGCAATTTTGATGAGATCTGAATTTTTCGTTGTCTACACCGTACAACTAAAAATTGAATGAGCTTCCCAAAAAAATTAGAATAGTGGTTTAATTTTCTACTTATTCAGAATGAAAAACCAAACAAATTTAATGTTTATCGGGTTATGCGCAATTACGATTGCAATTATTAAAAACAGAAAATTAAAGCGATATAAAATTAAAAATAGGACGATATAGGAAAGGAACTGGCTACAAAGACGAGATTTTGGAGAAAAGACAAGGTCTCGTTTTTAATGAATTAAGATTAGATGGTCCTAAAATGTTTAAATTTTTTTTTCAAAAATGACTTTCTCGTATTTGAAAATATTATGAAAAAGCGTAAAATCAAAAATACAACATCAACAAGACGCAATTTTAAGGTAGATGTCAAAAATATTGTACACACATCTTATGAAAATGCGGTTGGCTGCAATTTCAACACAATTTACATGCAATTTGATTTTCGGACGTTTACACTACACGATTCCCATGCAGCAAAATATTGTACAACAAATATTGTATGCAAATCGCATCGTGTAAAATGAACTTAAAACAATTCATTAGGCACCTGTAATACAAATTGTAGCTATGCATGCAAACAGACTTACTTGCATGGAATTCTAGTTTCTCGCCCCGATATAATTTTTCCAACGAAAATTTGATTTTTTCACTCGTAGTTGGAATAAGTTCCTCATCACTACTTGATGAACTTATATTTCCAGCCATTTTTTAAAAATAAAATTGAACGTAAATATGTACCTTCACTTCAGATAAAATTAAAATTATTATTGAAACACAAACAACTCAAAAAAACAAACGCAAAAAGGTGGGTTGTTGTAACATGACTTTCGATTCGAATTCGATAAATTTTATGTCTCATGTTTCAAGAATAAAATTATATTCTATGTCGCTTTTTGATTACACTTTTTCTATTGTGATCTCTTTTTGTTCCGTACTTTTTTTTCCCTTCAATTCGATAAAGTATCACTAAACAAAAATTTGAGTGAATCATGAGTATAAGTAGAAATAGAATATGTTGTTTTATTCGAGCAAGCTGAGATAGCAAGAAAAAGAGAATAATTGAAAAACGAAATAGAGTAAAGTATTATTCTTGAAACATGAGACATAAAATCTATCGAATTCGAATCGAAAGTGATGTTACAACATCACACAGGTGTGATTTTGTTTTTAACGGTAATTAAAACCCATTTGTGACGAGGTTGTTTTAATTCATGATTCTATAAATCCAGCTCGATTTTTCAAAACACGTGTTTGTGACGTCATGCAATTCTTTTTTACTTTTCGTTTTTTTATTTGTTGTTGTAATTTATATACGTATTGAGAATTGAGTGACGTCAAAAAAAAAAAATGGCCATTTGTTTACATATTTCGAGCTAACCTTTTGTTTTATTGAATCATGGTTTTAATTTGTTTGAATTTTTTTTGTTTCTTTCGATTTATTTCGGCTACAAAAGCATAAAAAATAAAATGATTAAAAGTTGCGTTAATACTTATCAGGATAACTGTTATGCATTTAAAGGGGAACGTCTTGTTAATTTTTTGTAAAAGAATGTCAAGAATGTCTGGTGTTGCGCTAACGCAACATTGGTAATAAGTGGGTTGAACAAATAGGAAAGCAAAACAAAAATGAGAAATTTGTATTCTATTCGAAAAGGTCACATTGACTGTCGATGTGCCCTTTTCACAAATAATACTAAGCACGTAGCAAATTAAGCATATTTAAAACACTGGTGTAGGTGTTTACTTTTGCAATTAATGTAACTTGACTCTTTTAGTGTACATTAGAAACAAGAACGACATTTCTATGATAAAAAAACAGCAAATGTGACCTTTTCGCACAGACCAATTGTATGTACATAGATACTTGTTATTTTCTCTTTTACCTTCGACATAGAGTTACACATGTATAAGTTCTCAATACTTAGCACATTCGAAAAGAGACCACAGTAAATTTATAGTAAAATTTATTTTTGTTATGTTGGTAACAAATTTACTCAAATTACCTTGCCCATACAAAAATTTAAAATATGTAAAATTCAATATCGAAAAAATTCGAAGACGCATTTTCATGGATAATAAATCGCTCGTCATTTAAAACAAGTACCGTTCTAACCATTGAACAGTAAACACTCAAATTTATTCTATTGTGCAATAAAACATAATAAAAATAAAAAGTGCAGTGATAACAAAAATTTCAATAAAACATTTTGTGTAAATTATAGCTTTAGTTTGCATGAACTAAAATAAAATTGCAATGTTTGCAATTGAAAATATTAATTTCATAAAGAAAACTATACGTGAACTATAAAGTGCAGAGAAAACAAAAAGTGATTAAACGTTGTAAGGTGTTAATGACTTAGATTCTAGGTCATTACACATTGCAATGCTCGATACCAATTTATTTTCAAAAACAACAAAAACTTCACGAACTCCACCACCAGGTAGTTCGCTTCAAATGACACAAATAAATCAAAATTCATTTGAAAACATGTCATCTATACAACAAAATTATTCTTCGATGTCGCCCAAACATATAATTCCGCTAACTCCGCAACTACTTCCACAATCGGGTCAACCTGAATAGTCAAGCGATCCAACTGTGTCCACGCCGCCCATATCTACATCTGAAGATAACGATGGATGGGCCACGGCCAACAAAAGGGGTAGAGGCACGAGTCCACTAACACCTAACACCAAATGTAAACAAATGAAGTTGAATGAGTACTGGTTAGCGCAACCTGCAGCTGCTGTGCCCTTATCTACAAGATTTCATAGTTTGCCCGAGGAAATCGAAGAACTACCCCAACCCAAAAAAATAATGGCGCCACCAATATTTGTGAGAGGCGTAGAAACAATCAATCCTTTAACTGGCTTGTTAAAGGAACTGGCTGAAGACAACTTCGATTTAAAAATAATTGGAAGTAACCAGGTTAAAATCCAGTTAAAAGTTGCTGAGCTGTACCCGTTGGTGATCAGAGCCCTAAAGGAGCGAAACACCGAATTCCATTCGTTCCGACGGAAAGTGGACAAAACCTACCAGGTAGTTATACGAAACTTGCATTCATCAATTAACATCGAAGATTTGAAAAGTGAGTTAGTTAATCTAGGCCACGATGTTGTTAATATCTGCAACATGAAGCAAAGTGGTACGAAAAAGCCACTCCCACTCTTTAAAGTTGAGCTTCGAATGAATGAATCAAATAGAGATATACATTCGATAAATAGACTGATGCATTCAGTTGTTCAAGTGGAAAAGCCACATGTCAAACGCGAAGTAGTTCAATGGACTACTTATGTCAAAGATATGGACATACCAAATCGTATTGTAATCACAAACCCAGATGTGTGAAATGTACAGGTGAACACCTCACAAATCAATGTGAAAAGAAAACGTGGGGCTCAGAGGTGAAATGCGTGCTCTGTAATGGTAGCCATCCAGCCAACTATAGAGGTTACACTGTGTATAAAGAAGTTAAAACTCGCACATTTCCACCTCTTGGAGAAAAAATAGTGGAGAAGTCACAGCCCGCTGCAAAACCGAATCCATCTTATCAGTTAGTTACTGGGACAACATATGCGCAGAAACTCAAAGATTCAATTGAAGATCAAACTTCGGAAGGAAATCGTACCAGAGAAAACCAATCAACGGATAACTCAAAAAATCATCAACATCTGCCCGAGCAATCTTCTACACAACGGTTGGAAATTATGATGGAAAAATTAATGACCAAAATGGACACTATATTTAACCTTCTAACGACCATTCTCTCCAAATCATTTAATGTCCAGAACACTTAAATTAGCAATCTGGAATGCCAACGGCTTGTCACAACATGGACAAGAAGTTAAAAGTTTCTTGATAGAACAAGAAATAGATGTCATGCTAATATCCGAAACGCATAACATCAGCAAAAGTTTTCTAAAAATACCCAGATATACCATCTACAACACAAATCATCCTGATGGAACAGCTCATGGTGGCACTGCAGTTATTATCAAAAACATGATTAAACACCATGAAGCAAAACAGTATAAGAAAGAACATTTACAAGCAACTACTGTAGTAATAGAAGATTGGCTAGGTCCTATAGCCATTTCGGCCATATACTGCCCACCAAAACATGCAATAAAAATGGAAAAATTTGATCATTTTTATAATGCTTTGGGTCATCGCTTCATAGCAGGGGGTGATTATAATGCAAAACATCAACAATGGGGATCAAGATTGGTGACAACGAGAGGACGAGAATTATTAAAATCAATTCAAAAAAATAATCTTCATCATGTATCAACCAGTGAACCTACCTATTCGCCAAGTGATAGGAGAAAGATCCCAGATATCATAGATTTCTGCGTCACCAAAGGAATATCACGTAATTATATTAAAGCAATGCCATGCTTGGACCTGTCATCGGACCACTCGCCTGTCTTAATCACTTTAGGAACAAAGATAGTGAATACACAGAAACAAGCAATGTTAAGCAACAATAAAACCCATTGGAATTGCTTCAGATATAAAGTAACAGAGAATTTAAACACAAATTTCAAGTTAAAGACGGAAACTGATATAGATGAAGCAGTGGAACATCTCAATAAATGTATTCAGTCGGCAGCTTGGAAGTCCACACCACTATACAAAATGAGAAAGGAAGAAAAGGAGAATGTTCGAATGTTGTCAAGAAAATGATTACAAAACACAGATTATTCACTGTGGAAGGCGACTAAGAAGCTCAAACAACCACAACAGCATATTCCGCCGATACGTAAAAGTGACGGCCACTGGGCGAGAAATAACGAAGAAAAGGTTGAAGTATTTGCAGACCATTTTGAAAGGGTATTTCAACCATATCCATCAGAAAGTACGGAAGAACAGAACAACAATATTCAAAACTACTTGGAAGCACCATTGCAAATGGATCATACTATCACGAGGTTTTCTATATTAGAAGTAAGAACTGTAATACAGAGAGAGTTAAATCCTAAAAAGGCGCCAGGATATGATCTTATCACAGGAAACATTCTGCAACAGTTGCCAGATAAGGGTATTCGATTTATAACCTATTTATTCAATGCTATACTTAGGACAGGATATTTCCCTATACAATGGAAGGTTTCACAGGTAATATTAATACCAAAACCAGGCAAGCCTCCAGAAGAAGTTACGTCGTACAGACCTATAAGCTTGCTACCAATTATGTCTAAATTATTTGAAAAACTACTACTTAAGCGTTTAAAGCCTATATTGTTGGAGAAGAAGCTGATT
This sequence comes from Tipula helvola, assembly GCA_963556165.1. NCBI lineage: Eukaryota > Metazoa > Arthropoda > Insecta > Diptera > Tipulidae > Tipula > Tipula helvola. Next base: position 150,372,417 of record OY744483.1, read on the forward strand.
CCGAATCATCAGTTTGGATTTAGGCCAGAACAGTCAACAATAGAACAAGTGCACAGAATAGTTGAAGTAATTGAAGAAGCCCTCGAGGAAAAAAGATATTGTTCTGCTTTATTCATGGACGTAGCACAAGCTTTTGACAAGGTGTGACATGTGGGATTACAACACAAAATTAAGCTATGGTTGCCACATGATTTCTACAGAATATTAACATCATATCTACTAGACAGATATTTTATAATAAAACATCATGATGCGTATACAAATATCCGCCCAATTAAATCTGGTGTACCACAGGGCAGCGTGCTTGGGCCGATATTATATCTGCTATATACCGCAGATATACCTTCAAGCAATCAAGTAACTGTCGCAACATTTGCAGACGACACGGTAGTACTCTCATCAAATGAAGACCCCAGTAAAGCTACAGAAGTTTTGCAGGAAAATATTAACATTATTCAGGTATGGATGAAAAAATGGCGAATTAAAGTTAATGATGCTAAGTCTAATCATGTAACCTTTACTATGCGAAGAGGTACATGTCCACCAATACAAATGAATGACCAGAATATACCTCAAACTGATGAAGTGAAATATTTAGGCATTCACCTCGACAAACGGCTAACATGGCGTAAACATATATGGATAAAAAGAAAACAATTGGGAATGAAACTGGCAAAAATGTATTGGCTGATAGGCAGAAAATCAAGTTTTTCGATTGAAAACAAACTACTGCTCTATAAAATGGTAATAAAACCTATCTGGACATATGGTATACAGCTGTGGGGAACGGACAGCAACTCGAACTTGGACATTCTTCAGCGGTTCCAGTCTAAATTTCTAACGATCATAGTAGATGCTCCATGGTTCGTATCAAACGATATAATTCACAGAGATAATATACAGGTCCCAACAATACGGGAAGAAATTAGGGATTCCAGTGCCAGGTATCACTCAAGATTAAAGATTTATCCAAACGATCTGGCCAGCAAGCTTCTCACTACCACAACGATGGAAAGATTAAAACGCCACAAAATTTTTAATTTGCCAAATAGGTTTTAGATATTCCTTTAGACATTAATTTTTAAAATCACTAATGAATCGAACCAATAATAGTTAAATTTATGGGTTATTTTATACTAATCGTATTGTAAGTGAGATTTTATCAATGGATAAAAATACTCGTGACAATGTAAAAAGACAAAAAATTTACTGAATGTCTCACAATGAGATAGATTGTAAAATAAAGGAAAACAAAAAAAAAAAAAAAAAAAAAAAAAAAATTTAAAACAAATTTTTTTGTATTTAATTCGATATAAATTTAATTTTTCGTCACATAAATCCGGTCAAAAAGATTAAAAATGTCAAAATAATAAAAACAACAACATAAAAATTTACTATAAATTGACTACCCATGTTCGGTAAAAGATTGACAAATTTTATCTTCGAATTTTACTTCAAATTTACTTTGGTCTTTTTTCGAATGTGCTAACTATAGTTTAGTTGTGTATATTGTAACGGTTATCTTTTGTGTTATTCAAACAGTAGAAGTAGAATTTTCATGTCAAAAGAAAAAGTGTGCAATAGAATTTTAAAAAATAAATAAAAAATATGGATGTTGGATTTGTTTTATATACGTATAGTGAAAATAATATCTCAGCGAAATTCTGACAGCTCTCGCGCATCAAAACAAATGGCGTAAACACAGCGATGTATTTAGGCTAATATGTTTACATTTTGAGGTTAGAATTTGTCTATTTTGAATTATGTTTTTCCTCAAATTTATTCACAATAATTAATGTAATTTTAATTTAGATAACACACTAGCACTAGAACTTTTGATAACATTTGAGATAATTTTAATTTCATTAGCTTGCCTCGAACAAATTGAAATTTAAAATCGAGTTTTTTATTGTTTTGCTTTAACACGAAAAATGACATTTCTTTCTAAATATGCCTAGTTCGTACCTTAAATGGGTATAACGTTACATAACCAGTGGTGTTGTTAGTATTTTTTATATTTTTTAATTTCACTTGTTATTTTAGAATTTACCTATAAAATAATGAGAATTTTTAATATTTTCCAATATAAATTACATTATTTGATTGAATCAAATTTCACATATCTTTATTTATAATTTTTTTTGTTTTTAAAAATATTACTCAGCCGACCCTTCTCTGAATTTTTAATTTTTTTTAACTACTTCACTGTTTGCTGCGCACAACGATGAAAAAATGAGTTTCGCTGAGATATTATTTTCACTATACATGTTTGTTAATGTTTGAAAATATTTCAAGTGGTTTGGGTCTACTTTTGGTTGTTTTATTTTTGTTTTTGCTATTTTGTCAACTGAAACAGGAAACCGAAAGAGGTTAAGGTACGCCCAACAGGTTTTCGTCGACCATACAAAATTATCTCTATGACTGATAAGGAAATTCAGGGTCTGTGGAATTCAATAAGCGGTGCATCAAGCGACAGTAAAGCGGATGATGGTGACTTTGATGACGATGACTCGATTGCTGATCCTGATTTTAATTTATCAGTTGAAGATTATCAAGAGATAGACCTTCAGGTGGGTCGAGAGAAACACTTCAATTGAAATTTTTACCGACAACATAAATACGAGCCTTGATTTACTTCCCGTTGAATTTTCATCACAGACACCATCAACAGAACAACATATACAACCAGCAGAAGTTGAGCCACAGCCAGAGACCTCGTCGATGCAATCACATATATAACAACAGCCGCAAGCAGAACCGTTACCGAAGCTCCCGAAGAAACCTGAAAAGCGGCCCCGTTCTCCTTTACCTGTGTTTTAAGAATGCGGTGCTAGCTTGCAACCAAATAATGGTCGGTTTACTGGTAGTGCTGCAAACATTGACTTGAAGTCAACAGAATTTTCAAAGATAACTTGGAGAAAAAAAAGCTTGTTCTTCATCGAAACGTAATTGTGTTCAGCGATGACTCGAAACTTCCAGAGAGTTTTAACGATCTCAAGACGCCTTATTCCTCTTTTAATTATTTTTTTAATGATGAGTTGTTGGAAAAAATAGCATAATGCTGGAAACACATGAGCAGAATTTCTGCTAGCATCGCTGCCGGCAGAAATTTGGTTGAATTACATGAGCGTCTTTTTGACAAGCAGAATTTTAATTTGTGGTATTTATTTGATACATATTTAATTTTAATGTACATACAATCTTTTTAAATGAATGATGCCTTATTTTGTCACAAATTATTTAATTTTTATCCTCCAATTTGGCACTTGCCACACAAAATTTATTTTCTGTCAACAAATTAAAAAAATTCATTGCAAAAAATAAAAAGTATACAAATTGTACTAGATTTTTTATCTTTTACGTTATGTAGCCTACTGATTCGCAGCAAAATTAGAAATAGAGACACAAAGCAGAATTCTACTCGGAAAGCAGAATTCATGTATTTCATGCCGTACAAACGTGTGTATTCTAATTTTTCTGCTTGCAGAATTCTGCTCATCTGTTTTCAGCATAATGCTGGAAACACATGAGCAGAATTCTGCAAGCAGCAAAATTAGAATACACAAGTTTAAATGAATTGAAATACATGTATTCTGTTTGCCATGTAGAATTCTGTTTCATGTCTCTATTTCTAATTTTGCTGCGAATCAGTAGGCTATATTACGTAAAAGATAACAAATCTAGTACAATTTGTATACTTTTTATTTTTTTCAATGAATTTTTTTAATTTGTTGACAGAAAATAAGTTTTGTGTGGCAAGTGCCAAATTGGAGGATAAAAATTAAGTAATTTTTGACGAAATAGGGCTTCATTCATTTAAAAAAATTTTACATTAAAATTAAATATGTGTCAAATAAATACCACAAATTAAAATTCTGCTTGTCAAAAAAGACGCTCATGTAATTCAACCAAATTTCTGCCGGCAGTGCTACTAGCAGAAATTCTGCTCATGTGTTTCCAGCATAAGCAACCAACTTGAATGCCTTTCAACAGGACATTCAAACAAAATTTTCTGTAAATTATGTTGACATCAAACAAATACCTACACTACGCCAATTAATAAACGGAATAAAAATTTTCTTCGAAAAACTACCCATATTTGAACGCTTGTATCTTGGTGAAATAACACCTTTCAAAAATAAAATTTTATTTTTAGTTGAAGAAAATTTTGTTTTCTTTTCGATACTGGAATTTTTTTTATTTTACTTTGTTTTTTTTATGACATTTTTGAATAAAACAAAAGGTGTCTAAAAAAAATATGCTGCTGTTTGAAACTTTAAACGAACCTGCTCGATATTTCATTCTAAAATCCAAACCTACCATTTTATAGAGAATTTAGAAACCTTGAAAATGATACTATGAAAATTTCTAAGCGACCACTCCTTGTTGAGTTATTGAAGTTTTAGTGTGTTAAAGTGACAAAATTTTATCGTAGAGTGCTAAGTTTATAAGATAAAAAAATTTACTTCTACGCTTTTTGATACGTTTTCTCTAATGCTGGAAACACATGAGCAGAATTTCTGCTAGCATCGCTGCCGGCAGAAATTCGGGTGAACTACATGAGCGTCGTTTTTGACAAGCAGAATTTTTTTTTTGTGGCGTTTATCTGATACATATTTAATTTTGATGTACAATTTTTTTAAATGAATGATGCCTTATTTTGTCACAAATTATTTAATTTTATCCTCCAATTTGGCACTTGCCACACAAAACTTATTTTCTGTCAACAAATTAAAAAAATTGATTGAAAAAAATAAAAAATATACAAATTGTACTAGATTTGTTATCTTTTACGTAATATAGCCTACTGATTCGCAGCAAAATTAGAAATAGAGACATGAAGCAGAATTCTACATGGCAAGCAGAATACATGTATTTCAATTCATTTAAACTTGTGTATTCTAATTTTGCTGCTTACAGAATTCTGCTCATGTGTTTTTAGCATAAAACTGCAATAACTCAACGAGGAGTAGCGGTACAGAAAATTTCATAGTATGTAACTTGCGTATAGCAAGTTCGTTTACAGTTTCAAACAGCAGCATATTTTTTTTAGACACCTTTTGTTTTATTCAAAAATGTCATAAAAAAAACAAAATAAAATAAAACAAATTCCAGTATCGAAAAGAAGGTAAAATTTCCTTCAACTAGAAACAAAAATTTTTTTTTGAAAGGTGTTATTTCACCAAGATACAAGCGTTCAAATATGGGTATTTTTTCTATTCCGTTTTTAAATTGGCGCACTGTATATTGGCATTTTGGTATATATGTCTATTTACCGTTATCCAAGTCTGAAGCGTTACTGGAGAGCAACATTCATTCGAGGCAATAAGGAATGCAAATAAAGCGCTATAGTTTTTTCAACAACATCACTCTTAGAAAGCAAAAAGGCGAAGACGGCTACGACTCGCTATTTAAAATTCGGCCAGTTGTTCATCATTTGAATCGCAGGTTTGATTCAATTTCAAAAAATCCACGATTTTGCGTGGATGAACAAATGTGTGGCACTAAAATAAAATTGTTATTTCGTCAGTTTATGCCAAACAATCCCACATAAGTAGGGCATAAAATTATTGATTTTATATGACTCGTACGGCTTTTCGTATAAGTTCGAAATATATACTGGAACAGGAGATAATATAAGTTTCCAAATACATAACTTTTATTTTGATAATTTTTATACGTCGCCACCTCTGCTAGTGTATCTACGAAGTCGAGGAATATATTCGTTAGGCACAATTCCCGCTAGTCGCATAAACAACTGCAAACTTCCAAGTGACAGAGACAAGGAGCTTGAAATGGAGCCTAGAGCGTACTCAGTGGAATATGGGGGATGTGCTTGTGCAATTAATTTAACAGCTGTTTTATGGAAAGAAACAAAAAATGTAAGACTAGCTTCAACTTATGTTGGAATAATTCCATTCAAATCTGCAGTCGAACCGCGACTAGTTAAAGCGACTAGATACGATCGTAAAAAAAATATATTTAGAGGTGGATTGCCCTAACATAATCAAGGAATATAATTATCATATGGGAATATAATTATCACATACGATTGAGGACGAGAAGTTATTCATTGCAACTTTTCTCATTTAATTGATATAGCAATAGTAAATGTCTATCTTCTCCACCGACGAATTCACAAGGATTTACTTCATTTGAACTTGCTGATTTTCGATCGGAAATTGCTGTTGTTTTGTGTCGTTTCCAATAACAACAGCAAAAAAAGGCTGTAAGAAGGCGATCTCAAAGCACGCCAAAAACAATGACTGAATATGCTGCTTCTACGAAGAAAGTGTATATGCGCCACCGCGTGATATTCGATTTGATGGTGTTGGCCATTGGGGCTGATATGTTAGACAGAACTGACAAAAAACTGTGTAAATTGCCTGGCTGCAAATGTTTTGCGTGAAATGCACATTGAATCTATGTTTGTCGCTATGTATTATTTTTTTATAAGCTTATATGAATTATTTATTTTCTTTTTGTATAACTTTACAAATAAAGATTTGAAAAATTAAGTTATAAATCTGTATTATTTCTTCCGTGTGACGGCCAACCCGCCTTTTGGCGGCGTACCTATTTTCGTCCCTATAGCACTCGTAGTTTTTATCTAAAATCATTTTTGACTTCGTTTTCGATGTTTTTACATTAAAATTACCATACCATAATTAACTCAACCAAAAAAAAAATTAGGTGGATAGAGGGTGTTTAAGGTATTAAATAGTTATAAAATTAATTTAATGTGCACGAAAATAAAATTTACTTATTACTCAACACTTCCTTCCATTTTGATAATAATTGACTGATTGCATCTATGCAGTTACTATAAAATGACTGCAAAAACTGCAGCCGAATGCGTTTGTCAAATGTAATTTTTGAACGATCAATTGCGCTGCTTTTGCTGCAAAACTTAATTTTTGAACGAAGTACTGCGCAAACTGCAGTGATGTGTAAGTCGCTATTTTGTTGAAATGAGATAATGAAGGAATTGGGAATCAATAAATGAACAAATATGTATAAGGGATTTTGAATTTTCTAATTTTTTGCATAAATATTAGGGATTTAATTTATTTTATTTTAATTATAAATTCTTTACCGATGAAAATATTATACTTTTATTTCTCTATTGTTATCACTAAATTTTTTGAAAAATGGACTTACACCACTTTCAAAATAAATGGACCATATAACTTTATAATGTTATGGTGGTGTCATGGTATGACTGTATTATGGTATGGTGGTATTATGGTACGATAGTCTGATGGTGTTATGGTATAATCAGAGATAACGTATTTATCATAGATTTCTCATTTTACTAAAAACATGAAAAAAGAAACTTCTGATATTTCCAATGTTATCGTTGTATTGCGTATAAGTTTTATATATGCAACATATTTGAAAATTATTCCCTTATAGCATACACCAGTACAAAGATAACATTTGAAACATTAGAAGTTTATTTTGTTTCATATTTTTAGTAAAATGAAAGATCTACGATACAAACGTTGTCTATAATGGTACGGTGGAATCTATGGCGGAATGTATGATTATTGATACCTGATAACAACACAGGAGTTTATCTGCAAATCTACGCCTTATCGAGAGAGTTTTATGCCAAATGTTTTCAAAATGTAGAGCAAGAAGGTATGGCGTTGCACTTTTATTCTGGTTGATAAAAAACGCCACTTTTATGTTTTCACTAATGTTTTATTTTTAACTGTTAGTGATTATGTTATTATTATTATTGTTACTAAATTCACAGAATTATTAAAAAAAAAAAAAATGGCGCGCGTAAGAAAATCACGAGAGTACCAGTACATACATATATTATTTTTGTTGTTGTTGTAGTTTTGTTTTTTTTGCTTTCGTTTTCTTTCTGTTGCATTTTTGGAATGACTGTTCCAAAAGTGACTTTGATGTTTTTGGGGTTTTACGCAAACATAGACACAACTCAAAAAGAATGCTTGCAATAGACTGGAGAATTTAAATGTTGGTCGTGAGTGTATGAGTGATTTATGAATTATGAGTGAGTTGCTACAGGACTCATCCGCGAGTGATTTCCCCCTCCCTAGGGAAAGATTGTATGAGTGGAAGCAATACGGACGGTTTTGTGTACCCGATAGCTTGATGTTTGCTCAGCCGAACTAAGTATTCCGTAAGCTGGTTTAATTCTATAAGGATCATCATAAGGAGGAGTTAATCCCGTGCCAACCTTATCTGTTCTTATGAAAACAAAATCGCAGTTGCTGAGCGATTTCGGAACAAATACGTCATCTTGTTTAGATTGACGTAGTGTTTTAGGTTTGAGGTTGCGCATGGTTTTTCGCAGTTGGTCGATGATTGTGTCGGTAGTTGGGAGTGGTAAAGGAGGATTTTCGATAAAGAAGCAACGGGCAACTTGATTGTTTGACCGTAAACCAGTTCAGATGGTGAGTACTTAAGATCTTCATTGCGAAATTTTGAATGTGTGGTATTAGGTAGCGATCCGGTGTTGTTACCGTGTTTAAACGCTGATAATCCCCACATGGTCTCCAATCTTGATCTTTTTTCTTCACCATGTGATGTGGACAAGAGACGGGAGATGCAGATGGCCGGCAAATCCCTAATTCCACCATGTGCTGGAATTCTGTTAGAGCCGCTTTGTGGCAAACCTGATCTAGCAGATGGCCTGATGTGACAATATGATGAACCACGTTGGGCTGAACTGGTAAGTTGTGGTTCGGCTCGGCTATAATTGAAGGGATATTCTTAAGCAAAGTGGCGTAGCCGTTATTGACTGAATAATGGATCGTAGTTGGTTTGTCATCACGAACCATTGTGTCATTTATTGACAGCTTAGTCGCTGAATCAACCAGCCTTTTGTTTTTGAGGTCAACAAGGAGGCCAAATTTACACAGGGAGTCGGCGCCAATGATCGGATAATTCACATTAACTAAAATGAATGCATGTGTGAAGATTTTCTTCTTCTTGTGCCGTAGGTGGATTGTGGTGTTATTGGCGGCCGATAGAAGTAGATCTGGGTTACGTTTTATGAACGAAAACGCATTTTTGTAATACTGTGCTGGAATGACCGAAAGGTCAATAAGAAATATTTATTTGTTTTTGTGGTCGTGGAGAAGCAAACGACCTAGTTGAGGGGTGTGGGATGTTGTCATCTCTACTCGGTGAGTTACTCGTTTTTTTGAATTGATGTCGACGTCTATGCTCGATGTGGATGTCGATTTAAAATTGCACGGTTCCACACATTTTCGCGCTGTTGATTGTTCTCGGCCCCTTGAACGACTGAGATTCCTGTTGTTGTTGGCCATATTATTCAATCTTGCTTCGATTTGTGTGAGGGGTTCCTCGATTGTGGCCTTATTTGGTGTGCTCGTAGCGGGTTGTTGATGAAAATCCGTGCGAACGATGGAACGAGATTGACGAGCTACCGCGGAAATATTTTGATTTGATGTCATCGCAGCGTGCAATTGTCATCGGTGGCAGCCAGGTCATCGAGATCTCGAGATTCAGGCTGTGCCAACAACGCTATCCTGATTATTTCAGGCATTCTACGTACCCACAATGATTTTATAACTTTTAGTGTGAATTGTGAACCCGCTTACTGTTTAATGTGGCGCAGTGCTTCCGACGGCCGTCTGTTTCCTAAATTTTGTATTGTTAATAGAACCTCGAGTTTAGATTCGTCCGTAGGCGTTAAATGAATGAGGAGAGCTGATTTTAATGTCTCTTCTAAATTCTCGTTTGGTGGATTCACCATAATATCAGAGACGACCTCGCAAGCGTGTGGAGACAGTGCAACACTTCCTCGTTTCATACCTCTTTGTCTACAAACTTTGATGTAGGGGTAATTTTTGTGTTGCATCGTTTCAACAAAAATTTTATGTGGTGAACGAATTGCAATTCACTATCGCAAACAAATAAAACAATCAAAATAGTTTAACTATGTTGCAGTTTTGCAATGCGCTATACCAGGTGATTTTTTTAACCTGATACACTCAAATATCTCGAAAAATAAATACTCTACGAAAAAAATGGTAAACATCAAAATTTAATTATTCCGCGGGGGAAATACATTAGTGTCAAAATTAGGACCCTCCCCCCTCCTTGTAGGTGGGGCGGGGATAACTTTGTAACTAAAATAGGAACCCCTATGTTTTATTGCAGATTCGGATTCTACGGCTAAAAATACGTAGGATTTGACTGAAACATTTTTTCGATTCATGATAGATGGCGCTGTAATTGACGATAATCAATTTTTTTCGATTTCTTCTACTGAGAACCTACGCATACGATTCTGGAATACGTCTGCAATAAAAATACCATGGTTTCGTTGTAAATACACGAAGTTAGTCTTAAGCAATTTATTCATTTTGCAAATTTCGAATAACTGGGAAAAGGGTGCTTGATTTACATGAGTCCCCTCGTCTCATCATTTTTCAATTAAATTAAGTGCTCAAAATAATGGTCTTCGACTTCAATGTACTTATTAATCCGCATTTCAAATGACTGTATACAACTGAGAAGTGTACCTGAATCATATTCTCACATGTTGTTGGTTTTTGTTTGTAAACTTGGTCTTTGAGATAGCGCCACAAAAAGATATCTGGCGAAGTAAGATCTGTTGATCTGGCTGGCCAATTTACCGGACCAGCTTTCCCGATCCAGCGACCATTGAAATCACGAACAAGTACTACACGTGCTACCAACGAATGGTGTTTGACGAATTTGACCATTCAAGTTGCCTTCAATAATGGGGGGGCCGATGAGTTTGATGCCAATTATTCCACACAATACATTGACAGACCAAGGACGCTGATGTTCAACTTGGCGAAGCCAGTGCGGATTTTCAAAACTTCAGTAATGCATGTTGTGGCGATTAACCGTTCCATGGTTTGTAAAAGACGACTCGTCGGAGAACAATACGTAACGAAAAAAAATTGGGTTTTGCTGTGTTTGTTCACGTGCCCACTGGCAAAATATTACCCGATTTTAGAAATCAACGAAATGAAGATCTTGGTGTAAAGACACATGATACGGATGATACTTATGACGATTTAAAATTTTCCAAACACTGGTCTGGGACAAACCGGAATCGCTAGCTCTTTCTCGTGTACTAATATGAGAAAAAGAGCTACTGCAGCCAATACATCAATTTCATTATTTTCTTCGGTGACTATTGCTAGACGAGTCCTTTTTCCGGTTGAACACTTCCATCGCGAAGCGTAGAGAGTGACAGCATTATCATGACTCCGGCAAGCTTCACCATAAACCATAAATCTCTCATCATTTCAATTTTCTCTTGTACAGTTAAATACACCATTCTGAAGTAGTATTGATAGCTTTCCACAGGTATTGTTGTTTTCGAAATAATCTTCGGACTGAATCGGTATTTTAAAACAAAATACAAACAATTTCATTAATTTGAAAGCCGATTTAACAGCATGTTCCTGGGTTATGATAATAACAAGCGAATTTTCAGTAATTGAAAGTTTAAGAAATACGAATTGTTTAAGACTATCTTCGAGTATTTACAAAGAAAAAATGGTTTTTTTTATTGCAGACGTATTGCAGAATCGTATGCGTAGGTTCTCAGTAGGATAAATCGAAAAAATTTAATATCGTCAATTACAGCGCCATCTATCGTAAATTGAAAAAAATGTTCCAGTCAAATCCTATGTATTTTTAGCCGTAGAATCCGAATCTGCAATAAAAAATACGGGTTCCTATTTTAGTTTCACAGTTACCCCACACCCCACCTACAAGGAAGGAGGGTACTGATTTTAACACTAATGTATTTCCCCCGCGGAATAATTAAATTTTGATGTTTACCATTTTTTTTTCGTAGAGTGCTTATTTTCCGAGATATTTGAGTGTATCAGGTTAACAAAAATCACCCGGTATACATGGTGTGAACAGACGGAATGGAATTGAGGTTTAAGGCGTTTTTATGTATTGTTCTGTGACGGAAAATAATTTAAAAAATAATTCTTTTATGAGTAATAATAATATTTAATTTTTTAGATAATTTTAAAATGTGAAAATGTACGGATTAAGAATAATACTCTTATTTGTTGGTTATATTGTTGTTTGCTGACAAAATTCTCCGTTATTGATATAAAATAAAAAAAAATCTCGTGTCTGTCACTCTAAATGAATTTTATTTTTTTGTCTTGTTCCGTTTTTTCGTGCAGTTAATAAATGTTTCGTAATGGAATACATGCTTTAAATTAAACATAACCTCAAATTTGTAATTTTAAGTTAATTTGTTACTAATTTTTCTTTTTTTAATAAAAATTAGAAACACATTTACGCAAAAAAATGATTCCATTTTATAAAAAAAACAAATAAACAACAATAGCAATTCGTTGGTACCTTAAATTAACAGGTTGTCATACCTACTTGGTATTTTTATCAGCTACCTTGACGTTTAATTGATGTTTGTATCATATTGGATAATACGGTAATACAAGTTTCAATAAAATGATGACAAGTTTTCAATTGTTATCGACTAAATTCAAAATTTGGTTTGATGAGCGAAGTGATTTTTTTAAATTATTGTTGTGGCAAATGGGATCCATGCAAACAAATTACAGATTACGTTTTCTGTTATTAAGGTTATCTAATAAATATGCTATTACAAAATCAATTAATTTTTAAAAGTTTTATTTAAATTTATTGATATCTAGAGTTTCGTAGCGCTGATCGTAATGGCGGTCGATTATCGTAGGCTCGCAAAGCTGGCGGACTGTAATCGGGTGCTGGTAAATGTTGATCATTATGATTCATATTATTCAAATTATTCATATAAATCGGCCTATTATTATTATTTTCGTTTAAACTTTGACGATTTCTTATTTCTCGTGCTACTGATGAGGCGGCCGCATCACGTCTTATAACAATATCATCTTCGCGGGTATTTGGAGGAGGTGGTTGAAATCTTCGTAATTGTGGTGCTTGTGCAACGTCAGCTTGTGCTGGACGAACCCGTTCATCGTGCACAGATGGACCTGAAAATGATCTAGCCCTTTCACGTCGTCCGACATCTTGAGGATTTGTAACGTTCCAACGATTATTGAAATTATTCTGATGGTTGTTATTATAAGCGTATGCATCAATGGGATGTGATTTTAACATTGAGTGTGGCTCATTTACAAATCCAGGATTCGATTGACCGCCCGATAATCCTTCCATTTTATTATAATCATAAATTTTGAATGTTTCACGGAAGAAATAAAGTGTTAGCCCAACATTAATGATCCATACAATCCAACCGCGGAACGCCATTGTCATCATAATACCGGCCGCTGTTTGTGCATATGCCACTACTAAATAATGAATCGTTACAGGTGGAATTGGTTGGACTAGCGCTACGTGCTAAAAAAATACAAATTGATTATTCTATTGTAAATATATGAAGTTTTTTTTTTTTTAAATGATTACCGTCAATGTATCATAATCCAATGCAAATAAAATTCCAAATGCTAAATCCAAAACTGATATTGCAACGGTGATAAATATCCAAATATATAAAAATATGTTAGCATATTTAATGTAATCCATCGTAACATCTAAAATAAACAAACAAAAAAAAAATGTAATTAAACATATCACACAGTGAATAAAGATAAATGTAGTACGTACTTGTTAAAAGTGTTAGTGAAGAGATAAACCAGAAGAAGCTAATCACTAGGTAAACCCACATCCAGGCATGAACATCCATTGAACGCATTGTGGAAATGCCATCAAGCGCTGTAAAATCAAGTTCAGGAGGAAAACCAGCAGGCACACAATTTCCTAAAAATTTTGCACAACAGATTTTGTTTTATTAATAACTAATTGTTATGGTGGTCAATTCTGCTTAATTGCTTCATATCATACCTTGAAAATATAATCGGTAAAATACAAAATTCAACATTGAACTCAGTAACTCATATTGATTCTCAAAATTGAAATGACAATAATATGCTATAATGCCCGTCATAGCCATACCGATCCATGCAAGTCCTTGGATCTGTATAGAAAAAATTTTTTTTGAATAAATTCATTAAAGGCATACATATGTAAATTGCGTAAAACAAATGTGACTCATTTCGCACTACTGTCGAAATTAAAGCTCACCGCGGTGCGACCGTTATCATTAAATTAAAAGTTTTGTTCATATCAAATAATCATAGCTGGGGATTAAAATTCAATGCCGCTCTAAATATTTAAAAAAAATTCCTTTCATAAACTCCGTACATCGTATACATACTGTTTAAATTAAATACGTATACACAGACCGTTCATATGCAAGCATTTAATAATATGACAAACGATTAAAACGTAATTATTATTACTATTAATACCTATTATCATTTCGAGTGCACAAATATAATAAAAAATGAGTGGGAGTCACTATAAAGGAGTTTTAACTCAAAAAGATTAACGTACCACACCAATTACTCCAGCAAAAATGGCAAACGGCCTTAAATAATGATATGAACGATACATTTTGTGTTGTTATTATTATTTTTTTGTTTTTAAAATTAAATTGAGCTTCTTCTTATTTGCACTTTTTTTAAAATTAGTTATTAATAAATAGTTTTAAAATAAAATATCATTATTGTGTGACACTAAAGAAACTAATGTTCAAAAAATAAAAATATTCAATTCACCACTCAAGTATACAATACACTTTCAACTGACCGTTTTGAATATGAAATATTTAATTGGGCTGGTTTTGTTCTTACAATTTTTATCATTTTTTTTTTTGTTTTTTTGATAAAATTCTGTACAGTTTTTATCAATTTTCTCTATCAAGTATTATTGATAACGATAAAACAAAATAATTTATTATTATTATTGTTAATCGCGTATGATATTTAATTCACTTACACATCGATATAACATGTTTTTGTTTTAACTTTTTTTGCTTGTAAATTGGAATTTATTTATAATCTAAAGACAAATACTAATTTAGGCTACTAATTACGGTATTTTTATTAATATGTAGATGAGTGTACACCCAATAAATTCTAATAAAAATGTATGCGTAATGGTTAAGAATATTGTATTAGCCAACGCAGTTCAGACTACAAATCGAACGATCAAATTTTAAATTTAGAAAAAAGGATTAACAATAACGTGTAACACATTCTTGCGGCGCTTATCATTAGCGGAATATTTAATTAAATCAGTTACATTTTAAAACACTGATATAAAAAGTCATTGATATTATTTCAATGCTACATAATTATGATTTATAACCGGCCCGTTTCCTGATGAAGTCATTCAGTATTTTCAAATTAATATTGGGTTAAGAATTTTATTGTGGCTTTGTAGAAATATTGTAATACTCGCATAATACCGATGAGGCGATAGCGAAGCATTTACAAACGACATTTTTTTATAATCCACAAATTTCAATGAAAACACAATTTATGGAAAGTACTAACAACTACGAATAGTAAAATTACCGTTTAACTTCGCACATGTGGGCAGGCAATTGTAATTTGTGATTTATTTGGTTGTCTTAAGCCATCCCCACTGACGGAAGTTTAAAAGTGAAATTTCCCGTTAATAAATTTATTTCATTTTTGGCTGCCTAAATGCTGTGTTATTTTTGACAAATTGATGTCCCTATGTTTTTCATTTGACTTCGAAAGTGTTGTTTCTTTATAAATTATTATCCTTTGATCTTTGAGATGATTTTTTCTATCTTACTTAATATCAGTTAAAATCATACAGATAAATGATTCCATATCATAAAATAATATCGAATGGTACGTGTAGCTCCTACAAATTCTGCGTATTCATTCAGAAGCTCTGGACGGATAATTAAGCAAGGTCCAACCACAAAAGATCTTTTAGGTCGCTGTGCGAGGTGGCTGAACAGCCATATGGCCCTTCAACAATAATAATAATAATGCGTACGGAATGTATACAAAGCAAAGTTATCAAGAAATATGTTAAATTCCATAATAACATAAACATGGGTAATGTATTTATACTTATGTGTGCAAAGTTATATAAATAAACAATTTTTTTTTTTTATTCTAATTTGAATTAATTAATTAATTCGTATAATTTTTAATATGCAACGGATCCTAAGACCATTTTAATGTGTTTTACAGATAACACGTAAAAGAATATTAGTATTTACGAACAATTATTTATCACCCATTATTTATTTTTTTATATGAATATCGAGATTCTGTTCAGCCATTTTCATACTTAATGCATCAGCCAAGTTCATTAATCATTAGACATGCTCAATATTCTCATATATTCCATATTCCAGCAAATTTCAATATGTAATTACATAATGCACACAAAGAATATAATTTAGTTAAAAGAAATGTTTATTTCACAACTAAAGAAATGCGTAGTAATAGCCACACTGATTTTTAACCTTGAACATAAACTAAAAAAATATACAATATGTAGGTAAGAAAAAAGGAAATTTACCGTTTTATTTAAAAATGAGAAATTAAAATTTTTTAAAATGTTTCCACGTGTAATTTAATTATTTATTTTGTTTAGAAAGCATTTTCTCGCTATTTCGTAAAACTTTGACATATGTATTTTCTAAGGGAAACTTTTTTTATGCGGTCCCTATCCACCGTATAAAACAAATTTTTTTGTAATTTTTGTACAAAATTATTTATTATAGCGATTTATGGAGTTTGCGAATATTTTTTTTTTGTGCGATTTTTTTTGTACGGTCCCTATCTACCGCACAAAAACAGGTTTGACTGTACTGTGGAAACAAACATTGGCATCAAAATTAACCACTTAACGCATAGCTCCGTGACATACACGGGCGGCGTTTACTAGCAAAATTGTGTAGCTCCGTATACGTCACGGGCATAAAATATTCTGTTTATTTAAATATTTCAGTTCTTATAAACTACGCCACACGCCTATGGGGGAAGGATGGTTCGGTAGCGTGATGATCTGTGGCGATGGGGGGGAGGGGGGGAGTGAGGTAGGGGTAATTATAAAATTTTAGAAATTGAATACATTTTTGTACTGTAATAAGTCATAAATATTTTCCGAAAATTTAAAGACTATAAAAGTATGTCGAAAAGGAGGGTCTAAATTTGTAACGTTGTTTTATATAAGGGTATAAGCTTTGCGATAATTTGTGATGAAAGGGTCAGGGGAGTTAAAAATGATCAAAAAAGGGCTGGCAATAAACCGGCACACAAAAAATTAATATTTGAGATACAAAAAAATAATGAAACGGCACAAATTAATGAGCAACAAACAAAAATTTCTTGGCATCATAAAATTAATTTTTTGGAACAAAATATAATAATTTGGCAACATTTATAATTTTTTGGCACTATTGGAAGGGTACACAAAAAATTATTTTTTGGCATCGAAATAAATATTTTGGGCGACAAAAATAATTAACTGGCAACAAATTTATAAATAAATAAATTAAAAATTAAAAAATTGAAATTAGTTTTAAAATATTCTGGAAAATGGAGATCGCTAATTTAACTTAGAATTGTAGAGGCTAACGGCTTCGGTAACTCTCACGGGCACGCGGGAGGTCGCTTCGCTCCCCCCCGCTTAGCCCTCCGAGGGGCCTTAGATTTAAACTTCGAGGGACGTAGGAGCCAGGATAGGCAAACATGTCGCACTGCGTGCCGCACGTAGGAGCGGATTATATAGAATCTATTAATGACACTGCAATATTTTATATCGATCCCCCATCAAATATTAAATAATTTGTATCGATTAAATTTAATTTTTTGTCTCGATTTTTTTTTTTTTTTTTTACTACTAAAAATTATTTTTTTTTGTTCCAAAATATTATATTTGTTGCCAATTTATTAATTTTGATGTCAATGTTTGTCGCCACAGTATTTAATAATGTCCTTCAAAAATATTTGTTTGTTTTTTCATATGTGGTGCCAAAATATTATTTGTGATGCCAATTTATTATTTTTGATGCTAATGTTTGTCGCCAAAAAATTTTTCTTGTATGCCCGTTTAAATTGTCCCTCAAAAAAGTGTGACATAGTTTATCAAGAGCACTTAAGTCACGTTTTATATTAGATTTATTCTAGAAATTTAGATTTGTATACGTTACGGTATTTTTTCATTTAGTTTGTTTATTTTAGTTTAATTACTATCAGCGAACACACGAACAAACAAACAGCAAATGAAATGAAAACAAAACGGGAAAGTAAAAAAAAAACTTAAAATAAGCAAATAGACAAGAATAACGTTACTCTCTTTTTCTCGAATTTAATAAAGCGTAGGGACCAGTCTCTATATCTTTCTTTTTTTTCGTATCATAAATATAATTTTATTTCACTCATAGCTGGTTCATCTATCATTTCGTTTTTTTTAATCGGCTTGATTGAATGAATGAATGAGAAACAAAATCAATATCGTACGATCAATACAAATGCACGTGCTATTGTATATATCTTTTTCTACGATAGTGCAGTAACCTATGCTTTCGATGATGATTTTAAGGTCATTTTACACGATGCGATTTGCATACAATATTTGTTGTACAATATTTTGCTGCATGGGAATCGTGTAGTGTAAACGTCCGAAAATCAAATTGCATGTAAATTGTGTTGAAATTGCAGCCAACTGCATTTTCATAAGATGTGTGTACAATATTTTTGACAGCTACCTTAAAATTGCGTCTTGTTGATGTTGTATTTGTGATTTTACGCTTTTTCATAATATTTTCAAATACAAGGGAGTCATTTTTGAAAAAAAAAATTAAACATTTTAGGACCATCTAATCTTAATTCATTAAAAACGAGACCTTGAACCTCCTTTTCTCCAAAATCTCGTCTTTGTAGCCAGTTCCTTCCCTATATCGTCCTATTTTTAATTTTATACCGCTTTAATTTTCTGTTTTTAATAATTGCAATCGTAAATGCGCATAACCCGATAAACATTAAATTTATTTGGTTTTTCATTCTGAATAAGTAGAAAATTAAACCACTATTCTAATTTTTTTGGGAAGCTTTACAATTTTTAGTTGTACGGTGTAGACAACGAAAAATTCAGATCTCATCAAAATTGCGGGGAAAATTGTATACGATTTATTTCCCCTATTGTACAATAAATATTGTATGCAAATCGCATCGTGTAGAATGACCTTTAGAATTTAAATTACACTCTACGAATTAATTCACCGTACGATCTAAAAAATTGAATTTTCGAATTGGCTTTTGAAGCAAATAAATCCTGCTTACTGTAAATTTAAAAGGACAAAAAATACAGACAAAATTAATATAAATTTAGTTTATTAATCTACTTTTCAAGGCCAAAAATAAAAAAACTTTACATTTGTATTCCTTTTTTTGCGAACAAATTCATCGTACGGTTGTTGTTTTTATCTAACAACACCGTGCATCTTTCGTTTTTTTCAATATTTTTGTGATAGAATAGTTCAGTATACCGGTACATAAAACACCTTTTATCATTTTGAAGGTCACGCGAACAGAAACCAGTATAGACTTCCAAGGAGTCGTCATCAATAAGAATTTGGAAGGAAAACCGTTATCTTCCAAGTCCAAAGTTAACAAAAAAATCAAAATCGTCATGCACATTATAGAAACATATAAAAAGACGGGTAGTGTTGAATAATTAAAAAGAACTGGTCGTCCGCGTACTCTTACCGAGAAGGAATAAAGGGTAGTATGGCGTTGTGTACGCAAAGAACAGCGAATATTTAGTTCAATATTGCTAACAATGGTACACCAGAACTATGGAGCAGATGTATTTTAACGTACAAACCAGAAAACATTAAACTGGTACGGGTAATTTTCCAGAATGGTCAGAAAAAAACACTTATTAGTGAGGTAATTAAAAAGAAACGCATTGAGTTCGCTAAATCACACCTGGATGCTGAATTTTCATTCTGGAAAGAAGTGATATTTGCCGGCGAAATTAAGTATAATATATTTATATATGATGGACCATCAAAAGTATGGCGCAAGAAGGGAACAGCAATGGAAACAGCAAATCTTCGTGGTACGGTTAAAAACGCTGGAGGAAATGTACTCAGTTTGGGGGTGTATGGCGGGTTCGGAAGTCAGAAATTTGATTGTTATTAAAGGAAATATGGATAAAAGGTTGTATTTGAATATTTTGAAAGCCAATTTGCACGAATCGGTAGACAAATTAGAACTGCCACAAAATTGGGTTTTCTAGCAAGATGACAACTCGAAGCACATAGCGGCAATTGTTCGAGACTGTGAAACGTGCGTTTGCAAACCCTGACTATAAGCGAAAAAAACAGAACAGAAAACAATGGCTTTAAAATTTTAGCGGTTTGTATGAATAATTGGAGGAGAAAATAAAAGAAAGAACGGGTTCTAAAAATAAATCAGACGGATGTTGGGAAGTAAAAAAAAATAACGAGGGACAATTGAGTTTGGTCGATTAAACATAACACATTCTTTTTGGTTTGAAAAGTGAATTATCTCAAAAAAAAAAAAAAATCAATTGAGATTTTAATACAAAAAAATTATCGTGATTCTTAATATAATATAATAATAATATTGCTTTATTGAATTTAAAAAAAAAGATAAATGCATAGTTTAGTATAAGTTCGTTTTATAATAATTAAGTTTTCAAAAAAAAAAATGTTGAACCTAAATTTAAAACATTGAAATTGCTGTGAACGATTATTTATCGTTAAATTGTAAAACAAAAAATAAAAGCAATTAAATTAAAAAAACAACAGAAAAACAGCTTTGTTAAAAAAATTAATTAAAACCTATATTAATTAATATTAGTTTGGTGGTAGTGAATTTATAAATAAAACAAACACAATCTTTACAGTTTAAGTTTAGTACCTTTAGCAAATGAGAAAATTTTGTTTTTAAAGCCTAAAAAAATAAAACTCATCTATGTACTAAAGTAAGACAATAAAAGCTAAATCAAAACAAAAAAACTGTACAATATATAATCTGATGTGTTTTATTAATAATCGTTGAATTCATTGAAAAAATTACATACTACCAACGCTTCTGATAAACCGTTTTTACCAACTCACAAAAATACACATAATAACCTTGAGATTGAGAACGAGTTACGGATTAATTAAAACAACCGAGTCTGGAAAATACGATACAGCAACATGTGTTTGGATCGAAGGCTAACGGAAGTAGAGGGCAACCTGTAAAACGCACCAATAAAAAGCTAAGATTATAATTTTATTTTATTATTATATATTATATTTTTCTCATTTGCAAAGTTAATTTATAGTATACATAAGAAATATTTTGATTCAATTTCAATTTTTGTTTTATAAAAATAACTTTTAATTTTGGATAGATATCGTTGTTAAGTTCATTCATAACATAGTTCATTTGAATCTTGTAAGCATTTACGTTTTTTTTAAATGAAATTTACGCCTAATTACCTACATACTCGTGGTTGTATGAGTTATAAAAGTATGATGAACTAATTCACTTTTCCGAATATTTGGCGGGAGTAAAATCGATTGACGAGTGAAATGTTTTGTTTTGAGAGTTTTTTTTTCTTCTCATTATTAATACCGTAATATTTAATTCATTTTTTTATTATTTAATTTATCATTATTTTTGGCGGTTGAAAACTAGATTGTTGTGATCTTGGAATAAACGAATCTACCATAACCCTGAGCTTAAGCCGGTAGACAAGCAACCGCATAACCAAGTAGAAAACACAACAATATCTGTTATCAGGGTTTTCTCTTCTTTTTTCATTTACATATGTAAATGCTTAACGATCTGTAAGATCCTTGTTACAACTGGTAGCTGTAAAACACCCCTAAGCAGCTACATTCTCCTTCACAAAATCCGAACCTTAATCCCATAGAGCATCTGGGGGATTAAGTAGAAAGGCAACTAGAAATACACACAATTACATCTAAGGCCACACTGAAAGAGACAATAAGATATGATTGAGATCGGGTGCCACCAGAATTCACCAAAAATTGGTTTCGTCCATGAATAACAGAGTAAAAGCCATTCTAGATGTCGAAGGAGGCCTACCCGTTATTAATAAATTTTTTTTTTTTTGTGTTGAATAATGATTAAACTAATCGTACGATGAATTTGTTCGCAAAAAAAAGAATACAAATGTAAAGTTTTTTTATTTTCGGCCTTGAAAAGTAGATTAATAAACTAAATTTATATTAGTTTTGTCTGTATTTTTTGTCCTTTTAAATTTACAGTAAGCAGGATTTATTTGCTTCAAAAGCCAATTCGAAAATTCAATTTTTTAGATCGTACGGTGAATTAATTCGTAGAGTGTATATAAGAAAAGGAGCCTTTGCGTCGTATACTAAAATCGTGTGGAAATATTCTCATTACACAACGATTTCTTAATATTGCTACACGATTTGTGAAAACCCAAATGTTTTAATGTTTTAATAAATTTTTGTTGATTCGTACAAGTTTGTAATTTTTATGTTTCTACTTATTTATAAATGTTACAGGGCTATTGTATCATAGACAAAATAGCGTGTATAACTCGTGTGAAAATTAGTCATTGCAATACTCAAGTGATTGCAGCCCTCGCTATCGCTACAGCCTGTAGCTAGCGCTACAATTATTTGTAGCACTCACACAGAATGATTATGAATGTATTTTAGTTTTGTTTGTTCTACAGTCAAAATCAAAATAAACGTTCTACTCATAAGTCATAGTGTGATGAAAGCAAATCGATGTGTTTCAGTGCAATATTTAATATCACTGCTGTGCAGTATAAAAAAGCAAATGAGAAAATAAAAATCCAAAGAGAAAATAAAGCGTAGGGAGCTAGGGACCAGCATGTTTACTCTCCATAAGAGTTGGACAATCTTGTAATATATCATTCTTGCAAATAGAGACAAAACCTTACATTTGTTTCGGTTACTCGATTTTCCTTATTCTATTCTCTGTTCTCAGTATGTATATGGATTCTGAAGTATACAAAGGGCTCCATACAGAAGCTGCAGTATGCATGTTGTTTGAAAAACAGTATGTTGTTTGAAAAAGACGGCAATGGAAAGAAGATTAGAAAAGAATCGAGGTATTGGTGCAGTGACTGCAACGTTGGACTCTGTGTTGTGCCATGTTTTTGTAGCATACAAAAATAAAATTTTAAAAAAGCATTTTTTTTAAATAAACTAATTAAAAATAACATAAATTATCATTTTCTGCAAAAACAAAATTTTTTTTTTTACCCCAAAACGATAAAAATATGGTGCGTTCAGTGGTTATTGGCAACAAATATAATATTTTGGAACAGAAAAAAATAATTTTTAGTAATAAAAAAAAAATCGAGACCAAAAATTAAATTTAATCGATACAAATTATTTTCATAATATTTAACCTGTGCCTGCAAGGTTTCCGAATCAATTTAAAATTTTTAAAAATAAATCTGCATTTTCCAGAATATTTTAAAACTAATTTCAATTTTTTAATTTTTAATTAATTTATTTATGAAAATTTGTTATCAGCATATTATTTTTGTCGCTCAAAATGTTTATTTCGATGCCCAAAAATAATTTTTTGTGTTCCATTCCAATAGTGCCAAAAAATTGTAAATGTTGCCAAATTATTATTATTATGTTTGTTTGTTGCTCATTAATTTGTGCCGTTTTATCAATTTTTTGTATCTCAAAATTCTCAAATATTAATTTTTTGTGTGCCGGTTTATTGTCAGCCTGATTTTTTTATATTTTTGTTATTTGGCGTACACGCTTATTATATTATTTGTTATACGAGTATTTGGACTTTGGAGAAATTAATTATTAAGCGTATTTTGTTGACCAAAATTGAATTGGAATTATTTTTTGTTTATTTTTTCCCCAAGGAAATAGCCAATTTGATTTAATTGGCAAACGTCAACTTTTCGAAATAAAATATTAATTTAATATGTACAGTGGTGTGCAGTGAAATAGCACACTTTTAAATTTTTTTACAAATTCTTCATTAACTAAAAAACTATTTATCAATTTTCAATTATTTTTTTTATTTACATAGTATAAATATAAACTTACAATTAAATATCAAAAAATTATATTTAATTAATAAAAGGAATAAGAAAAAAAAATAATTAAACATTTTATTTTATAAATAGGCTGTTCATTGAAATAGCACTTATTTGTGTATGATTTAACCTAATAATGTTTTTATTGAATAGTATTGTTCGTGTGACCTTCTTTTCGAACCACTTCCCTGAATCGGCACACCCCTAGGGTCTACCAGCTCCTGGCATTTGTGAACGGTCACTTATTCCAAATTCGACAAATTTGAATTCCAAAATTTCTGTTTATTTTTGTGTTTCTCGTTATTAATAGCTATTTTTACTTACTTCCAACAATTTTCGATCAAATTCCGATCAGATGACTGACTTGGCCATTGTGTGACCGCCACTTTGTAATCGTTAAGCTAATATTGCGCTTCTCTCGAGGTAATCTTTGTATGGTATCTTGCTGAAAACACTAGCCTGGTGATTTATCGTCTTCGGCATAACAGAGCATTAGATGAGTTAATAATATAACTGTAAACAACTGCCATCATTCCATTTTACGGACAATAAATTATATTGTTCCGTGCCAGAAAAAAAATTTTGTTATGCCACAATGGACAACCACCATGCTTAATCGTCTTTTTCGTATGTTAGGGCGAAAGCTTGTATTGGGCTGAGATCGTTCATAATGTCGACCTTCAGAACCAAACAGATTGATTTTTATTTTGATAATTCATAGTACTTCTCCCTACTTTTTCGACTTCAAAATTTTGTTCGTATAAAAAAGGAACGGCTCATGCTTTTTAATTTATTTCGAGCATCTGTTTGGGAGTTATATGCTCTGAATAATTAGAATTTAAGAACTTTTTTAATTCGTTAAAGGTGATAGAAGAATATTGCATTGCAGTTCGGACAATTTAAGTGCCCAGTAGGCTGGTATTTTCAGCATACAACGGCCAATCATACCTCAATGAGCGTAAACGACGAGATAAATTAAATAAATTGCACCGGCCGGATCAGTCGCCTGATCTGAATCCGATCGAAAAATTTTGGAACCGAGTAAAAGTAGCTATTAACAATGAGAAACCCAAAAATAAACAGAAATTTTGGTAGTGAAATTTGTCGAATTTGGAATAAATGACCGTTCACAAATACCAGGAGCTGGTAGGCACTATGGGCGAGCCGATGCCAGGAAATGGTTCGAAAAGAAGGTCACAAGAACAATACTATTCAATAAAAACGCATATTAGGTTTAATCATACACAAATAAGGCTGAAAATGAATTTTGAAATTGACTGTGCTATTTCAATGAACAGCCTAATTATAAAATAAAATGTTTAATTATTTTTTTTCTTATTCCTTTTATTAATTAAATATAATTTTTGGATATTTAATTGTAAGTTTATATTTATACTATGTAAATAAAAAAAAATAATTGAAAATTGATAAATAGTTTTTTAGTTAATGAAGAATTTTGTAAAAAAATTTTAAAGTGTGCTATTTCATTGCACACCACTGTATAAAACCCATTATTTTTGTTTGGGTTGATGTTATTCCTGCGGGGATTTATCCTATGCAATTGTTGTTGTAAATTTGTCAAGGAAATACTCTTAATATTATATCGAATTAAGTGAAATTAAAAAAATAGAACCGAATATTTGAATGATTTTTTTTTGTATATATAATTTAAATAAATCTATATACATAATATAAATGGATTTTGTTATCTATAAGTGTATTGTGTGTATGTATTATAGAGAAGACGTTTACAAATCGATACGCCTCTGCTACGCACATGGAAGATTATATGAAAACATATTTTTTCTATATGTGTGTTGTTGGCTTTAGCATTATAATACGATTTTATTATTGTTATTTGGCGTTGTTTTCACTCTCTGTATTCTGTGTATATATGAGATAACTATAGTGCTCTTTATATGTATACCATGAGCTACACAATGCAAAATTTTCTTGTATTTGATTCAAATGGGATTCTTATACTTCGTATAATCGAGTAAGTTTGAATCGAATTGGAAATCAACCATAAAAGTGTTTATTTAGGCAGGATTAATTTTAATACGGGGTACCTATATAGTATTCAATTATATAAATTATATTAAATTAATTAAAATTAAATTAAAAGATTATAAATTAAATAAATGTGAACAATGTTGAATTGTGTAAATAAAAGTGTGAGATGCTAAATGTATTGAACTTATTATGTTATATATTATTATTAGGGGACCCCTGTGCAATTGCACAATTTTATTATTTATGTGAAACATTTTTGCCATAATAAATACAAACATCTTCTGCAAAAGGAATACTTCGAAATTAAAAAAAGAATGTACTGTTAATA
Organism: Tipula helvola; assembly: GCA_963556165.1. NCBI lineage: Eukaryota > Metazoa > Arthropoda > Insecta > Diptera > Tipulidae > Tipula > Tipula helvola. The sequence continues at coordinate 150,398,746 of OY744483.1, forward strand.
AAGGCCAACATTAATCTGATAAAAAAAAAATAATTACATTAAATTGAAAAAAAAAAAAAAGACGAAGTTATCGGAATCGAACTCGAGACCTTTAACTTCATAGCGCATCGCTCTAATACTTGAGCTATTGGACTATGCTTATTAATTGATATATGAAATGGAAATTTATAGCTTAAGAAAATGTTGAACATTCTTGTATTTTATATAATATAGATTGTTATGTTGTAGTTGTTCTCACACATAAACAACTATTATTTATATGATTATTAATGAAATCTTTTGATATTTGGCGTTGTTTTCACTCTCTGTGTTCTATGTATGTATATAATATGTATGTGCTACTCAACGCAAAATTTTTATGTATTTGATTCAAATGGAATTCTTATACTATACTTCGTATAATCGAGTGAATTTGACAATTCGGAAACTACCATATTATTTATTACATTTAAAATTGTTCATTTAGGCATGATTAAGTTTAATACGGGGTATTATAAATAGCTTTAACTTATATAAATTATATTAAACTAATTTAAATATAATTAAAAGATTATAAATTAATGAAATTTTAGTATTAGAAATTAAATACTAATATAGAAATTTTAATATTGGGTTGAATTGAGTTTTGTTTTGTAACACTTGATAACGTATTTGTTTATTTATGTAGGCCAAATTTTGAGCAAAGTAATGTGAATAACATAAATTATGTTAATAAATAATTGTGATACCAAATGTACTGAATTTAATTAACTGAATTGATTTAATGGAGTTGAGGTTGCAGTTATCACATATAAACGTCAATAATACTTACACTGTGTCAGGGGGTTGCCCGTGTTGTCCGTGCGCCACTCGATTGAAGAGACATTAATGAAGGAGGGCAGTGGTGACTCGGGTAACATGGATGCGATTTTCATAGGTTTGGCAGGAATATTAATTCAGGCACGGGAAGGGGTTAAAAGACCAGTCGCTTATTTTAGTCGCAAGGCAAACGCAATAGAACAAAATTACCATAGTTATGAGCTGGAAACACTAGCTGTTGTGGAATCAGTAGAACGATTCTGAGTGTATGTACTCGGAAAGCCTTTTGTTGTTGTAACTGACTGTGAGTCCTTATTTAATTCCCCGCGTTGCACGATGGTGGCTGCGGCTACAGGAGTTCGATCTGGAAGTTAGACATATAGAAATGGGCAACAGATGGCCCATGTTGATGCGTTGAGTAGAGCACCCGTGCTAGAAAGTGCCGGAGCAGAGGAAGCTACGTTGGACGTGTTCACTGTAGGCGAGGAAGATAAATGGATGATTGCACTACAGAAAACTGATGAGGAGGCTACAAAGATAAGAAAAACAAAATTTTGGAAAAGGATCCAACAATGACTAGTTTCATAATCCGAGATGAGTGCGCTTATTTCTGAACAGAAAATGGAGACGAATTATTCGTTATACCAAAATGTCTTCGTAGTCGTGTAGTAATAGAAGCAGATTCATCTGGTCATTTTGGTATTGAAAAGACGCTCGATATTTTAAAGAGAAATTACTGGTTTAAATAGATGAGACCCTACGTAAAAAGGAACATCTCATCTTGTGTAGGATGCCTTTACCAAAAAGAAAAAGGTGGTGCTTAGGGGATAGAATTGCATCCAATTGAAAAAAATCCAATCCCATAGGAAACATGGCACATGGATCATTTGGGACCATTTATTAGATCATCGAGAAAAAATGTCTACATTTTTGTCATCACGGACGCGTTCACCAAATATGTCCATTGTAAAGCAGTCAAAGATACATCAACCAAATTTGTAATTCGAGCAACTGATGACCTTATTTTACATTTCGGTATACCAACGAGAATCATCACAGATAGAGGTGCCTCCTTATTTCCACGACATTTGAACGATATTGTGTGAATTTAAATGTGAAACATGTTTTGAATGCGACTGCTACACGTCGACCCAACGAATAAGTCGAATGGACGAACCGAACATTGCTGAACTTTCTCCGAACAATGGTTATCGAGAACAGTGAACAAAATTGGGAGACAAAACTTTGACAGAAACAGTGAACAATTAACACAACCCCAAATTCCGTAACAAAGAAGTCACCACATGAACTATTATTTAGATATAAGCCGCGCAGTATTTTCAGTGATAAGTTTACTCTTGAGCTAGAGGACGAGAAGATCGTTGAGAAACGGTAAGACTATGTAGAGCAAACGCGTAGGAATCATGAAGAAGTTTCCGAAAACATTAAACGTCACCAAAAATATAGCAAGGAATATTTTAATTCTAAACATAGGGCACCAGATGTCTATACCGTCGGAGGCACTTAGCGTATTTACTTGAGACATTTACAACAACAATTGCACTAAATAATCACTGAGAGGGATTAAATAATCCCAAATTTTGTTTATCTTATCCCATCATTTTATTTTTGTTCTTTTGTTCCGTTTACTCTGTTTCCATCTGTGCTTTTCCTTTTAATACTAAATTATTGTTAAAGTACAATAAATAAATAAATAAATAAAAAAAAAAAATAAAATAAATAAATAAATTTTTTAGTTCTCGTAATTAGCGATAGACGTCACCGGATGTCATAATACATGTTAATTTTATATTTTATTTCGAAAGGTTGGCTTTTGCCAATTAAATCAAATTGGCTATTTTCTTGTGAAAAAAATAAACCCAAAATTATTCGAATTAAATGTTGGTCAACAAAATACGCTTTTAGTTATGGTGAAACGCCAATAAACGGTCTCAACAGGAACTAGTATGAAATTACAGCGACAATATCGAGGTCCGTATCAAATTTTACAAAAATTACACGGAGATAGATATCGAGTCACAGATATTGCCCCAGTGGGTACTAGACGTAAATTTACTGGTGTTTCTCCCGCCGAAAAAATGAAGTTGGTTGAAAGACCAGAAACTAGCGTGATCAACAATTTGAATTTGAAATATATATATTTTGTTTAAAGAGACATCTGTGTTAATTAATTTGAAACTCTCTCCCGTCTCACAAATAAGTTATAATGCAAGTATAGTAGTATTCATATCTCGCTGGAATTCTGACAGTTCTCGCGCAGAAAAAACATGGCGGATACACAGTGATGTACTATTTCGGCTTAATTGTTTACGTTTTTATGTTGTATTTGTACTTCAGTTTTTAGGTTAGGTTTTTATTTATATCATTTTATTTTATTATTTATATGTTATAACGTTTTGAATCACAAAATGTTTTTATAATTTTATTTTAAAAGAATCGTTTGAAATCGATAATCGAAGAATTAATGCAATCTAACAATTTTTTTATGTTGTTGTGGTTTTGATCTTTATGACTGGCATTTGCTTATTTATTTTCCTTAGTCCGTCCGAAAATTAAATGTTGACGTTGTTTCCATAGGCGTGCAATATTTTTTTACACCTATTAATTTTCACATGAAATATGATTGTAATAACATAAAATCATAAATATTTTGAATGTTTTGTGTATTAAAACTAAAATATAATACATTTGAATGATTATTTATTATTTTATTTAGGTTTACTATCTAAGATAAATGCGACTCATCAAAATTTTTATAAATATTTTTTCTACATCACTGGAAGCTGCGCAGAACAATTAAAAAAATTTTTTTTTTAAGATCTGAATAGGACTATACTTGTGAGTAGATGTCCAATGGAACGCGAATTTTCGTGACAGTAGTAAAGCATAACCTCAATTTAAATAAAACTGGTAGATTTTAATAAAAAACACATTGTTCCATTAATAATAATTAATAATAATACGTAATAAAACATTAAACAACAAAATAATTAAAATATTTTTGCGATTTAAAAATTGCCGTGTCGCATCACAAACATAAACAATTTTTTTTTTTAACCCTAATCCAACCAGCATATTTTTGTTATGTCAATACATTCAAATTCTAATCAAATAACTTCCTAAATTTTTTCAAAGAATGCGAAGTACGTTGTATGGAATGTATGGAAACATTTTAAAATAAAATACATACAAGTTTATAACTAAATTAACATTATTTTGAAAATCGATGCATTTATCAAATGAACCAAAAAGCACACTTTGGTTGGATTAGGGTTAAAAAAATGACATTCCCCACAAACAAAATTGGTATAGAGCCATCTATTAGAATTTTTTAAACTAAAATCCCTCTGCCGTTAATTTTGTGCGTAACTACTTCCCAACTACACCATCGTTTGAGCGTGAGTAGTTGCGAGTAGATACAAGTACTTGTGAGTAGTTTACTCTGGCCAATGGAACACAGCAATTATATATCAGGGAAATTGGTCATAATTCTCATAATAAAGCTTGAAGTAAACATCTGCTTGTTTGGGTGCGTTAAAATGCTAGTACCTGTTTCTTGGGTAGAGATGGCACCACTAACCGTTGAATGAAAAAAATGGAAAAAGTCAAAAAATATTTATTTGTACATTAAATTGTTTCCTACCTTTCAACCGAGATTTTGTTTTTTTATTTCGTTTAGTATATTCGTTTTAATATTTAATTGAGTTGTTTATTGGGATTCGTTCAATTACTAGTAATGCCATATCTACCTAAGATTCATGTTGTCTTCAAAATTTGATAGCGATTTCCCTTATTGACGATTAGAGCATCACAGATTCCACCTAGTGGAAAATTTGTAAACTGAGCTACCAATTCCAATTTTGAATTGAGCACAATTTTTACTTACCCGATTGCTAATAATTGTAAATAATTCCAATTTTGGACTATAAAAACAATTTTTGAAGAGAGTTTTTTTGAAGCTGATTTAGCCAATGCAACAATGTGTTCATTCCATTTGAGTTTGTTACTTATTTGAACACCAGGCAGTCGAATTGAGTCGCAACCCACAAGGATATGGTTTTTTACCACAAATGGGTAGTCGTTGCGACTTTTTTTTACGTGAAAATGTGCATATTTGTGTCTTTTTCTCGTTAAATTGTACTAAGTTGTTGTTACCCCACTCAAATATTGTACTTAAATCGGAATTAAGAGCAGTTACGACTTCTGCCCGTTTATTATTTAGATCTGTAATGCTACGCTCAGCCCCGAATGAAATAGAAGAATACAACGGTGAATCATCCGCAAAGCTATGGATAGGGTTTACAGTGCTATCCAGCAAATCGTTGATGTATAGCAAAAACAGGGTCGGTGACAAAGGTGATCCCTGAGGGACTCCGGCATTTGGAGAGTGCGTCGATGATGATCTCCCATTAAGCACAACGCTGATTTTTCGGTCATTGAGATAGCTTTAATCCACCTGGTGGTCACCGAGACCAGTCCCTATGCCACAAGTTTACAAATAAGATTCTCATGCGATACCTTATCAAAATCCTTGGATATATCTAATATGATTGCAAAGGCCTCTCCGTGGTGTTCTAGGGCGAAATTCCATTTGTTCGTGACATACGTCAGGAGATCGATCGTGGATCGGCTTTCACGGCTGACACAATTGGTATTGGCCAGTAGCTTGAAGGGTCAGCTTTGTCACAACCCCTTTTCAGCACGGGTTGCATTCTTCCAGGCGTTCGGGTAGTCGCCTTGCTTATATTAAAGTTGGAAAATTTTAGATAATATTGGAGTCAATTCACTGGCAAACTCAAGAACTAGACAGCTTACAGCATTGCAGAGATGTTGCAGAACTCTGCGTCTTCTACAGATGCTTACATGGTAAATGTTCTGCAGAACTATCGGAGAAAATACCACCATTCGTTACAACAACAAGAGGAACAACCAATGCACATAGGTTTACTGTGAAGCTCCCGAAACCTCGAACTGAAGAAATCAAGCGCGAATTTATCTACCGAGCAATCGAGCATCAAAAAAGTGGAATTCGCTAATACATTTCAAATTTCCGAAGGAATATAAAATGAATAAATTTAAGGTAGAGCTACTAAGCTTTACTTGCAGGATCGCGTATTGGGTACAGAAGCTCTGACAGTTACAAGGAGCTAGGACCGTTAATAAGTCCGCTCTGCACCCAATTAAAAAACTGATTAAAAAAAAATATATATATTCGAACTGGAATTCCATCAGGTCCGGTGGCCTTGTTTGCATTCATTTGAACACAACCGTTTATTGCCAAACCCATAGTCCGAACTAATCAACCATCGTTGTTCGGTTGTAGAGTGGATTACCCCATTGATTATAGATGGCAGCGTGAGTGAGGTAACCCTTCTCTAACAGTTCTTTCTTTTCAGACAGTAAAACAAATTAGGTACTAATTTCGGAATGATAGCAGCAATCTCGAATGTGAGTATGTTCTTTTAAATTTCAGGCTTTTCGTTTGTGATTTATATAGTTGTTTTTGTAACACTATTCAACATTTTATTTCCATTAATAAATTCCATTAGAAAAAATTCTTATGTCATGAGTCAATCAAAAAATATGCTTCAGCCTCAGTATGTCTGTATGTACACTAACACAAAAAAAAAATACCTAACGTATGCGTACGTTTTGATGGAACGGATTTTGATTTTGGGAGATAACACAAATTTTTTTTATTTTTTTTTTGTGATTAAAGTATTTTTTGGTTGGCCTGTAAATGAATTTTTACGTATACGTTGTATACCAAATTGGTTTATTAGGAAACAAAAAATTAAAGACCGATGATAAATAAAGTGGCAACTGATAAAAATAAATGTTGAAAGGATTATGAATAGTTTACGATAAAACAAAATCGGGAATTTCTTTTCGATATCATTCATGTTTTGCAAAATTGATATCTAAAACTTGTAATTATTTATTTTAGAATTTTGACCGATGAATCATTTGCTATTTTTAATAAAATTTGATAATTTGGTGAATTAGGGAAGTGAGTGATCTAAAAAAATAAAAAATGGCATACTTTTTGTTTAATAGAATTTATTATTATAATTATTTATATATTTTTAAATTTTGTGTAATGTACACCCATCCGCTTCAAAATCTATTTGCTGTCAATTCCGGAACGTTTATTTTTGGGGAAATGTAGTGTATAATCGGGTACAGGGACCGGTGGCAAATCTTCATCTTCGCGTAATGCCACAAAATTTCGTCTTGGTTTAGTTAACTCTTCTGGATTAACAGTATACGACCATGGTAGCTGACTACGTAGCTCCTCTGGAGGAACTTGCAAACTGTTGCGGTCACTTCGATCACTGGAATTATCCGTCGAAATTTCATCAACTGGTGAATTTTTCACTTTTAATATAGGCTTTGGAGGCGTTTTTGGAGGAATTTTATTCTGTTTACTGGACGATAAAGAAGAATTTTGACTCAAATTGTCTAATTGGGGAGTTCGGTTTTGGGGATATGTAGGATTATCATACGCGCCATTTTTAGAATAATTATTTGGATCTTTTCTGGATTGAGGTGATTGCATCGCAGCCGCTGGAACTATACGTGGTATGTATTCATTGTTCGAATTATTCTGATTTTGATTATATCCGTTATTATTATTAGGAGATTGTTGCTGTACCAGACCATACGGTAGGGCATTATTGTATTGTGTTGTAACCCTCATCGGATGCATCCCCTGCTAAAAAATTAATATTTTTATGAAATTAAATTGTAAACTGGCCGAACTTATCTCCACTAACATTTGAATCATTTTGTTGGGTCGGATACGGCGACATCTGATTATTTTCTCTACCGTATTCGTATGGCGTAGGACGTTGAGGATTATCTGCCGATTTAGGAATTCTTTTACCAATACGCGATCCAGATCGAATCACTATAATTATTATTGCTATGTTGAAAGCCCAAAATATAAATCCCCTAGCGGCGACGATCATCATTAAAAGAGATGGCAAATAAAATGGAGCCCAGAAATCGCCGGCTGCATTAATGATGTCTTGGGCGTTTGAAATTTCCAGAAAATCTAACATGTCGGCAAAGGTCTGTTAAAAGAAAATTACAGGTATAATAATTTTGCATTTTAGTAAACATAAATTTACTTACTGTTACGTGAATTAAATCGTAAAGAAACATACCAAATCCGGCGCAATCTGCAAGTATTATTAATATTCCAATAAATGACCACGACACTAGTGTTGAGAAGTAAAAACATCGTCCGATGCAAGAAGTACAAGCTGCAACTATACATAAAATTAGTAAGATATTAAAATGTATTCTATTGGATTGGAAACCACAAATATTTACGTATTAATCCCATTGAGGTTATCATCCAAGAAAGACTTAGCGCTAAAAATATAATGACCATAATATATGCTCGATAAGCTACATCAGTGACTTCTGGCCAAAAAGGTTGAGTTGTATTTGGTATATTCAGACCTAATAGACTCCAATTTACCTCACCACATGCACCACCTATTTCGTCCGATTAAAACCATATAAGATTAAACAGCTGAGGATTTCTTTGTTTATATTGTCAACTTACGTCGAAAATAAATTAGATACCACAAATATGAAAACTTATCACTCTCCATATCCAATTCGCACTTGTAAACGAGAATTCCAAGAATTGCTAATGCCGCATAACCCATACTTTGAATCTGAAAGAAAAACAAAAATAAACAAAATCATCAAACACTTTTCAAAATACCACTCCACATGAATCATCACACACTTACCAAAGTCCATATTGCCATAAATATTATAAGCATCCTCTCCTTGCAGTTACAACACATACTGATCGATTAATAATTAATTTTACAGCTAACAAATTATTAGAACAACTCGCTATATTAATTTTTAACTGTCACTTACTATTTATATTCAAAAATTCTGTTCGTATGGTCATCTTTACATGGTGACTGTTACTTTCGAATGAGTTTCTTTAAAAAAAAAAAATAATAAATTATAAAACAATAATTTGATATTGTACGTAGATAATTCAATTAATTATTTTATTGTAAGTCAATCATATTTTTTTATAATACACATACGATAAATGTATATAAACACATAAATGTGTACATACATATAAAAATAAAAAATAAAAAAAAAACAGAAACCACGAAAATTTTGAAAAATTATCTTTAAAAATCTAAAAAACAATGAAAAAATTAAGTTGATTATAACTGTAACAGGTATTTTGTTTGAATGTGATTTAGTTGATATCTTCACTCATATACGATTATCGCAATCGACCATAATCGAGATAAAATTTTTTTTTTAAATAATAAACAATTTTTCGTTTTTTTATTTATTTTTTTACTTATTTTGTACTTGTGTTTGATCTGCTTTTAATAGACTAAACTACAATATTTTAGTTAACGGATTAATCAATGCAATATTTTTCATTTCGTTTTAAACCCAATACCTACCTACTACTTATGTCAAAAGTGTTTTATAATGTTGAAGATAAGATAAAAACAAAATTGTTGTTCTCTGATATGAAGCTACTCATACATTTTGAATTTTATCTTGATGTGCAAATTGAAAAAAGAAATTATTTATATGTAATTGTAAATTACAAATTTGAATTGAACCCCCGTTTATCGTTAAATTAATTGAATTATTTTTATTTTGATTTTATTGGCAGAGGAAAGGCCGAATCACAATCAGATTAGGAACAATCTACTACATATTAAAAGGTTGTAAAGCCGTGCCGTAAATCAGCCAGGAAATTGCTTTAAGTGTTCTATTATTATTTGCAAAAATCTAAAACAATCAACTATCAATTATTATTTATCTGTTAACATTTTGACTGGTATACATTTGCCAAAATATAATTGAACAAATTTCAGTAAATTAATCTGTTTAAAATATGTACAACTCGCAAAATGATTTATACATCTTGGTCCTGTGTGGGGTTGCTAGACTCCCGTGGAGCGCGTCCCCAGGTGGCGTATAAGGAGAAACTCTAACCGACTTGTCGGCGGGTAGATGGGAAATAAAATACCATTCGTGGACCAAAACTAGCTAAGGCTGGTTCCCTGAATATAATAACCACTAAGGAAGCGGGCTCCCAGTCGTCGATATCCCATGACCGCAATACTTCAGAGGTGATGAACTCTGAAAACCCAACTGAAAGAAGTTCCATAATGTCAAGATCACCAAGACTATATGCATAAATACTTATACATAGGCTGCGGTCGAATTCTCGGGTAAATCCGCAAAATTCGGTAAATGCATTTACCTTTTTTTGCTGGAGAGTAAGGGAAATAAAAAAAGGTAAATCTTTTACGTTTAGATACTTTATTCTTTATTGTTATAAGAATTGAACGAGTAAAAAATAGAAAAAAATGCGTAATTTAACAGAAAACGAACATTAAAAATGTAAATTTACCGTAGTAAATGATTTACCCGAGAATTCGACCGCAGCCAAAGTACTACCACAAATCAATATATAATCAATATATTAATCAATATATTAATTTGTGGTACTACCACCGAACTTCACCGGTGAAGTGTTAGATGGCGATACTGATATCGTTTTTAATTTTTCGCCCAAATGCATAAATCGCCTAAATGTCATCTTTTATTTCTAATTTTTCATTGAATAGTTACGTCAACATTTTCTGTTTTGATTCAACCAACGCAAAAACAATATTTCTTTCCTTTTTTCGTGCATTTTGTTACAAAAACAGTATTTTTAATATAAACACAATCTTTTGATGTAACCAAAAAAAATAAATTTAAGCTCGATTATATTTATTTTGTGAAAAAAATCCTTCTTCAAAATCCATACAACAAAACACGCGTTTTCGCGTTTCCGTAATGAGTTAACTTCACAGATAAATACGAATTTATTCCTTGTGAACTTAATTCATTTTCGAAACAAACTAAATGCGATATATTAAATTTTTAAAATCGAATTAAATCTACAAAATATAAATGACTAAATTTCTATTTAGCCAAAAATATTTTAACATTTTGCGGGATTCCACAAATAGTTATATGCATCAACAATATGAATCACAAATATTTGTGCATCAAGTTTAATTCAGTTTGTTGAGTATTCTTTACATCATATTTCTCCTCTTTTCTGTCCTATTTACCAACAAACTAATTTTAGTTTAAGGGGGGAACCTCCTCCAGATATTAATTTTTTTGCATTTGTTTTTTTTTTTTTTTACTTTAAAAGTTCATTTAGTATCTGAAGAATATATTTCCAAAGTTTCGAGCCCAACAGAAAGTCCTAAAGGTCCCTACGAAGTCACCGAAGTGATGCGAAGTAATGCGTTCTTTTCAAGAACGAAAACTTCAATCGAGTTTTTCTCAAAATGTGTTTTTCTGAGCGCCGTGGAATGTAATGCAGTTGTGTTTGCACAAAACCGAAATGCACAGCCTCCACAACCAACTCCGCAAAATCCTGATGAAAAGGAAGTATGTGAAATTAAAAAAAAATTCAAATGCGAGCAATACATCGCATCTCCAACATCATCGGCCGAAAATTTTGTGGATACCTTCGAAGCGCAATGTCGCATGAGGGGACTCAATAGTTCAAACACAGAACTATACGTAAACGCAAAACGCGATTTATTTCTCTGTTGTTTGGCACCGGACACTCACCACGAACTTAAAGTGTCTTTTACGGATGCCACCACACCATTTGAACAAAAACACATATAAAACCATAATCGATCGATTCATACATTTGTATACACACAAAACGATTCGATTTAAGGCATTATCACAGTTTTGGAATTGTATACGGAAGGAGACACAATCCTTTGAACAGTACGCAAACGAATTAGGTACGAGCAATTAGTCGCGACTGTGATTTTGAAAATCTCGATCGACAATTACGCGATCGTTTCGCAACTGGTATTCGTCATCAACATGCCGAAATTGAATTACGACAACGCTGGCCAGATTTAAAAACACCACGTATTATCAGAAACGCTGATAAGGAAGAAACAGAGGCCATGGGTGAAGTTACTTTTAAAGAAGTTTTCGAAGTGGTTCAGTCACGCGAACGTGCTGAAAACGACGTATTAAAACACAATACTATCATACAAACAGTGAACAACAAAGTGTTAACAAAATTCAACAATAGTCAACATTGAAACGTAAACGTAACACACACACTCAACAACCACGCAAGTTATATGCAAACCAATGCAAACGTTGCGGGTACGAGAAACACTCAAATGACAATTCATGTCCAGCAACAAACACGACATGCAATTCATGTAGGCGAATTGGACACTACGCTTCATGCTGCATCAAAACAGGAAGACCACAAATTTGTCAACAAGAAAGAAACAGCATGACAACACACACCAAAGGAGATTCACGTAACAAGTCGAGCAACATTCACAAAATGTTTACGACATCCACATCTTACGACAACAATAGTGATGATTCCAGTGTTTTTATTTACACCATCAACCACCTGAATAAAACAAGTAAACGTATTGACATACACGTCAATGGAATCAAAGCTACATTTGATTACGACTCTGGGGCCTCACATTCCATCATTTACGAGCAATTTTGGAAACAAATAGGTAAACCAACATTAGTACAAGCTCCTAAGCTTATGGCATACGGTAGTCATAAACTACAAACATTAGGTCAAGCAGAGATACACGTAACCTACAACAATAATACACTTAAGTTACCGGTAATTGTTATGAAACAGGCAAAACCATTTTTGTTTGGGTTACCATGGTGTGAAGCATTCAACATGCCATTCCCCCTGCACACGTTTATTCAGTTACAAAATCTGAAACACAAACAACGACAGATGTATCACAAACACACACAGCGCACGTTCCAGCACGAGTCTGGGAACGAATTCACATCGACTTCGCGGGTCCTTTTAAAACAAACAGTTTTTAGTCATAGTAGATGCTGTTTCGAAATGGGTAGAGATCTACACAATGACAAGCATCACAACAAACATGCTTGAGAAAGTACTTTCCAGTTTATTTGCACGTTACGGAGTTCCTCAAGTAATCGTCAGTGACAATGGAACTTCGTTCACATCGCAGGAATTCAAAACATTGTGAGAAGGAGGGAGTGAACCACACTACGTCCTCTCCATACCATCCAAAGACGAATGGATTAGCCGAGCGATTCATTCAAATATTCAAACGACGAATGAAGTCAAGCGAGAATGACTACGAAGATCTCGATGCTCAGCTCAACGCATTCTTATTTAGTTATGGAAATACACCACACGCTACAACGGGCAAAGCTCCAGCTGAGTTATTTTTGGGACGACGGCTTCCCACAATATTCGATAATGCTAAGCCATCTGTTGAGCGCAACATCAACAAACACAACTTAAAAAGCCAACTGTATCACGATCGAGGTAACCTCAGAGAACGACACTTCAATACAGGGGATAACGTTTGGGTTCGATCAGACAACGATACGAAATGGAAGCCTGGTACAATCAGTCAACAAAATAACAGATGGTCATACAGTGTCTGTTTCTCCGATCAAACCACCAAACGGAGGCATGCAGATGCGATTCGAGAACGACACAGGTCACAGACTGCTGCATCATACAGCAGCCCCCACCAAGCTAAAGGGTCTATCAATTTAGCACCAGAATAACATACCGGTCCAGAAAGTCAACAGGCTTCGTTACCCGTATCCGAATCAAAACCGGAAACAGCAGATCCGACTGCGCCACAACATTTATCCACACCTACATTTTCAGGTCTGCGACGAAGCACACGACAATGTAAAGCGCCACTACGTTTGAATTTGTAATAGCAACGCTCAACTGTGGTGGGGAGGAATGTCATGTGAAACCACCTTTAAAACATAAAAACATACTCTTTTAAAATACAATGACAGTTGTCATAAAGTTAGGTTAGAGTTCGTCTTTTCCTGTACTGACACGTACAACACGTTATTACATTATAAAATAAAATATAAGCATCAAGAATCCACGTTTATTATTTTAATCATATATTGTTTAGAAACACTAAACATAACACCAATCAACTTGAAATTTGGTACAGATATTCTTTAGCTTATTGGCGCCTTTGCACAAGCCTAAAGTTTCGTATAAATTGTTTAAATAAATATTGTTTTTAACGAATTGTTTATAAAAAAAACGAGTTTTTTTTTCTTTTTGTCCTCAAATTTTCAATTTTTTTTGCTAAATTTAGGTTCATGCAAAGCGGAATGAATTAGTTTAATGAAAAAAATTTGTTTCGTTGATTTTAGTTAACTACAAGGACCTGGGCTTTCCACGACGCAAATTCTAGGAGCCAAGTTCGAGCACCTCTAGCGCTGACATTTTGTTTTTTTTTCACTCATACAAATTTCTTTTTGTTTTCTTTTGGGCGTTTTGCCCAAATTTTTTGTAAAAAATTATTGGAAAACCAGTTTTCTGGAGGAGGTGTCCTCCTTAAAGAATGGTATGAAACGAGGGAAAAAACTCATGCAAAGAACACATGTCTGCTAAGGTTTCTTTAAGTATAATTACTAATTATACTTATAATTTATTTAGTGTTAGTTGTCTTTAACTAAAATCTGCATAGGAAATTAAGGAATTCTGTGATTTCGTTTTCTGTATCAAACCCGGGATTTCCCGGTTTTTGATTTGTTTTAAGCATTGACCACTCAGTCTTTAAGAAATTTAAGTAAGAATGCGACCATAGGAAAATGCATGTTACTGACCAGCGAAACTTTAAGAACTTTTCGTTCAGTTTCGTTAAATTTGAATTGTCATTTAACAATCTTTAACAAGAGCGAAAACTATCGCCCAAACTGAAGGAAGAAACGTCAATGTATTCAGTTTTGTGATATTTGTGAATTAATATTATGTATTTATGTTTTATTAATTAAAATAATAATTTAAATGCATTTTAAATATGTACATAGAATATTATGTAGTGTAATATGTATTAAAAATAATAAAATACAATTAATTGGAATTTTTTTTGTCAAATCGTGTTAAAGATTCGCTGGGCGATCTGTCAAAATTTCCGCAATAATACACTTTCGTTAGATTCTGTAAGGTTTTATTACGGATTCTTAAAGACTGACTGGTCAATGCTTTATTTACTACATAACGGCATAGAAATAATATATTACAGTAAAACCTCGGTTAAGAACATTGTAAAATTTTGCGCTAAACTCTTCACCTATGAATGCTGCTACTCTCAACTCCTCACCTCTCGTCCAAATCCACGTTTTATCAAAATAAAAATAAACTCTTATGGTGCCTTTACACTATGCGATTTGCGTGCAATATTTATTGTACAATATTTTGCTGCATGGAAATCGTGTAGTGTAAACGTCAGAAAATCAAATTGGATGTAAATTGCATTGAAATTGCAGCCAACCGCATTTTCATCAAATGTGTGTACAATATTTTTGACAGCTATCTAAAAATGGTCTCTTGTTGTGATTTTACGCTTTTTAATAATATTTCGAAAGACGAGCGAGTCATTCTTGCAAAATTTTTAAATATTTTAGGACCATCTAATCTTAATTCATTAAAAACGAGACTTTAAATATCCTTTTCTCCAAAATCTCGTCTTTGTAGCCAGTTCCTTCCGTACATCGTCCTATTTTTAATTTTATGCCGCTTGAATTTTCTGTTTTTAATAATTGCAATCGTAATTGCGCATAACCCGATTAAAATTAAATTTGTTTGGTTTTCCATTTTGAATAAAGAGAAAATTAAATCGTTATTCTAACTTTTTGTTAGGCATCTCAATCAATTTTTAGTTGTGTGGTGTAGACAACGAAAAATTCAAATCTCATCAAATTTGCGGGGAAAATTGTATACGATTTATTTCCCCTATTGTACAACAAATATTGTATGCAAATCGCATAGTGTAAAGGCACCATAACCCTCTTTAAATTTGTTTTAATTTTTTATTATTAATATTTCAAATGACAATTTTAATTTAGATGTCTCGCCTCTGCTCCATGACACACCACCAACCTGAATATCCATAGGGTCTGCTCGAATACTGTGGTAATTATTTTCTCGTTGTAGTTTTTGACATTTTAATGTTAAAATATTCCCCTTCTATTTTTTGGCTGCTCGAATATTATTTACGTTTGACATTTATTATGAAAATGTGAATTGAATAATTTAACGGTTTTCGATTGTTGAAATGCATATTTAAATTTCAATAATCTTATTTAGTTATTAAAGGGACGAATTTGATCATAACTAAGTATTCCTATATAGATTCCTTATTAATACTAAATTAAATCTTTTATTATTCTCTGCCTGGAGAACTTTCCAGCTTCTTGATAGTTGTAGAAATTTACGATATTATTGGGCCAATCTTATCTTAAGTCATTAATTGCCATTAAATCAGAAATTTTCTAAAGGTGTGAAATTTATATTTTTGCTTAGCAAAGAAATAGCCAAAATGTTACCAAGTAAACTCATGGTTCCACACATGATATTGACCTAATTTGTTGGATAGCCTGTGGTGCTACTTATAGTCATAGAATGGTTGTAGCATTAATGCGAAAGGTCAATGCAGCAGTTACAAAAATAGTACATAAACTCGATTTAATGGCGGATCACTAAATAAAATACATTTATTTAGTTTAGATTTTTATTATCTTTGTATTTAATTAGAATTTTTTGAATTTCATTTAAATTAAATTTTATAAAATCTAAATTATACAATTTTATATTTAAATCCAAAGTCCAAACAAACATTCTTTCTTTTCCATCAAATTCTACCATGGTGTAAGACTGTGGTAATTTGAATGAGATCGTTTTATGGTGTGTTTTACGTCAAAAACTACAACGGGGAAATTGTTACCACAGTATTCGAGCAGGCCCATAATAATTCTTTTTATTTTTTACATTTATATTCCTTTTAGGTTTAATGGTGCCATCTCTTATCAAAACTTAACACTAAATTCAAAAAATAACACTACCCTGCAAAATTTCAAAAATTTGGTGCCACTTGAAAATGAATAGTTGTTTATGTTGTAATGCTTCACGCTGAATCCGAATCTGGGCTCAGAATTGCTCTATCACGTCAGGTTTATGAGATATTCTAACCTAAAAGTGCAAAAAACACTGTTTTTTGACGTATTTGAGGTTATCTAGCACCGCAATTTTTTTTTCTTCAAAAGTTCATGTGTGGGATCTTATAGTACAAGTCTTCTTCTTTCAAATTCCTTTGAGTTTGCTCAAATATGTTTTTTTTTCGCCGAGATATCGCATTTTCAAAATTGCATGTTCGTGAATTTGTCGGTATGCTGTATAATACACTACCTTTTATACCTACGGTATATATGCACATTTAAGTTAGAATATCTCATAAACCTGACGTGATACAGCAATTCTGAGCCCAGATTCGGATTCAGCGTAAAAAATTACTTCGGAAACAACTATTCATTGTCAAGTTGCACCAAATTTTTAAAATTTTGCAGGGTAGTGTTTTTATACAGAAAAATTCACGAATATGCAAATTTGAAAATGCGATATCTCGGCGAAAAAAATTGATATTTGAGCAAATTCAACAGCATTTGAAAGAGGAAGCCTTGTACAATAAGATCCCATACATGGCTTTTATAAAAAAGTAAAAACTGCATTGCTACATAACCTCAAATATGTCAAAAACAGTGTTTTTTGCACTTTTAGGTTAGAATATCTCAAAAACCTACTCGTTACCACTTCAAGGTGGACCGCCTTGGTCGCGAAACAAACAAATGACAATACATACACCTTTTCACTTGTTTTTTGGCGAACAAAATGCTTGATTAAATATGGTCCACATAAGTCTACCCCTGTAATAACAAATGGTGATGATGGAGTAAACTGCGTAAATCACTCTTACGATGAACCGGTAATTTTGATTGTAACCAACTATAATCTCTGGAAAATTCTTTTTTTTGTATGATTCTAATAATTACTAATGTGGCATTATCAATCTCCTCAACCGACAACTCATCTTCTCGTTTATCTAAAAGATGCTGACATTTTTTTATAAATCTAATACACCACGCAATTACTCTAACAGTCTTGAGAAAGCTACTGACCTTATGCAAGGGTAACAATGACACTTCAGATGATAACATCATCTTTGACTCTGATTACAATTCCGTCGTATAGTGCTCGTGATCACTTCGCTATAGGGGCGAAATTTGCAATGTGCAGCCTCCAAAAATGATGGGCCTTCCCACCACATTGAAGAGGATTCTAATTCCTTTGGGTACACTCCCCGAGAAACCTGATCAGCAGGATTTTCTTTTCCAGCCACATGGCACCACACGTATGATGATGTCAACTTTTAAATTTGATCCACACGATTCGCAACAAATTGACGCAACTTATGTGTACTTGTATTAATCCACGACAGAGCAATATTGGAATCAGACCATAATACAACTTGGTCGTACTTCAGATTCATTGCTTTCACTACCAATGCTACTAATTCCGATAACAACACACAGGCCAATAACTTCATTCTTGGAATGGTTACACCAGATAGCGGGACCACTCGACTTTTTGCACACAATAATCGCACCATGACATTTTTACGATCCTTGCTTCTTATATAAACACATGCTCCATACGCCTCCATACGCACTACTAGAGGCAGCCGCGAATCCGTGCAACTGTGATATTTGATAATTTGAGATCAGCACTTGACGAGGTATACTAACATTGTTCAAACTTGATAATTGGGACCTAAACAACACCCACTTTCTTCTAATCTCATCCCCTACGTCTACATCCCAGTCTGTATCCTGAATCCATATGCTCTGCATGATTAATTTTGCTGTTATGACTACTGGTGCTATTAGTCCCAACGGATCGAATAACTTTGAGATCTCTGACAACACTTTTCTCTTTGTCAACACCTGTGACTCCATTAATTCTTGGACATTAAAAAAAAAACGATCCTTCTTTGGTGCTCACAAAAGACCTAAGGCCTTTATGGACTCTCCCATACTAAATGAATTATTTAATACCTCGCGATCCTCTACTGGAATGCTATCCAAGACGTCTGCATTGTTCGCGCACCATTTATGTATGTGCATTCCTGCAGCTTTTAATAATTGTTTTAACTCCGACACCAATTCGATTGCATCTTCAAGAGAATCTGATCCTGCGTGAGACAGTCGTCGACATAAAACTCTTTTTTTAACACTCCCGATGACCGAGGAAACCGTACATTCTCCTCCTGGGCCAATTGTTGAAGCACCTTAGTAGCCAAATATGGTGCACACTTTGTCCCATACGTCACTGTATTTAACTCGTAATACGCGATAGGTTCCTGATCTGATTTTCTCCACAAAATTCTTTGCAGCAACCTCTGAGATGGTTTCACCTTCACTTGGCGATACAATTTTGCAATGTCCGCCATTAGAACATATCGATGCTTTCTAAAGTTGGACCCATACATAACACCGCATCATTCAACGATAGACCAGACGACGACTTAGATAAGGCGTCAAATATTACTCGACATTTGATGGTGGTACTTAATGGTTTTAAGATTGCATGATGAGGCAAATAGTATGTCAACTCATCGGACCTCTCTGTCTCTACAATTCTATACATGTGACCCAACTTTTCGTATTCCTTCATGAATTGACAATATTGGATTTTTAATTGATTATCCGCATTGAATCGTTTTTCCAAACAAAGGAACCTTCTCAAAGCTATTTCTCGTTATGCCCCTAAATCTTTTGAATTGTTTTTTATGGGCAGTGAAACCACATACCGCCCAAAGTTATCACGAAGATGTGTTTTTTCGAAATGATTTTCACAATACTTTTCCTCACTAGACAGAAAACGATTCTTTGGAATATTCTAAAATTCCCAAAATTTCTTGATTAACTGATTTAATTCACTAAGCTCGTCCATATCTGAATACGGCTTAGTAGAGACTGCATACAATGCTAACGACCGCGGAGCTTCAATATATGCACCTGTCACTATAAAACCTAATTTCGATTCTTGAAGAGTTGGTAATCCTGTTCTCAATATTATATAGCGTTGGGAAGTAACACATCCCAAAATGTTTCAAGCCCGAGTAACACATCGATTGTACCGAATTAAATCCAGGATCTGCTAATTGAATTGAACTTGGAATTCCCCACTTAGCATATAAAAAATTATCAGATGGTAACTTGAATGTTATTTCTGGTACGACTGAAAATCGTAAATTGCACCTGTAATTGCTAGTTCGAGATTGGATCACCGCCAACACTACTTTGTCCACCTTCACAATGCCTCCATTCAATGTTTGAACTTCCGAATTCGTTAGAACAGAATTCAATTGCACTTGTTTTGAAAACGTTTCTGACATATAATTGTCAGAGCTCGCATTGTCCAATAATGCTCTACACTCATGACTCTTGCACATGAGATTCGATTTGGCAGCCGAGACCATGCAGCGGCAGGAAATTAGAATTTCAAAACTTACAGACTGGGACTCATGTTGAGTAGTACTTGGATCATAAATGCCTTCGATTATGGGGAACTTAGAGTCTCCAGAGAGGTTGGACTTCTGTTCAAATCAGCTGTACAACTCTATACACTTGACTTTCGAGAAAAACTGCCCGTTTAAGTGAAGACAGTCCACTAATATGGTCCCTTGGTAGAACTTGGTAGTCCCTTGGAATAGGGCTAGTGAAAGATGTTCTTGACGGAATATAATCTTGAACTAAGAAGATCCAAAAGGGCAACCTGGAGAATTTTCTGTGAGGGAATTAATAAATTACCCTCTATACAGCTCGTCTCCAGAAAGTTCTTTTTAGGGGAGATCAGTCAAATGGTTTAGGACTTCTTCGGAAGGCAAACGGGAGGTTCACTGAGAACCGGAAGGAAACCTTAGAGGACCCTTACATCACCATTCAGACGAGGTAGTCTATGCACTACACATTAGGATCTGGAATCTCTCTGGAAAAATGTTCACATTCAGTAAGGTGAAATGGGCTATTGGCTCTTTCAAACCTTTTTAATCCGCTGGAGGAGATGGCATCTTTCCAGCATTACTTCAAAAAGGTATTGAGGAAATTTTCCCTAGCGTGATCCGCACGTTTTAGGCAAGTTATATGTTTTTAACTAAATTCCGAAACTCTGGAGGGGAGTAAGTGTGATCTTATTACCAAAGGGAAGGGGCG
This sequence comes from Tipula helvola, assembly GCA_963556165.1. NCBI lineage: Eukaryota > Metazoa > Arthropoda > Insecta > Diptera > Tipulidae > Tipula > Tipula helvola. The sequence continues at coordinate 150,419,740 of OY744483.1, forward strand.
TCCCAAACCCAGTCTAAGGCATATCGGCCAATTAGCCTTACATCGGTTCTATTGAAAACGATGGAAAAATCTTGGATTAACGGCCCTTAGTGGTCTAGTCACGAAGATTGAAAGAGCGGTGGAGAAATTGACCTTTGCGTCTTTGTGAGGAATACCTCCGGTTAGTCATTAACAATCAGAGCCGTAAAGAGATGTGCCCAAGGAGGCATACAGTTTCCTCTATTAAGATTATTGATTATTGACAGACTACTGATCCTTCTGAGCAGCCATGGGTTTGATATCCAGGGCTATGCGGATGATGTGGCTATCATAATCAGAAGGAAGTTTAATGAGGTCATCTCTGATAGCATGCCCAGGAAGGACTTAGTGGACGAACTTGGGCGGGTTTACAACCAAAAATCATGTACTAGTCATTCCTAACAATCATTAGGATTAGTGACCTAAAACTGAGCAGAAGACTGAAGACGCAAGAGTTATTAAATAAGGTTCAGCGTATAGTCTGGATCGGTGACACGGGCTCAATGAGTACATGTTGCTATGGAGGCACTTCTAGGACTGACCCTGTTGCATCTGCATGTTAAACAGGATATTGCAGTTACGGCCCTGAAGATGCAGGGAGAAGGAGAATATCAAAGCAGGCAACATGGTGGCTCATCAGGAAATCCTTAAGGAATTTCATACAGACCTTACCATACCAATGCCTTTCGACTATATGCCAACCAAACTCGACTTCTGCAAACCATTCTGTGTTATTTTACCAGGCGGGAGATATGGAGTACAGGGGCATCATCCTTTGAGCGATGGTTAACGGTATGCTTTATAGATGGATCAAAAACGGAAGGCGATACAGAGGTAGGAATATGTGGGAGTGGTACTATAAAGTCCTTGTAAACCAATGCTACCGTCTTTTAAGCAGAAGTACATTCTATAGAACTTTGCGCTAGGGTAGTCATAGCAAAAGGCCTAAACAATCCAATGATTATATATTGTATCAGATTAGCCAATTGGCCTTAAAGGCTCTTAGGTTCTGTACCGTTGAGTCACTGCTGGTATGGGGCTATCTGAAGGTAATTAAACATCTGGCACGCTCAAATAAGCTCAAAACTTATGTGGATGCCAGGTCACACTGAAAACGAGGGAATTGAGGCTGCTGATGGCCTTCTGCGGCGTTACTAAGAGCACTTTAGGGTAGTGGTAAGGCGCTGAAAGGACGTGCAAAAGTCAGGCATACGACAGGCGAAAAGATTTATATCATATTCATCAGCCTGGATAAAGGAGTGTCTTGAACTAAGGAAACCTGAGCTGAGGTTACTAACCGGCTTCCTCACAGGTCACTTCCCCTTAAGGTATCACCTTAAGAATATGGGCCAAAGTACGACAGATGAATATCGCTTCTGCGACATGGAAGCGGAATCACCGGAACATGTTCTGTATTAATGCTAGCCATTTTCCACCAAAGACTGCAACATCTAGGAGGAAGAATAATGAGCCCATATAGCTTGTTTCACGTACCGGCTAGTAGTATTATCAGGTTCGTTAAGAGCGTTAATTAAGCAGGGTCCAACATGGCTTGAACCCCCACCATGGCCCTACAACAATAATAAGAATACTTACCACTTCACCACCATCTCTGAGATATACATAATCTCAGCCAAAAACTTATGAATGTTTTGTTAAATTTAAATTAAATTATATTTCGGGCCCCAAACCACCCTTGAACACTTATCTTTGTTCGGAACTTCATGCTTTTTTCTATCATCATTACGATCACCAACAAAATCAGCATATGATCAACATCATACCCTCGTACGATCACCATAAAGAACTGTATGTTCGAGCAAAAAGAAAATCAGATCATAGTGTGGACCAACTAAAATAAATTTTAGTTTAGACTTTCGTTCAAATAAAATATTTTCAACTCGATTATATAATAGGTAAACAATAATATGTATTCAATTAAAAATTCGTTAAAATAAAAATCACAAATCGTTAATTCAAAAATCATAAATTAACTAGAATTAACGTTGTATACTGTATCATTTTAAATTTATTTATTTGTAGTTTTGATTCTTCTTATTATTTGCAGATCTTTTTAACACCATGGGCGTAACTGGAACAGTTACACGGTTAGGTTTTACATTTGAAGCAGTTTTGGTTGAGCTGTAGAAAGTTGGTAAAGGCTTAGATTTGAAAGTTGGAGGCACCACCACTTTTTGAACCGCTTCAATTGCTCTAACTTCCTTTCGTTTCTTATAAATTTCAGCATAATCATAAGCTTTAGGGCGAGCTGGCGGTAACATGGTTTTAGATTTCGTGATTTCCACATTAGATTTTACGCTTTGTTGACTTGAAATGAAAATGCATGGATATTTATTAATTATACATTTTGGTTAAGCTTTGAATGAGCAATATTCGGAATACACCAACCTGTTAGTTTTGTTACTTTTTTTCAAAGGATTTTCACATTTTTGTTTATCGACATCGACCTTTTTTTTAGCCACCGTGTTGGATTTTACTATATTTTCTTTATCATTTTGCTTTATGTTATTTTGAGTTCTTGGAATATTACGGCCGGATATCAAATCATAATAAACTCGTTCATGTTTTATGTGTCGCTTTTCTGAAAAGGAAAATACAATTTTATGGATTCAATAAAAAAACAAATGACTTTGAGAGTAATTATGTATGGTTATTACTAAAAAATGCTTCAGGATTTTCTGTATTTATGGAAATATCATCCCAGTTGAAAGACGTCATTTTGTAATCTGTGAAATTCTGAACGTTTGATGTTTTTTAAATTGACAGCTGTTTTTTTATTGCAGGAATGTACAAATAATTTGTGCAATTTTTAAAATCCAAATATGTACATATGTAAAGCGCTGTAGTATTTTTTAGTACAATTTTTTTAAAGATCCTTCAAAAGGCCTTTTAAATGTTATGAGATGCATAACAAAAGGCCTTTAAATTTTACGAGATGCATTTTTTGTGTTTTATTATTTTTTAGACAAGTTGGAGGAATATTCTTTGGTGTTTTATTACCTTTTACCAGAGGAGGTATTAAATCAAATGGAAATCAATTAAATATATAAGCTGATTGAAAACCAGGGCCCTTAGTTTGAAATTCACTTGCAAAAAGTCTTTAGTCATTCCAATCAACAATTTAAATTGCTTTATATTAAAGTCACTGGCGACTTTTTTTGATTGAATTCAAGCATAAGGGCTCAGAGACTAAACTATATCATTTAATTAAAATTTTCTATTCAATTACCGATTATACTAATGATCATTATCTGCACTTTCAGACATTTTCAAGATATCGTATATATAATTAAATTAACCCGACCCAAACCAGTTGACAGTGAGTGATTAATGATTGTTTACCTATCTCGTGCACCCATCTCAATTGTTTAATAACAATTATTTAAATAAATTCTGTCGTTATTCTCTTAAGGCCGATTTAGATGAAGAAAAATGTTTGCTCGACAAAATTATTGCATGTCAGTCAGAACTGCACGCAATAGAAAAATAAATACTGGTTAAAAAGAGAAAGGATATGTAAACAAAAATGGCGATGCTATAATTTGACGCCATATTTTTTACATTTATCGGTAGTGACATAAATTAAATTATTAGGGGAAATTAATCAAAATAAAATAAATATGGAAGCTCTTAATTAAACTTTTATATTTTAAAATTTTCAAAGATAAATGGTTATCGTTCGACATGTCTAGTTTTGAAAATTTGGTTAAACTTTTGACGTCTAGCCATTGTATGGGTTTTCATAATATACTTTTATTGAGTTTGGGTTAATTTGTTACTATAAAATATTATAAAATATTGTCGGGTCGAATATATTTTATACATAGTTAAATTTTCATTTCTATAGTAATACGGTAGACAGACACAAAGGTAATCGCGATTTTCATTTATCCCGATTGTCAAAAATCGCGTTGTGGAAACGAAATAATCCGGTTTTTGTGAAAATCGTGTAATGACAGACAGGCAAATAATCTAGATTCGCGATTATTCTGTTTGTGTCTATCTAATACCCTTGACAGACTAGGGATTAGCTAAGCGCGATTAGTGATTTTTTCGAGATTAGTTGTAGTGTGTCAAGTTGAAGATTAGCTAATCTCGTTTTATTTGAGGACTAGTGACTACTCGAGATTAGTACACTAATCTTTGAAAATTTTCGAGCTTATCTCGTTGTATTGAGTTTAGTGATGGTACAAGTGGCACTACAATGTGAAATAATTATTTAAACATTGCTGAACAATGCAAGTGGCATGAATTTATGATAGAAGTTATAAAATCAATGACGTCTTAAACAATTTGTGCTGAATAAATTTTGAGGAAAAAGAAAATTTAGTGTGTTTTAATGTATAAATCTTAGAAATATTGAATTAAAAAATGAGTCTAGCTGATTTACTAGCTATATTTCAGCGAATCACCATAATAATATTTTATTTCTCTGCAAGAAACTAATCCCTAGTCTGTCAACGCATATGGATTTGTGGTGGATTAGCTAATCTCGTTTCACTAATCGCGCTTAGCTAATCCCTAGTCTGTCAGTGGTATAAGCGCGATTAGTGAAACGAGATTAGCTAATCCACCACAAATCCATATGCGTTGACAGACTAGGGATTAGTTTCTTGCAGAGAAATAAAATATTATTGTGATGATTCGCTGAAATATAGCTAGTAAATCAGCTGGACTCATTTTTTAATTCAATATTTCTAAGATTTATACATTAAAACACACTAGATTTTCTTTTTCCTCAAAATTTATTCAGCACAAATTGTTTAAGATGTCATTGATTTTATAACTTCTGTCGTAAATTCACGCCACGTGCATTTTCAGCAATGTTTAAATAATTATTTCACATTGTAGTGCCACTTGTACCATCACTAAACCCAATACAACGAGATAAGCTCGAAAATTTTCAAGGATTAGTGCACTAATCTCGATTAGTGACTAATCCTCAAATAAAACGAGATTAGCTATTCTTCAACTTGACACACTACAGCTAATCTCGAAAAAATCACTAATCGCGCTTAGCTAATCCCTAGTCTGTCAAGGGTATTAGCTAATCCCTAGTCTGTCAGTGGTATAACGTATAACAATTGCTCAAAAAAAAAAAAACAGCCTTGCAAAATTTTGCATGTTTATATTGTCGTTCTTGTCATTCAAACGAAAATTGTAATGTACTAATCTCTTCTTTTTTGCAAGGCAAACACTTTTCTACATCTAAATTTTAAAATTTTTGATATATGTACATACTAATGTGATTTTCCAGCTGCAACAAATTTGACAGATAAAAAAACCCGGGCGAAAACGGGGCGACAGCAGCTGTCATTCGTCGCCCGGTAAAATTTTTCGGGGCGATTACTAACACAATTACATTTCAAACGTCATTTAAATAAAAACTAATGTGAAGTTCGATTGGGCAAAAATAATCAAGTTACTGTCAAAAAAAAATGATTATAATCATTTTGCGCGTACGATTGGGCAGAAATAATCATTTATTTTTTGATTATAATCAATTTTGACAAATCTTGATTTTTTGAAAGATTTACCAATGCCAATAAAAAAGAAATGTCAATCACAATTGTGACAATTCAAGACGTCAAAAATTTCGTAATTTTTAATCACTTCTTAATTTTTACCAGTTCGTTATTTATTCATAAATATGTTGTGTTATTAAAATAATTTTTGTGACAAAATCTGTGTAATTTTGTGAATAATCAAACTAAAAATTTACTGACGGTTAACATAACCTCAAAAAAAAATATTCACATATATTTACCAATACAACAATCAGATAAGTCATGCTGCTGGTGCGTACGATTGGGCATCAAAAATTTGATTATTTTTAACAAGCCCAATCGAACTCGACATAAATATAATTAAATAAATTAACACGAAAAAAATCTTTCATTGCAAAATTAACGTAGAATTGTTAAAATAATTTGACAATTAATACGTAAACACATGCAAAAAACAAAAAATTATGGAAACCGCATTTTTTGCTGTTCCAGTTGAAACGTCAAAACACTAACCCGGTTTTGCCCCGGTTTTTTTTTGTGTAACTGGAAAACGGTAATAGTTTTCAAAAAGTCAAAATATTTTTTCGTTGCTATGTAACTTTTTGTCGTCTTTCGTTTCAGTTCGTTTCGAATTACCGCATGTAACAGCCTTAAATTTTTTCCAGCGTCCAACCCTCGTTTAAACCGCGAAACAAAATAATTAAATTAAGTACTAATTTGCTCAATATACGTACAAAAAATCATTCAAATCGGGCAGCACTATTTAGCTGTTGCTAAAAATTTTTTTATTTTTTATTTTGATTTGATGTTATTATCAAAACTAAAAAATTATAGACTTTTTTAAATGATTGGTTTTATTTAAAGTAATCAAACGTATTTCGCGATAGTTAAATAAATCATTACATTTCAAATACTCATTGACAAGTGTTTTGTAAATAAGGAAACTTAAAAAAATGGTTGGTCAAATTATCTTAACTAGTCGGTCAATAGTTCATCTATCAAAAACTATATTTAAAAATAGTGCCCAATTACATAACGCAAATAAATTTAATTTACGTTGGATTAGTTTAACGGCTACAAAATGTGATGGTAAGTCAGATAATTGTTTAAAATATACTTTATATTGTCCCATATTGTTAGGTTATGTTTTTGCATGTAGAACTACTTGTAAAAAGAGGCCCGGCTTTCTTTGCCTGTTCATTCAGTATTGTACATTAAAAATAAATTACCTTAACACGCTTATTGTAATACTCAAAACATGCTTTATTCATGCAAATTGTTTGTAGTTAGTTACAAAGCTGTTGATAAAATTTTATACAAGAACTTTTGAACTTTCCAGTAATATATAAAGATTTAATTTTATGTACTGTATTATGTGAACCGAGATTATCTTATAAATTATATATATTGTATTATACTATACATAAAAAATGAGAGAATAGCTAGCTATAAACAAACATTTAAAATAATTTATTTTTATTCGCACAGAACGTCGATATACCGATAAACATGAATGGATTAAAATGATCGATGCTCAGAATGGCGTCGTTGGTATATCAAATTATGCACAAGAAGCTTTGGGTGATGTTGTATTTGCTCAGCTTCCCGAGGTCGGTGCAAAGTTGAACCAAAATGATGAATGTGGTGCTCTCGAAAGTGTAAAGGCCGCAAGTGAATTATACTCGCCTGTATCCGGAGTTGTAACTGAAAAAAATTCAGAAGTTGAAAATCAACCCGGACTTATAAATACTTCATGCTACGATAAAGGATGGTTGTTTAAGGTGAAATTTACAAAACCCGCAGAATTAGATAGTTTATTTAACGAGAAAGATTATGAGACTTTTTTGAAAAAAACAGATTCTCATTAAAATAATGTTTGTACATAACTAAAACTCAAAGAAAATAATATATGTATGTATAACTATATTATATTGTAAATATTTAAATTTTTTTTATGAATTTATTGTAAAGTTTGCGCATGTTGCAGCTCTCGTTGCTATATCATTAATAAAATTTTAATCGCAAAATTTGTGCATGTTTATTTTTTACTCTGGTGCTGGTCTAACAAGAGGGTGAGCAATCAATATTTATTCTCATTTAAATTCTTATTGGATTCGTAATATGCTCGCCTAAATGTATACAATTAATAAAAATTCAAAACGATAATCGACAGTTAAAAATGAAGCGCACACTTTATTTACACGTGACCCATGAAGAGTCTATGTATTACGTTATCGCGAAGAAGTGTACACCATTTGAAAATAAATGTTATACATTTTTAGGTATAAAACGTATAATAGCATGACAATGTTTGAACATCCGATTTCTCTGTCAATAAATAATGATGAAATACAACCGAAATAAAACACTATGCCCAAATAAAATGTACTTGATAAAATAACAATTTTTTTTGTCAAAATGCGATAGGTTAATACATAATTTATTACTCTTAAGTGTAACACGTGTTTTTTTTATTTTTTTTATTTGATAATTTCATCAAATTTCTTTTAAATTTTGCTTGTGTCATAAAGTTATCGTTCGATCGTATGATTTTTTGTTTTTTGTAAAAATTTCCAAACGAGCCCGTGCGATGTTACGTTTTATGTTGCGATGTGAGGTGTTGCTAAACCAAAGAAATGATATATTATGTTATGACTGCAACTTATCAGTTTAATTATAATTTTTCGGGAAGTTAATCAGTATTTTGTTATTTTAATTAATATTTGTATTCAAATTTATTACCTAAAAAGCTATGTACAACAAAAATATTTGAAAGTAAAAATGAGAACGTTAAAATTCGCAGAAAATTAAAAAAATTTACTACTTCGTAGTTCGTACACATGTGTCAGAGCAAGCCAAATGTATTATTTTATGTGTATAAAAACAGTGCGATAGACGATTAGACGATAGTATAAAATTAAAAAAAAATACAAAATAAATAATAAAAATAAAAACCGAAGCAAACTTTTCAGTCGATGAAAAATCGTCCAAAAATAAAGAATTGATTTTGTGAACGTAGAGAAAAAAAAAACAAATTAATTTATTTAAAAAAAAAAAATCAAAATTAAAGAGTATTTTTAAGAAGTTGAATATTTTTCGGAAAATTTTTATATAAATAACAAAAAAAAGACGTTCTATGGAAAAACCAAATTAAATTAAAATTTCAAGAGTGATTTTTGTTTATTTTGAGGTTACAAAAGTTTATTTTTTTTTTTTTTTTTTGTATATTTTTATTGATTTTTTCGTTCAAGAGTGAATATATTACCCAGTTTTTTTTTTCTGTGAACTGCATTTAGTGTATAAAATTAAGTATTTTATTTTTTAATTACTGGGAAAAATTTTGGGTACTTTGAAAATGCCTTCCGAAAAATCAGTGTATGAACCGAACAGTAGTTTAAGTCAAAAGGCTTATATTTCCAGTCTCAAACAATATCATGAATTACATAAACAATCGATCGAGAATCCTCATACATTTTGGAATAATATAGCGAAACAATTTCATTGGGAAACTCCATATGATATGAAAAATTTTTGCTCCTACAATTTTGATATTTCAAAGGGACCGATATCGATTAAATGGATGGAAGGAGCTTCAACAAATATCTGCTATAATTTACTTGACCGTAATGTAAAAAGTGGACATGCAGATAGTATTGCATTTTACTGGTGAGTGTTTTCTTTTTTGTCTCCAAGGACAAAATTTCTGTTGTAAATAAAATAGATTTTATTCAATAAAAAATAATCGATTAAATTAAAAAATACTGTGACGGTCAATCGTGTGATCTAGCGTAGTTAGCTATGGCCCCAGCAGAGAAGGAGAAAATTAGTTTTCCCCCAATAAAATAACTTTTACCTACTAGATATAATAAATAGAAAAAACATTTTAATAATATTATCCAAAATGCAATATATGTAGGTAATAATAATTATATATCCGGTATTATGGCTAAAGTCCATTTAAATAAATTTATGCAACTTTTTTTTTCATTTTAAGTTTAAAAAAAATATCGTAAAAACTAGAAGTAGGTGCTTCACGTCAAATCCGCATTGAATTACAACTCTTCATAATTTTTAAACGTGAAATTATAACGCTGTGAGGGGAAATCTCAAGGTAAATTCAATAATTGCGGAAAATCCATTTACAAAACGCTAGAAGGCAAATCGACGAATCCCGTCTCTCAAAGAATTAGTTATTGTTATATTAAGCCAGAAATTAAAATCCCAAATTGCTCGATTTCTTTTGTACATACCTACATAATTATATAAGATCCTATTTTAAGTAGTAATTAATTTAAATCTACCAAACACGTATTGAGACAATGTAAATTTAATACATAATCAGGTAGATTTATTTTAGTGGTTCAATAAGCGCTTTGAACTCATTATCAATAATATTATAATTTGCCGTTACACAATTAGTTACAATTACTTTTAACGCTTTTTTGCGTCATTTGAATAATTTAATAACCAACGTTTACTTGAACTTAATATAAAACTTTTTGTTGTGGCATCTGTTTAAATAAATTTCTCCATATCGATATGTAAGTGTTATTTGGTCCAGTCTTCCAAATTGTAGTTAATACACACTTTTTTTTAATATTAGAAATTTGCAAGGAATAATAACAAGTCTATTGGTGTGTTGTTTTATTATCAAGACGAATATTGCCATTAGAATATGTTTCCAAGCAAAAATCAATTACCTATGTTTAATGCCCTGCCCTAAGAAATTGACGATTGGAGCCGTGATTTTAGACAAAATATTTGAGACTGCTCGGTTTAAAAAAAAGTTCCACTATCTATACCAGTGATCGCAAATATGTGGCACGCGTGCCAAATTTGGCACGTTTAAAAATTAGCACCAGGGGAGGCTATTTCTGAATACGATACGAATACGAAAGTATAACATTCTTATTTGAATTGAATTAGAATTAAATCACACATCTTATATATTCAAATTCGTATCGTATTCAGAAATAGCCAACCAACCCTGGCCAAAAAATTGTAGAGTACGTATTCAAAAATCGTAGTAATTTTTACAAAAAAATGAAAAGGTTTTTAGAATTTTAATGTAGCCTAACTAGAAATAGGAAAACACGAAATCAATTTGGTCATACAACCACCTTTGAAATGAACGTCAAACATTCTCGACAAATACAGAAAGTTGGAAAGTAAGTGATTAGATAACATATTTGCAACATTTGAAACTATTTTTTTTAGATATGTTTCAAAATGGGCGAGTTTAGCGATGTTTTATTCATAGGCTTGTAATTTTAGTTCAGGATTTGTTTAGTACTACAAATTACGAAAATTAAGAAGCACTTTTGCGATGGTATTCTTTAATGAAAAAAGGTTACGCATTTGAATTTAAATATCAATTAATTAAAAAGACATTAAACCAACATTTTTTAACAAAATTCTGGAGAAATACGATTAGCAGAAATATTAACTAACTATCACGCGAAGAGATTCGAAACTGGAAATTCGTAAGAAAACCTAAAATCATTTTACTTCATCTACTTAAACCTACTTGACCATTTAGTTGACGATGCTAGATCATCGTGTAACAGAATTTTAACACACCATTTCATAATATGTAGTTGAAATAGATAGATAACAAATTTTTGTTTCAAATATGATTGTGGATTCGTATTTTTACAGATGAACATTATGAAAAGAATTAGCAATATAACGAACAGCCTAAGGCAATTGTCTCGGGTTAAGACTTTGGGCTCGATTCCGGGATAATAAAATGTATCTTAAGCTATTTTATTCGCCCTCTTTCTATTTAATTTTGCTTTGAAAAAATTAAAATAGATCTCTGGTGATCCTTAATATTATATTTTATTTCATACTATACAGAAAATCAATGTTTACGTGATTGATTTCTGTCCGGAAAACCAATCATTACGGTACAGAAAAAAGTGTCCGGAAAACGAGCTATTACCGTACAGAAAAATAGTAGCCAAACAAAAAAAAAAATAACTAGGGTAACTTGATAATTTGAAAATCATTTGGATTGATTTTCTTTAAATTATAAAATTCATGTTTGTACTTTAAAATTTAATTTTAAATGAAAAAATCGAATTAATGTCACATGTAGTATGAAATAAAACGTTACTTGTATGTTACACGTACATTAAATGATCGTTACAGAACTCGTTCACAATTCTGAACTCGGCTCCGTCGAACTGGTACTGTAACAACATATTTACCGCCCTTGTGACGTAACTAACTATTGGTTTGGAACGCAGAAAATCAGTTATTTAAATAATAATTTTATTGGCACGCTTAATAACCAACTACTTGCGAGCACTGGATACCTTATTTTAGTCGTTCTGCGAGCGCTGATTCTAACTTTTGGTCGTCGTTACAGCTTTATTTTATTCCGATAAGTAGTGCTTTCTCTATATTTCCAATCGTCATTGGCCAAATCGGTGAAAAGTTCAGAATGCTTTTAAATAAATTTGATCATCAAGGTCGTATTTTAAATATTACGGAATTAGTATTTGAACTTAGAAATTTAAAAAGTTGAAGTAACCAGGGGCAGTTGTTCTATATGAATGCAATGCTTATACCATTGACAGACACAACAATTATTGCGATAATCTCAGATCGCGATTTCATCTTCATTTTAAAAATGACATCAAAATAAAATATTTCTATTTCTATTATATTTTCTGTCTCTTTTTTGTATTTCCTGTTTATCGAGTTTATACAACTAGATTACGATAATCAAATTATGAAGCGCGGTAATCATGAAAGAATTAAAATCGTGTTGTGACAGACTGAAAAAAATAACAACATGATCTCGAATTCGCGATTAGCTGGTTTGTGTCTGTCGGGGGTATTAGCAACTTTTTGAACAGACCATATAAAATTCAAAACAAACCCACAATTTGACAAATTTATGTGAATTTTGTCGTCCAAATCGTTTAAAGTTTTGTCAATTTTTTGTATTATGTGGACCAAACGGTACCCTAAAGTCACCAAATTGTCACATTTTTACATGATAATTTTGTCGACTGTGATTAATTTATGGGATATTTTGTGAATTTTTTTTTATTTCTTTTCAACTTTTAATCCAAATTTGATTCACAAAAAGATACCAAATTTTTGGAAAAAAAAAATTTTGGGTTGAAAAGTTATCAAATATTGAATAACATTTTTATAACGAATTTTATGATAAGTACTTTGTGAAAAATTTGTGATACTTAACTTTGAGAGCAAAACTGCGGAAAAATTGTCATTTGTCAATAGATCGTGAAATTAATTTAGTCCTTACCATAAACATAATTCACGAATAATTTATTATATACATACGGTGGTTTTCGCTTTACTATACTGGGTGAAAACCAAAAACTTGTCCAAAATAGTTACTTGATCGATAAAATCGCAACAATCTTAAATAAAAAATTTGTCAATAAAATAGTTCAACAAAATGTTTTATTTTTTTGGGGATATCCCCGAACTCTCAACAAAAAAAAATCCCAAAAAACAAACCCGAAAAAACCCAAATTTAATTGACAGAAGACCCCATTAAATTTTTATTAAATATACGACCAACTACAATTTGATAACAAAAGGATGCTACATAATTTCTTGTCATCCTTGCGCAAAGGCTTCAATGCTAAGCGGCTTTGGGGAGTTCTCTATAATTATTAAAAAACACAAATCTTTGAAAATCGTCAAAGCGGGGGTTTGGGGCCGCAGCCCTCATCCTCTAAGGTCTAACGTATACAACGAATTAAAACAAATTTCTAAAAATTTGTTATACATATGTAATTATAAAACTTGATTTTTTTTGGGAATTTTTTTGCTTGTCTAATCGAGGGGTTGGTATCGTTATCCAAAATAAAAAATCCCGAAAAAACAAAAATTCCAAAAAATCAAGTTTTTTAATTATAACAAATTTTTGGAAAGTTATTTTAATTTGTTGTATACCTTAGAGGATGGAGTGTCGGCCTCAAACCCGTGCTTTGACGATTTATTGAAATTCTAAACTTTCACAGATATTTTTCAAAAATTTGTGTTTTTTAATAATTATTCACATACTAAAACTCCTCAACAATTTAGCGTTATACTCTTTGTGCAAGGATGACAGGAAAACGTCGGAAAAATTTCAAAAATATTTATTTACTTATTTATTTATTCTCTAACACCATACAAAATTATAAAACCAAATAAACAAGTATTGAAAATTATGGCAAGAATATAGGTTTCCTTTGTCAAGAACAGTATTGGAAACCTCTAAAATGAAAATAAAACAACTGGTAGGGGTCAAATTAAAATAATAATAAGAATATCAAAAATCATAAAAAAACATAAGAAACAAATTATATAAAATTTACAATCAAACATAATAAATTAAAAAAAAAATACAAAAATATAAAAAAAAATAAAAAAATAGAAACCGACTCACAAGACCACCTCAAAAAGAAATTTAACATCCTTTCTTTCAAATAACCAACCTTTCACCAGCTTCAAAAATGAATTAGTGGAGATCAGTGTTCTGATTTCCAATGGAAGGCAATTCATGAAGTATGGACCAATGACTAGAAAATATCGCCTAAAAGTTTCGGTGTTAAAAGTTTGTATTTTAAAAACCATTTTGTTATTATTACGAAAATCGTACGCAGAAACAAACCTGACTACTCTCTGACCACTGCGATAATAAAACAAACGAGAAACTCTAAAAACATATAGGTGTTGGAGAGGAAAAATTTTTTACGCAACATAAACTGGCCAACAGGAATCCCTACGGCTCCTAAAAAACATGGAACGAATAATATGATTTTGTAACACGATTAAAGGTTTTAACGTACAATTAAAAGCACCATCCCAACAGGGAATTCCATAACTCAAACGTGAGCCAATACAAGCATGATAAAAACCTAACAAAACAGATTGCGGACAATGAGGGCGCATCATATAGATTGCACGCAACACCGAGCCCAATTGTGTTTTTAGGTTTCGACTATGCAACTTCCAATTAAGGTTAACATCCAGGTGGAAACCAAGGTATCTGAATGACTTGACAATTTCAATTATAAAACAATCATTATTACAATTCAGAAAATCACAATCGGAATTGTGTTAGATAAATTCAGGCATATACTTCAACAAAGAGTCCTCAGATAACTTGAAAAACATAATTTTAGTTTTCTCACTTAGAATCATAAAATTCCGGTCAAACCAAACGCGTAACAATTTCAAATCATGGTTAATATCGGTAGAGACATTATCCAAACAAGATCCCGAATAACTTAAAGCTATATCGTCTGCAAAGGCTATTGCTTTTCCAAGTAGACCCAGGCTAAAAATATCATTTATATAAATTTTAAAAAAAATAACGGGCCTAAGACAGAACCTTGAGGAACACCACAATTCAATGTAAAAGGAACACTAAAGGAACTTTGTATTTTAACCTTGGTAAGACCTATTACTCAGATAAGAGGCAAACCATTTCTGTGAAATACCTCTAAAACCGATAGAATCAAGCTTATTGAGAAGCAAGTTATGGTCAACCATATGAAACGCTCGTTTAATGTCAATGAAAACAGCTCCAGCCTCAAGTTTATCATTCAAAAATTCAACTAAGGCAGACTCAGTACTTCTACCAGATCTAAAGCCTTACTGATTGTCACTCAAAAAATTATGTTTAGCTAGGTATTTATCTATTCTTGGCTTCATGGCTTTTCCGATTATTTTTAAGATAATTGGTTGAAGAGTAATAGGACGATTTTTTTAAATCATATAGTCGTGCGTAAAATAAAAAAGAAAAGGATGAAAATATGCATCGGTTTATTTCTCGTCAGGTTAGATTTCAGTTGGTTTAATTTTCATAGCTTGAATTTACTTATGTAAATTTTGGCCATACAAGATAGATATCTGGTATAGTTATCTGTGATCCTACAAACAAGATAATTTTTGAGAGACTTGATTTGTTATTGTTTTTGATTATGGAGTTTTATATTCTGTCTTTTTTTTGAGTTAAAGGAATAAATTATTTTTCGTAATTATTTAAAAAAAAAACCTTTTAAATAAAATAAGTTCGTCTATTTAATAATTTTTAACATGCAAGCACTTTTGATGGGCAGAAGAAAATTAAATGACGTCAATTTCATAAAAAATTAAACAACACTCACGTGGCCACTAATATGTATACACACATCTACTACTACCAAAAATCTGCGGTTATTCTACTCTCAATTCTCGGTTTGCGAACAAAATTTACGTGTTGGTTAGATGGAAGAACCGGATTACAGGAGAGACATATTCAGAAAACTTTGAAATTTGGAGGAGATTCTTTAATGGTTTGGGGATGTTTTAAATGTGAAAAGTTGGGAATGCTTAGGAAAATTAATGGTATAATGAAAGGTGTCGACTATATCGAGATTCTAAATGACTCGTACCTACCTAATTTACAAAGATTTGGTTGTGAGATAAGGGACACAATTTGCATACAAAACAATGATCCGAAACACACTGTAAAAATAACCAAGCAGTGGTTACAAAATCAGAAAATCGATACACTGGAGTGGCCACCATAATCAACGGATCTTAATCCAATTAAGAATCTATGTAGTATAGTAAACAGAAAAATAATTGCCAATAAAACAATTCCCAAAAGCTATGATGAATTATGGTCTAGGATTCAAGAGAAGTGGAACAACATTGAACGAAATGTTTTAAAAAATTTGTTCGACAATATGCTAAAGAGAATTAAAGTAGTTAACCGTGCAAAAGAGGGTTGCACCAAATATTAAACTGGGCAAATTGTGCAAAAACACATGAACCTCAAAAGTGTTTATATATCTAGTTCTTTGGCTTTATTTCATATTATTCTGTGAAACGTATTATATATAATTTTAAAAATTTATTAATTTATCTTATTTTATAATTAATTAACAACAATATAGACTAAAAGAATTAATGTGGAAAATAAATTCTAAATTGTTTATTCTTAAATTATCTGTTCTTTTAATTTTTATGAACAGGTTTGTGAGTCACTGTATACACATGGATGATAGGGGATAGAACAAAATTTATGGAGAAACCGAAAAAGTATTTAGTGTGTGACAGAGACAGAAAAAACCTTCGTCCTTGTCTTTAAATCCGAATTTTCGAATACCAAATTCAAATTTCTGTGTAGGAGGCGGTAAAACAAAGTAGCTGTAACCTAGAGACGGAATAAATAAACGTTGCAAATTAAAAGCATGCCAGCTACAATAATATAAAAGTAGTAGTAACCATGGTAACACATTTAAAACATCTTAAAAATGAAAATGCACTGTGAATGTTTGTTTATGCTAGATTTTTGACGTTACTCGAATTTTTGTTGTTGTTGTTTATTTTTCAGGGATGTACCTATTTGAAATTTAAAGGAATAAATGGTTATTAATTCTTAAATTAGTGTACGAAAACTGGTAGCGTAATGTTTAACTATTCAAATCTGATATAATTAATTAATTATTTTTAATATAATTAAACATTATTCAATATTTATTCCATTCCATTTAAAAAAAAATGTGTTTCGAAAAATTTCGAAATGAAATTTATTCAAGTATGGCACTTATTCGGAAATACTTTTTTTGATAAAGATGAGTACATATCGTCGGTTTGCGAGAATATTGACACATCTCAAAATATCATATTTTTGAGGAAATCGATTTGAATTTTTTTTTTGGTATAAAATAGTTGAATTCATCAAATTCAACGTCACATCTATTGAAAACTATGGGTAGTTTAGAAGTGGCACTATGCCAGATAAAAGATTGTTACATTTAAAGGATTTTTTTCCTATTATCTCAAAATTGACGATATATAAAATAGTAAAGACTATAAAATAAAATTTGCTCCATTTTTTGTGACGTAAATCAATGTGATTTTTGATCAATCCCCTATCCATGTATCGCTGGTACACGCACGATGCATACATATTTTGATCCAAACTGGATCTACCTTTTTCATTTTAAAAATTACCGGATTTGTTGTCAAATACACGAAAAAATTAGCATGTCCTACGCATAAGAAAAGTGATTTACCATGTTCGCAAAATCGTTAATCCACTCGCTTGTGAATTAAACAATTACACTCGCTGGAAAACTATCACTTCTTTACTTGTAGAACAATTTACTATTAATTAATTGTATTAACTGTTTTTTGTTCATAAATGTTTAATTTAATTTTTTCAAGCTGATCTAAAGTCTTATTTACAAAGATATATTTGACCTTTAGTTAAGTATTAAATGAACGAAATCGGGTGGTCAAATATTTATTTCATTATTTGTCTAAAATAATGAAGGAGTACTGTTATAAGCGTTTTGAAGGTAATGATGTTATCGATAATTTCTTTAATATTTATCGTGTTATGTTCGTTTATAAAACAAATCGCAACTTCATAAAAGAAGAAAGCGGGGAAATATGATTTAACTGGTCTTTGGGTCTTTTTTATGCAACTGGGCAAACATTAAACTTGTAAAAGCTAATCATTTTTCGTCAGGTCACTAGCAAAAGTAAAAAATATAATTCGCTGTTTGGAGAACTGAATTTCCATTTTAGTAGCAAGGTACATAATTAATTAAAAGTTGTTTTTGGTGGTATTTGCGATTAAATTTTTATTAGGTTTCGGCACTCTTGGGATTCTATACCATTTGGTTTAATGTTTCCAGCAAAATAGCCGACGTCTGGCGAACAAAACATTAACCCAAAAGGAATCAAAACTGTCAATCTATTGATTTTGATAAAGTTAGAAAAAGCTACTCTCAACTAATCTTCACTGACGATTGATTACAGTGCTCATAAAACTTTGACAAAGTACTTATTACCAATAGATAGAAGAGGGTCTTCGAAAGAAGCAAAATCTAAGAGTTAAAGTTAATATTTAGACCGTTTGACCCGTACTTTTCATTGGATTGATTGTTAAGGTTTTTGTTTTATTTACTTATTTTAGCTAAGGTGACCATATTATTTTCAAATCAAAAGATGACATTTTTCAAAAACATATATACCACCCCCCCCCCCTCCTATCATTTCCCATATAAAATAAAAATTTTAAAACGCATATAGAAATGTAGGTATAATAAAATTATTAAATATAATTCGTTCAACAACAGAAACATTCAAATTGCGTTCTTTTGACAATAAATGTGTTGCGTTCGTTTACGTTCACAGATTTAAAACCGTTGAAATACATTTTAAATGACAATTATTCTACAATTTAATATCAAATTTATACGATATGAAGAAAAATATGACAAAGATGATGATTTTTGTAAAAGATGACAAAAAGATGGCATTATTTTTGAAGATGACGATCATCCGTAAAAGATGACTGTCATCTTCAAAAGATGACGTCTGGTCACCTTATTTTAGCTAAATATCGTCATTCCATCTTATAATATTGAATTTTGTCTAAACTGTAAACTCGTATTTAAAACTATTTTTGATTATATAATATCAATTTGAACGTATTTAATTCCAATATTGATTGTGTGTATCTTTCTCTATTTACTTTGTTGGAAAAAGCCTTGAAATGGTGCTGCATAGAATCCTAAAGTACACTTTAGTTTACGAAAATATATGAGATGAACAGATCCAATCGATCAAAAAAAAAAAATGTAACAAGAGATTGAGATGACAAACAAATCGGAAACTACAAATAGTTTTGTTTGACATTAAATTAAATAAAGTTTTATTTCATTGTCAGTTCATATTACTGAAAGTAAAACAGAATAAATTATATTTTACATAAATGTGGAGTTGTTACAATGATCTTATATATTCTCCGTGACAATAAAATCCTTGGCACACAATTTATTACTTTCGTATTATAACGACATTCATTCAATGTAGGTAATAAAACATTCTGATCTGTTTAACTTGAAATATAAAATTTATTTGGTCATTTCAAAAAAAAATCATGACGCCGCCACCCATTTACAATGAAATTATTCGAAAAACCATATCCTAAATTCCGAACATCTTAATTAAATATTTTTTTATTGTTCAGGAATATTTTGATACTTATCGATCAGCCCGTTAAGATATTGTCGAAATATTTTTAGTTTTAGTTTGTGCCTCAATTCCACTCTAGATATTTTTCATATTTATTTTACAATTTGTTTGTTTCATCGGCCCTGGTTACAATCTTTTATGTATGTACATTGTTGTTTTGAAATTTAAACAATAATTGAAGATAAGATGAAGATAGTTTTGAAATCCAAATTTTAGGTTTTTAGTTAAATAGCAAAAAAAGAAACAAAGACGACATATATTTTTAGTTTTTTCAGAACAATTGATATATGAGTATTAACATTAAATAGAACCATTTTCACCGAGCATTTGGAACTTTCAATGAATCGCTCAGAATAACATTGTTGCAAGATTACACTAATAATTAAAAAAAAAAAAAAAAACAGAACTTTAAGGTCAAAAAGCTTATCGGTTTTCTTTCAATCAAATGTTGCCAAATGGGCATAAATCCCGTTCATCTATCACGAGACAGATCATCGCAAGAAACAACATTAATCAGATAAGGTAATCTAAACAATAATATTCCTTGACCGTCGACGATGCTATTTTATAGTCAAGGTTAAATTTTGATTCGAATTAAGTGTTTGTTTCAAGTTTT
Organism: Tipula helvola; assembly: GCA_963556165.1. Taxonomy (NCBI): domain Eukaryota; kingdom Metazoa; phylum Arthropoda; class Insecta; order Diptera; family Tipulidae; genus Tipula; species Tipula helvola. The sequence continues at coordinate 150,439,918 of OY744483.1, forward strand.
TCACCTTGAAACCACCCTAGCTAGAAACCACAAACCGCGTTTGAAAACAATTTCTTAAAATTGATAAAATATTTTAAAATTATCTATTTATTGTTTTATATTTCTAAATTTTAGGGAAGGAAATCATCCCGATGATTACAGCCGTTTAACATATCGTAAATTACTCGAGGAAGTATGTCGATTTTCAAATGTTCTCAAAGCGCATGGTATTAAGAAGGGTGACCGTGTCGCAATTTATATGCCAATGATTATGGAATTACCCGTTGTTATGTTAGCCTGTGCTCGAATTGGTGCCGTTCATTCGATTGTATTTGCTGGTTTCTCATCCGATTCGCTAGCAGAGCGGATACATGATTGTCAAGCAAAAGTTCTAGTAACAGCCGATGGTGGTTGGCGCGGTGAAAAATTACTTAATTTAAAAACAATTTGTGATGATGCCATGACTAAAGCGGCTGAATTAGGACATAATGTTGAGACATGTGTAGTGGTGTCGCATATTAATCGTGTTACACCAGGTAAAGGTGATTTAAGTTCGTTCGAAGGAATTGAAACACCAATGAAGGAAGATCGAGATGTTTGGTGGCACGAGGAAATGGAAGATGCAGAACCAGCCTGTTATCCGGAGTGGATGAACGCTGAAGATCCATTATTTATGTTGTATACCAGTGGCTCGACTGGTAAACCAAAAGGTGTATTACATACGACTGGCGGTTATCTTTTGTATGCTGCAACTACGTTTAAAATCGTTTTTGATTACAAGCCAAGCGATATATACTGGTGTACGGCCGATATTGGTTGGATCACTGGACACACCTATGTCGTGTATGGACCACTGGCGAACGGTGCAACTTCCGTTATGTTTGAAGGAACACCATTTTTCCCTGAAAATGATAGATATTGGCAGGTGATCGATAAATATAAGGTTACACAATTTTATACAGCACCAACAGCCATTCGGTCTCTTATGAAATTTGGAGATGAACCCATACTGAAACATAAATTAAATTCATTGAAGTATGTTAAATTGTTTAATTTATAAATAATATGTAATTTAATTGTTGTTTGTTTTGTAATCAGAATTTTAGGAAGTGTTGGCGAACCAATTAATCCAGAGGCGTGGCTTTGGTACTATCGTTTGATTGGAAAAGAACGTTGCTCAATTGTAGACACATTTTGGCAAACAGAAACTGGTGGTCATGTAATTACACCACTACCTGGTGCCACCCCAATGAAACCTGGTTCAGCTTCGTTCCCATTTTTCGGCGTTCAACCCATATTACTCGATGAAGGTGGCAAAGAAATACATGGTGAAGGTGAAGGTTATCTAGTGTTCTCACGGCCATGGCCTGGAATGATGAGAACTATTTTCAACAATCAAGAACGTTTTGAATCCACATATTTCTCCAAATTTCCTGGATACTATTGTACTGGTGACGGTGAGTCAAATAATAAATATTTAAATTTTGATAAAAATATTTGCAATTTTTTTGATTAATGACCGTGATAATAATGACTTCTTGTAATCGCCGTTTTTTATCTATAATAAATTATATATTGTTCTTTCCAGGTGCTCGTCGTGATTCAGATGGTTATTTGTGGATTACCGGTCGAGTCGATGATATGTTAAATGTTTCCGGTCATTTAATGTCCACAGCGGAAGTAGAATCTGTATTAACAGAACATCCACGTGTTTCGGAAGCGGCTTGTGTTGCCCGCCCACATCCAGTCAAAGGCGAATGCTTATATTGTTTTATTACACCGAATAAAGATGAAGCGTTCGATAAAAAAATGATAGATGAGTTGAAAATTTTGGTACGAGAACGTATTGGTCCATTTGCCCAACCGGATGTAGTACAGCATGCTCCAGGACTACCTAAAACACGTTCGGGTAAAATAATGCGACGTGTACTACGAAAGATTGCACTAAATGATCGAGACGTTGGTGATATATCAACGTTAGCTGATGAAACAATCGTTGAACAGTTATTTGCAAATCGACCTCATTAAATTATTAGTTAAAGCGCAAGTTTGTTAGTATTTAAGGAAAAATAAAAATTATACTATTTTTAAGAATATATTTTATGTACTAAATTAAGTTTCCCTTAAATTTATTTATGTCTTTAATTTATAATATTATACGCAATCAACAGTCTAAGAACTTTGTTAGTTAATTTAAATAGTTGCTTTTTTTATTTCGTTTTTGGGTTTTTATTGTAGGTCGAAATGTTTTGTACAGGAATTTAATTCTGTTTTTTAAAATTTTTTTATTTTTTTAATTTAAATGGATGTATTAAATTAAAATTAAAAAATTTCTAAATTAACCTAATTTCAAATATAAAAGAGTCTAATGTTTTTATATTCCTATTCGAGTTCACTTTGTCTTAAAAAAATTTATCAACTATTGCTTAATGTAAACACACATATAAATATGTATTAGTTTTTAGTTCAATTGTAGTACTACTACTTAGTAATATGTAATATAATCTATTGTACTTGTACATAGATAGATATTGTTATGCAAAACTATGACATTTTATGATAAAACCCAGTTTAAAAAAACTTACTGGAACTATTATGCAAACGAAACCTTAATCTTATGTAATTTTTGGCATGTAAAATACGAAAGTAATTTTCGTTCCAAAATTGGAATTTATTTTGTGATATTTTTAATTGTTATATGATTAATATATAAATGTTGATGAATATCTCAAATTTATGAATATAAAACATTTACATGATCTCTATAATATTTGTTAATAACTGCTACGGAAAACTAAAACTGAATAATTAATATATACAAAAATTAAAAAAAAAAAAAATAAGGTATACCTTATCAGTTTAATTAAAACTAATGTTTCCTAAAAGAAATTCTTACAAATTATTTAGGATAAAGTAATGTTAAACATGATACATATCATTCCAAAGTAGCCATTAATATGTTGGCAATTTATGGAACCTAATAAATTATATAATTAATCACAATTTAATGAAAGCTGTATATTTTTTATGTTAACATTTTAATTTATAAAATTAATCATTATTATGTTAAATTAACAAAAAATTGTCTTGTTCTCTAAAATGAAAACTTTATTAGGCTGTTTTCGAGATTGCAAAGCTTCCACGTAACGCAAAGCAAAAAATACGTAGGTAAGAGTCAACTTAAAATTATATTGCTCGCAAACTATCTTGAAAATAGTCATAGTTAATCATAATAAAAGCCTAATTTATTTTTGGTACTATGTATTTATTTATCATAAACAAATATAAAATTAACATAAGTTTTTTGTTAATTAAAAGAATACAATATCTCAAATAATATTAATATATACATACATATATAAAAATACATATTGTGTTAAAAAGTATTAACATTTTATTTTATTTGTTGCATCTTATTTCGAAACTATAAACTCAACAAAGTTAGGATTTTGTACAATTTCTAGTTGAGCGTTGCATTCATCGTTGACAAATTCAGATTTTTATTTTCCAATTACAATTAAAAAGCAAGGAAATTATTGGGATGGTGCTGATCGTTCAATGTTTACTTTAGCCGCATTTCTTGACGCATTAGTGATCCGGATCAGATCAAAGTTTACATTGAAAACAACAACAAAAATTTAATTTTTTATCCGGATCACTAATGCGTCAAGAAATGCGGCTTTTGTTGAAGTATTTCTCATGATGATAGTATGCCCGTTCTAAAGCAGCTTGTTTTAGTCACATTTATACACCTACGAATTGTATCTGCCGCCTGCCGATGCATATAATTAGATAACTTGTATTTGTAAATAAAATAAATTAAATATTAATTTTAATTACAATACCGAAGGGCAAGAAAATCAACTATATTTTCAGAATACGGTTACAAGAAATTAAACACTAAATCACGTTTTTTACCAATAAAATTCTCTTATAAACAGGTGATTGCAAAATCAATAAAAATGTAGGTAATTAGATAAATTAACATTTTTATAAATCACTTATGAATAATTCATATCACACAACATTTCTGTATTATCTCATTTGTAAACTTCAAGTTCGAGTTTAATCGCCCAATAAAATTAATAATAAGGATTATAAACCCGTGTATAATTATTCGGAGAAGTTTCACGGATTGACATCATTGATGAGATTCGGCGTAAAACTTTGCACTTTTTGTCCTTAGCTGAAGATATTATTCAAGACGCTTTAAGTGGACATTAATAAAACAATATTACTTTTAAACTTATTAAGATAATTTAAATATTTTTGCATATTCAAAATTTAGATGCAAACAAATTGAATATTGCCATCTATTATAGGTCAGAGTACTGTCGTGATGTAACTTATTTAAAAAAAAAAATCAGTTTTATGTTTTACAATATAATAAATTTTCACCTATTGACTCAAATAAACTGAACTCTTCAGTTTTTTATCCAGATCAGTTTTTTACGTCAACTGAATCCGACATATGATTTTTACCTGTCTGTCTGTTACATGAAAGGTTGACTTTAGATTTTGTATTTTTAAATATGGGTCGGGTCATCGACTTGTCACCGTAAACATCATCATAAAGTATCATATATATTTATATTGAAGGGTAATCCACCTTTAAATTAGTCTTACGCTCAGATTTCTCTGATATCCTTCTACATTTTGAACATAAGCGCTGCATTTTAATATTTTAAAGAAAACACAACCAAACCAAATGTCCCACGTCATTGTAAAAAAAATCCAAAATCAAAATAACTGAATTGACGTCATACAAAATTTTTGCCGGTCATTGATATATGGCGAACTACGAATGTATTAAGTTAAAGAATAAATACATTTTGCATAATAACCGAATCCACCGGATATGTTTTGTTAGCTTAAGTAAATATTACTAAAATCTTAAAAAAAAAAACTTTGAGACAATGATATATCAATACAATTAATGTACTTTTATGGAATTGAAATTTTAAACAAAAATCTGAACAATTGTCTCCTATAAGAGTTTAAAGTTCAAGTAAAATGTGCTGGCGTTCAAAAATTCCAAACGCGTAAAACTCTAAACAAACATGTTTAATACAATGCGAAAACAAAATACTACGGCAAAACACTTATATTTTAAAGAAAATGATTTTAAAAAAGTGAATTGACGTCAGACAGAATATACACAGAAAGAAGAAATTATAGGTAGGTAAAAATCGCGCGCAAGAGAATAATTATTATTCTATGGTGCAGCTTTAGATTAAGTTTCAGTAAATATTTATGCGGATGATCAAATCAATTTTCGAAGAACTTAGAATACAAGAGGTTTTCTTCGTTCCGGCCATTAGTATACATATTTACCTTTAGAATGAAAGTTCTTTATGTAACTCAATATTTATGCTATTCTACACAGATCTAGTAATCTCAATATGATTTTATTTTCGAATGCTACATCGTGGGCCTCCTCAGGTAATGAAAACCAATAACGATTAACCTTCACTTTGTCCATTGGGATCTGATTGACCCCAGAGCTATTAGAAACTCAAATTATTTATTAAATTTTGAACAAATTGCTTCTAAATATGCCTTAATCAGCACTATTTACATACATATATTTTACAACTGGGTTGATTGGGTAACCGTGTGGGGGTCACTTTAATCCGATAGAAATCTCTGTATATTTTATATTGAGAAATTACGTAAACAAACCAGACCAATAAGGGTTATGGCTAAAAATCTACACTCTACGTGTAAACCAGAAAAAATGATTTATGATCTGAAAGCAAAAGGATTTAAGGCTACTGAAGCATCAATTAAGCTAAAACGGAGAGGCAAAGTACCTCTCAACATGTTTATGTTGACCTTTGATACTGATGAAAATATCGAAAAATTTATCAAATTAAGTACTGGGGTGCAAAGTGGTTATTCAGCCTATAAGGCGATCTAAGCTTATACCACAATGTAAACAATGTCAAGCCTATCGACATACACAAAAATATTAGCAGGGAACCCAGGTAGGTGTGTTAAATGTTTAGTTAAACATTATACCAAAGATTGTGTAAAAGATAAAAATGTTCAGCCTAAATGCGTTCACTGTGGAGAAAACCATCCGGCTAACTACAGAGGATGCAGCATTGCTATTGAACTGCAAAACATCAAAAATAGGAATGTGATTGCTAAAAACCAAGATTATTCAGGCAGCAGGCAGTTAAGATGAACCAACCCGAAGTAAATCGTAGAGCGTTGGCTATCTACTCATGGACAATTGGGTAAAATGACTTATGCTCAAGTAACGATGAGTAACAGAAATCCAGGGAAAACTGGTCAAAATGACGATATAAGTCAATCACTTAAATTAATTTTAAGCAATACATTTGATGAGCGATTACAGAAACTAGAGTACAGCACTTAGGGAGCCATCCCTATACAGCAAAATGACCGGTGATCTTAGAATCTTATGTTGGAATGCCAATGGACTTATGCAACATCAACAAGAATTGCAGGTGGTCCTGGACACAGAAAAAAAATCGATATTTGCCTCATCACGGAAACACACTTCACTCGACAAACAATCATTAAATTTAAAAATTATCATATATATCATACCATTCATCCGGAAAATACTGCTAAAGGAGGTAATGCTGTTATGATCAGAAATAGTATCCATCACTAAGAAGAGTTAAAATATGAAATAGAAGAAATACAAGCAACTGCTGTTAATGTCAAAACTAAAAATGGTTCTATTTGTATTGCTGGTGATTACTGCCCACCGAAGCATTCGTTGAAAGAAAAGGATTATCTCGAATTCCTCAGTAAATTAGGAAAACGGTTTGTACTTGGAAGAGACTTTAATAAAGCACAGATAAGAATATCAGATGATTCAAGCCGAACAAATTTTTGGCAATTCATTCTGGAACCCAAAACCTGAAATTCCAACCAATTAAAATTATTTTTAGAGGTTCCATCTAACCTTTAATAGAAGAAAGACAGTTAGTAGAGACACATTTTAATAAGCTCATTATTTTTTAGGTGATTTTGCCTATTTTTGTTGTAAAAAATTACAACTACAAGTTTTGCTTTTATTAATTTAACTTTAAAGTTCAATAAAAGTAAATATTTGTTCAAAAATATTTATATTTATTTACGATAGATGGCACTACTTGAATTATTTTTGTATTATTTTGAGTCCAAAATAAAATATTACAGACACATTTAATATTGGGTTCCAGTTCAAAATACCGCAAAATCATTCTGGCTAGGTTCATCTGATATTCTTATCTGTGCTTTAATGCATAAAATGTTTACTGGGACTCCAGATTAACAACAACTAAGGATAAATAATTCCTAAAACCTATTAGGAAATGCAGTTGTGAAGCCCTCTCAACTGAAAAACCAACCTCAACTAATATGACTGGCCTACTAATCCAAATAAAGTACTAGATCTGATTGATTTCTTTATAATAAAATACATATCTGTAAATTATGTACAAGTAGATGAAAGCCACAATTTAAATTCTGATCATTCACCGATACTTTTAACGTTAAGTGTACGTTTCGACAGCAAAGTTCGTTGTTATTTTTGCAACGCTTCCCACATGGATAGTATACATATGCAAAAAAATGTGTATCGACACAAAATTTGTAACCCACACAAATAAAAAAAACATTCAAAATAACAACCAAAAAGTACTAATGTCTAGATGTTTTTTGGTTGTTATTTTTACATTAGTACTAAAATACAAAATTTCCCCTACGAAATTATTGAACCACCCTTTATTGTAAACACATTTTTATTTTGACGTTTATTAAATGTTTTAATATATACGACATGTAGAATATTATTTGTCCATTTTGAACAGGTTTAAGGAATTTTAGGATTGAGCATGACCATCTGTTACTGATAAAATGTGATTCGTGATAATTAAATCACATTTTGGCGAGCTGCGCCCCAAAATTTGTGGTGATTACCCAAATGCCTTGATCAAAAATATTACAAAATGCCAACATGGCGGCTGATGATGCCAAATGCATACATGCCAAAATGGCGGCTCAAAGTTATAAATAAAATAATAATTATAGATGTAGGTATATTTTTAAATTCAAAAGTATTCTAATCAATTTTGAATTAATAAATTCAGAATATGTAGTCAGAAATCACGTCCTTGACACAACTCTCTTTCTTCGTGCGAATCTCAAGCAGTAATTCGACTCAACCTTAAACTTGTCATTCATTTATAAACAGTTTCAAAATTGTATCAAACGTCAAAAAGTACAAATACATATCCAAACGAAATACCCACACAACCATACAAAAAATATTTCCCGTTGTTAAAATAACAACGAGATTTGCGGTCGAAACCAAGACTTAGTGAAAAAGTTATTGAGAATAGGCATTTTCGGAAATAGACCAAAGTAACTTCAGAGTAATTTTTAATTTTTATTATGTTGGTAACAAAGTTACTCAAGTTACCTTTCACATACAAAAAAATAAGATAGAATTTTGAGTGCGTTTGTTTCATGAAGTTACTTTTTTCAGTACTGAAGTTACTTTGATCGTTCGTAAATAGATGGGTAACTTTAATGTTTGAAACTTACTATGAAGTTACCTTGGTCTATTTCCGAAAATGCCTAAAGAAAGCAACCCATTTCTAGTAAATAATAAGCGTCTTCCATTGGCGAAAGCAAACTACTCGCAAGTACTTGTATCTACTCACAACTACCCATGCTCATACGATGGTGTAGAAAACAGAAGTAGTTACGCATAAAATTTGCGCTAGTGGATTTTAGTTGCGAAAATTCCAATAGATGGCTTTTAGAACTATTTCGATATTTTTCGAGAGTTTTTTATTACGTTCGAGTTTTATTATTTTTTGATGATGTAAAATGTCAAAATTAATACAAAATTATTTTGTTGTTGATGATACACTTTTAAGAAAAATGTGTTTCAATCGCAATGCGCTAAATATCAATGCTTTCCTTTTATTACATGTCCATTTTTTTGTCATATTTTGAATCTAATTTTAAATATCGCCATTACTATAATAAACAACTTTACAAAAGACAAAAAAACAACTAAACAGAAGGCTGTGTTTTACTTGTGTTACTCAATTTCTCGTTCCATTGGGTATCTACTCGCAAGTACTTCCAAGTAGCAAATTTTGCCCATTGGAAGACGGCTAATCACACTAATTGGGAATGCTTTAGAGTTTTAGACTATCGCTAGAAGAAAAAATTAACTTATTGGTTCCATTATTGACCGAGGAGCAATTAGACAAAGAAGTTTACAAATTTGTAAACGATATACAGCAATCAGCTTGGGAAAATACCCCTGCGGGTGTATTCTGGTTTTCCTTAGGAATTTGGAATTTTTTTCCTATACAGGAATTATTTTTGATAGCAGTTTTTCCTATGCTATTTTTCCTATGGTTTATTCTGGCGTAAAAAAGGAAAAATGAATAGGAATTTTTTTTTTTAGTTTTAATTCCCTACGCTAAGGCTCTGTGATTAGTTAAAGGTAATTAAACGTCAAACATTTTGTTGTTAAAATACAATTTTCTATTAATATAAATAAATAAAAACAATTTGTTTTACATTATAAAAATGTAATTAAACGGATTTATTTTATTACGCTGAAATTTGTCGGTTATAAACATGCACCCATTTTTATTATTTTTTTATCTTACGTCTCGGCGAACATATACAAATAACAAAATGCCTACTTAGTGTTAAAGTAAAAAGTTCAATAGGAATTAATTTACCGTATCAAAAAAGGCAAGGAAAAATAAATTTCAAAACTGCTATAAATAGGAAAAATAAAATTCCAATTAAAGCTTGCCAGAATAAGCATTTAGGGGGAAAAAATAAAACTGCTATGAAAATGTCAATTTTTTTGCCTTTTCCTATTCCTAAGGAAAACCAGAATACACCCGCTGAAGTTAAAAAGAAAATCAAGGGAAACAACTACGAACTACCCTTTGGAAATTAGGGAACTCCTAGCAGAAAAAAGAAGAGCGAGAAAAGTATGGCAACAAACAAGGGCCCCCAAGATAAAACTAATTTAACAATCTCACTCAACAATTAAGAAGAGAGATCAAAGAATTGAAAAAATTAATCAATTAGCAACTATTTAAGAAAATTAACAAATGATAGCAGTACTGATTATTCTCTTTGGAAAGCAACCAAAAGAATTAAAAGACCAATAATGCAGAATCCTCCAATAAGAGTAGCAGGTGAGAAATGGGCTATGAATAATGAAGAAAAAGTTCGAGAATTTACTGAACACCTTGGAAAATGGAGCTATTTCTTGGAACAGCAAGAGACAGCCAACGATTGCACTTTCCACAACCGAGGCAGAGTACATGGCACTCTCCGGTGCAGCTCAAGAAGCTTTATGGTTGTGAAATTTTGAAATCGATTTAAAGTTGAGCTTAACTCTAGAGGCTACTACTATTTGTTGCGTTAATAGGAGTGCTATAAGTTTAGCATCAACTGATGCTTATCACGCCAGGACAAAGCGCATCGATATTCGACATCACTTCACATGTTAAAAAATTGAAGAAAGGTAGGTTCAGTTGACATCAGTTAGCACTGATCAGATGATTGCGAGTGATAGAAATTCCAATTGCATCAAAATATACAAGCTTGAAAAGTTTGAACTCCATTATCTCAACATTATGCTTAACATTCAAACTTACATTAGTTGCCTCACTAAACACTAAATATAAAATATATTAAGCTGATCAATGACAAAAATCAAAAACAATTATTTTTGGTTTGTATTTTGTACAATGTACTAAAATACTAGTATGTATGTATGTACGGACGAGTATGTATTATCAAATTCAATTATTTGACAGTTCTAATCCCCTTGTTCTATGGTTAAATTTTGTTCATATTGATTTCACCAGATGTCAGCTACTTTGTTGAAAGTCGCGAATAGTCTTTATACAAATACATCTGCTGCGGATCCAATCCCTGGGAATTATCAAATGTGCATTGAGCATGATGTATAAATTCCTCATGGAATGGAAATGTCAAAAACTTTATTGAATTACTAGTGAAACGAAAACTCTTAAGGGCATAGGTACTTTATTTACATTACCTAATAATAATAATTGGTTTAATAATTATAAATAAAAATCCACTATAGCAGGAAAGTAAAATGGATTCTGATAGGAATTTGGATCGTTGCTATGAAGTTGTTTTACGGCTAGTAAATCAAGCCGGAGAGGCAAATAATTTCTATTACATACAAATCCGTTAATATAGCTTTTTGTTTTTATTTTATGTACCCTAATTAATTTTATTTTTGATTCCCTTAATGGTATGTGCAATAGATAATAGCAAATCGAAACAGCGGAACGAAAACGGTCACGCAAAAGAGTTGTGATATTGATTTGCTAACAGAAACGGATCAACAAGTCGAACGTTTACTTATGGATGGGCTCCTAGAAGAATTTCCATCGCACAAGTATGATTGACGAATTTATTTATAATGAAATTAATTTATTTAACGTTTGATTTGCAGGTTTATCGGTGAGGAAGAATCGGCCGTAGGAAAGAAACCTGAATTAACCAATGCTCCTACTTGGATAATCGATCCAGTTGATGGTACAATGAATTTTGTACATAGTTTTCCACATTCGGCCATTTCAATTGCGCTTCTTGTTGACAAAATCACTGAAATCGGTGTTATTTTCAATCCAATTTTAAATCAAATGTTTACGGCGCGGAAAGGACAAGGTGCATTTTATAATGGAAAATTAGCTCATGTATCAAATCAAATGGATTTGGCACATGCTCTGATAACCGCTGAATTTGGGACTACTCGCGATCCCGAAAAGATTACTATTGTGATGGATAATATGGGAAAACTCATACGAAAAGCTCATGGAATACGTACATTTGGTTCATGTGCTTTAAATATGGCAATGGTTGCAATTGGCGCTGCAGATGCTATGTATGATTTTGGTCTTCATGCTTGGGATATGGCGGCTGCCGATTTATTAATTCGTGAAGCAGGAGGCATTGTAATAGATCCAGCTGGTGGGCAACTAGATTTAATGTCACGACGAGTGCTTACCGCTAGTACACGAGAACTAGCCGATCAAATTATAGCCGAAATTACACAATACTATCCCCGACCCCGTGATAATGAATAAAAAATGTGAAATATTTAAAATTTTATCGATAGCTGTCTAAATAAATTTATTATTTTAAATATAATAGTACAAGTTTGTACTATTATATTTAAAATTATATTACATTGGCTATCGTATTTAATGACCGCAGTACAATAATTACGGTCTTTAGTAATCCTAAATTTAAAACAGTTGCATTTCTTGTTTTTATCGTTGATATTGTTGTTTACGCTTCATCACAAAGAAATTAAACTTAAATACACAGGTGTGTTCTTCTTGAAACCTTTATTGCGATTAAACTTTTTATTTCTTTTTTCTTGCATTTGACATAAATTATTGCGTTCGGTTTGCTTATAGTAATGAATTCCCATCCATAGGTGGCATTAGTATAAATAATAAGAGGAAACAATATTTTTAACCACCCTTAGGCGGATATTACATTATCACATTTATATAATTATATAAATATAATTATATTTTTCTACAAAGAAAATACTGTTATATTTAGCTTCTTGAACCTAAATATAACAATATTTTCTTTGTAAAAAAATATAGTTATATTTATATAATTATATAAATGTGATAATGTAATACCCGCCGTGGTTGTCGTATCGACAACAATAGTCGTGTTCCAGTCGACCACTTCAAGTACTTATGAGTAGTTAGGTTTGTGTCTTTGCTTAAATTTAACTACTCGTAACTGCTCTTGCATTCTGGCAAGAGCAGTTACGAGTAGTTAAATTTAAGCAAAGACACAAACCTAACTACTCATAAGTACTTGTGAGTGGTCGACTGGAACACGACTATTATCACATCGACTGCAAAATTTGGTATTGTGATTGTCGATATCAAACGACGTTTGTCGTTAAAACGTCATATTTCTGTCGATGAAATTTTAGTTCACGACACGACATTTTATTGGCCATATTTAACAAGTTATTTAATAAAAACACAGTTTACACCAATTTTTAAGAAAAAAAAAACTATTTATTTAATTATTTAATAATTTCTCTATATCCAAAATACATCCAAACATAATTTATATTTAAAATTTATAATAAATTTTTTTTCGGATGCACGGCAGTTTTTCCTTCTCCATTTTCCCTATTCTGAACCAATAAAGATTTTAAAATTTTAAACATTTCACGACACGTAAATTACGTTACTTTACACAATTATACTATTTCTTGGAATTAGATAATTTAAAGAATGCAAATTTTGTCGTTTTTTATTTAAATTAAATGGTACACAAAAAAACGTTAACAACAATATTTGTCATTTTGACAGAAGTTTTCAAAAATTTAATTCACGATTGCTAAGATAACAACAAAAATTCACAGTAACTCGGTTGATTTTTATATTAATATGGCAATATTTCTGAGTCGTTTCGACGTCCTTAGGCAATGCCAAACTAAAATCGACACGACAAGGCAAAGTCGTGTCGATTGTTAATCGACGCGACAACCACAATAGGGGTAAATTCAGAGCCACAGATGGCGTTAACAAATAATTAAGTAATTAAATTTCACAATATAATTTCAAATAATATCCGTTGGTTTATCTTCATTACGTTACGATGGCCGTAACATACTGGCCGGCTTAACGAGCAAGATGATCCCATAATGGTTACCATCGTCATGTTGGATGATTCTATCAGATAATTCTTTCCTACTATTCCCATACAAATAGCGTGGTACAAAAAAGCTCTTCTCGTATACAAAATTTCATAATCAATATCCAGCATTCTAGAACACTGGGAAAACTTTAGGGAAAAGTTGCATTAAGAAACCCTAAGGAAAAGCAGCATCAGATGTGACTGCTCCTTTATCAATTGGTAGTAAACATAATTGAGTGATTGACCGTGTATAATTTGAAGTTACAATAATTTATCACCCAATATTAAATACACAAACCAAAATAAAATTATTCTGGCTCCACAATGGTTTCCAGTTGTCTGATTCCGCCTTAAAGAGTCTAGTATAACCCGTAATGAATCATGAGTTTCACGATCGTGCTTTTTAACAGCATACATACCCAAAATGCCATGAATGACATGATAATTGTCATTATATGATTCCATCATAATTTCTCATGCTGGTTCATAATTATCACGAGTAAGTTGCCATGAACCCAATGTTAGCGCAGCCTTTCCTACACAGGCCTCCTGTAAATAAAGCAACTTGGTGACTGGGTCACAGCTCTTATCATGGACCTCAGCCAAGAACAAATCCCAAAATGCCGGCCATTCGGCTGGGTTCCCGTCAAATTTTCCCATCCTTGGTGGCCCACCTAGTTTCATCCTAATCAGCGCGGCTAATGGAGAGGACCCAGGATGTTTAAGTGTCGATGAACTACCACTTTGCCAATACCAACTTGCTTCCTTACACCATCCTGGATTTTATCCATTGCAGACATAAATCGTCCTTCTAATTCAATGTAAAGACCGCTCGTGACCAAGATGTTGCCTTGTCGATACCGCAGATCTGCTTTCTCGAATGATTCGAAATGCTGTCTCAGTCTTTCTTGACGTACATTCAATTCGGTAACCGTCAATAGTTGAAAACCTTCCTCATTCGATATTTCAGAAAATAAACGTTCCAGTGACTCAATATGTTGCTCTCTTAGAACATATAACCGTTCTTGATTCAATTGCTTGGATTCCTTTTCCTCATCAAACATTTCACAATCTTTCGCGTCCAGTTCTGGAGATACTTTATCGTCCATTTTGGTACTCTATAAAATTAAACTCAATAAAAAATTAGTGTTAGCCAGTCCTTTTACTGAACTTCTTTACTCAAGATTCCAAGTCAGTTACCCCTTCATAACTCAATTCTTCAATTAAACCATATTTTCTACCTTCAATTCGGTTAGGGGGAACACGTTAAATTTTTTTTTTCTTTTCTACTCTTAAGCATAAAGTTTCTTTATTCAAACAAATATTTCATACAGTCTTTACTTAAAATTATTATTACTTCAACCTGCATATTTGAATCGATCGAACAAGCCCCAAACCCAATAAAAATAATACAAAATACAAAACTAGCGAGACCAATCAATCCTATTAGCCAATTGTCTACTTAATACCTCAATTGAGATGTGATTGTCTACTCGGATCACTGATTTACAACATTTAATTTTTCTCACCGTTACCATCAGTTATTCTACTCAGTAGGTATTTCACATGCACTTTCAAGCTAATTTTTTATTCCAACTTTATTGGTATTTATTCACTTTCAACTTAATGTGACATTTTCTAAGACTGACACAAACGTGCAGTTATTATAACTCAACTCATCGTGCGATGCATCCAACACGAGTACAAATATTCAACCATTACAGTTACAACTCAACTCATCGTGCAATCCATCCAACACGAGGCCAAATATTTAATATTTCAACTTATCGTGTGATTCATTCAACACAGGAAAACATCTCATCATGTGATTCATCCAACACGGGAACAATATTCACCCATTATAACTCATCACATCGTGCGAAACATACAACACGAGAATAAATATTCAACCTTTACAATTCATCCACCAAAACCGCACGTGGAGTCAATCCGGCAGAGCGATCAAGCATGTGTGGCCACACAATACTGCACAAGCGCAACTCAAAGGTTAGGTTAGGTTTAGGTTGCCATTGATTTGGTAAATCAGAAAAATACAGAGGTCAATCACTTATAACATATCTACTAACCAAAGTAGAAATATTATCCCCTCCCCCTTTTCTTTCCCGCAGAGTCAATACAAAGTCAAACAATATTTTACAACAATATTTTTACAACAACATTTTTTAAAATCTCGAAACTAATTTCATTTTTATTTTTTATATCTTTTTAATATTTATTTTAATACATTAATAAAAAAATTATACAATAAAAAATATTAAATTATTTTTTTATTTTACATAAATATATTAATTAAAAAAAAGATCGCTTAAATTTAAATAATATGTAATTTTTCTTTAACTATTTTAAATTAAATTCTTATTATTTAATTTATTTTTATGTTAATATTACACACAATCAATTTATTAAATCATGTACATAATTTCAAAATACATAAAGGGAATTTGACATTTATATGGTTTTATGGTTTGGGTCTTTGATGAAAATGAAATTGAGAGTTGCCAACAATACAAAATGGGCACAAATTCTAATGGGTCATTAATAGCGGATCAAAAAATGCGTTTTAGTATGATTTCCTTGTATTAAAAACAGAAGGAATACTCAAAAATTATTTTTCAATACTATTTACTGCAACACTCAACTTTTTTTGGTGAAAAAGAACGGAAAACTCTGAAAAAGATGAACGGTGACATGTTGTACCATCACTTTCGATTCGTTTTCGATAGTGTTTTGTCTCTTGTAACAAGAACAAAATTGCACTCTATTTCGCTTTTCCAATTATGCTTTTTCTAAAGCTATCTCAGCTTGCTCAAATAAAACAACATTCTATTTCTACTTTCATTCATCACTCTTTATCACAAAAAATTTCGTTTGCGATATTTTATCGATGTGAAGAAAAGGAAAAGTATACAGAAGGCTGAGATCGCATTAGAAAAATTGTAATGAAAGAAGAAAATAGTGTACAATTTTGTTCTTGTTACAAGAGACAAAACACAATCGAAAACGAATCGAATATTCGAAAGTGAAGGTACAACATGTCACCCCCGTCTTTTTTCGTAAAAGTTGCTCAAAAGATTTAAAATCCAAGTAACATTTTGAAAGGAAAAAATGAAATTTTGAATATGCCCGGCCCGTCCCATTTTTATATATGAGTAAAATGTACTTGCACTTTTCTTCGTGATTCTATTCTTTTGAAAAAGAACGAAAAGATTGAATGTAAAAGGGCCTTTAGTTGTTTGATAAACTGAACTATAAAATATGAAATTGAATAAAACGAAATAAAAGACATTTTAATATAAAATTATTTTTTATAAGTACATATATATTTCTGAAGCGTTCGTGGGTTCAGGAACAACGAAAATAAAACTCGAGATGCTACTACTATTTGTTGCGATAACAGGAGTGCTAGATGTTTAGCAACAACAGATCAGCGTGTTCAGACGTATATTTTATACTCTGTGTATTTTCCTCGTTCCTTACCTCTTTGCCTACAAACTAATTTTGGAGTGGGGATATTTGTGTGGATTTTTTCCTCAACAATTTTTATTGCGGCACGACTTGTTACACACTAATACATTGAAAAAGTAATATAAAAATTTGTGCGGTCGGATTTTTTTTTTTGTTTTCGCTATTCATTTGAAATATGACCGTTGTGGAATGAAGAAACAAATTATGTTTTCGATTTTGTTTCAGGATTTTCCATCTTTTTATAGTTTTAAACATTTTTTAGGTTTGAGTACATAGCTATTTAATTATTATTAATACACACTGTTTTTTATCCAATAGCCAAAATGGGGACGACTAAACAAAATTGTTTGCTAAAAATGTTTGATTTTTGATTTTTTGTTGTTGAGTAGGTACATTTCTTCTCAAAGCATCATAATGAAATGAAAATAATTTTACACATACATACATAGATAAATTGCAATTGGTGTCGAGAGTTTGAGATTTTACGTGTGAACGCGAAATGTGTGTAATTATGTCATGTAGAAAATATACGTCTGGACACACGGGATGCTTATCACGCCAGGACAAAGCATATCGATATTTGACATCACTTCACACGCCAAAAAATTGAAGAAAGGGAGTTTCAGTTGACATTAGTTAGCACATAAACATTTATTATATTTACTTGGAATGGGATTGGTGAAACAGTAAGTAACAGTTTTAGTGGCGGTGTTGGAAAATAGAACGTAACCCAAGTATCACTACTTCAATTAAATGATTCATTTGTATGGAACTGAGTACAAGTTTGAGTTCCATTATATTATAAGATTTACTATGAAAAGTGAAACAAAAATACTAAACCGGAACTTGATATATGTGGGTTACCTAAGTTCCATCGATAATTTTGATAAATGGAAAAAAACTTGGAACTTATGAATGAGTTCAATTTTTGTTATACTTGGGAAATTAAAGAACGCATAGCATTAGGGCTTAAAGGTAGTAAATGCTCATCTAAAAAAGATTTAAAAGATCAATCGCATAGTCCAACAAGTTCTGCACCACAAGTACAGTTGGAAGTTAACTACACAAATGAATATGCACATAATAATCCTGATGAGCATGGTCAAATGGGATACGTCCAGTATATTCCGTATCCTCAATATCAAACCTACAATCCATATAATACATTCGAACGAGAAAATATCACGTATGTTATGCAACCAACTTATGTACCCACAACTTACACAGTGTCACCTGGACCACTTGATAATGCGGCGGCAATAGAAAGTACCAATTATTCATATCCTATGTTATATCCGGTTTCACTGTCCGCTAATACGCCGCAACCTGGGCAATTATGGTATCCACCAACGTACACAACCTTGATTCCAGTGGCACAGCCTCCATTAGTAATTCCTGGTGCTGCAGGTACGTACAATACTTCAATGAATGCATTAAGCGTATCACAATAATTAGTAACATAATTATGATTGTATCTGTTTACCCAATTTGAATGAATTCGATCGATTAATTATAATTTTATTTTTTTTGCCCCCAATAAATAATAAAATTAAATACAATTTAATCGTAAATCGTCTCTAGATTAGCTTCAGTTCAATGAATTACAAAAATCTGTTAGCTTATTCCCTAAGACAAAAACCAAATTAGTTTTCTTGATTTTATACGTTTTTATCAAGCTCTGAATTTACTTTATTTATATAATATTTGTAATTGCATAATATAAATTTAGATGTAAACTAAAAACTAATCAATAGATTGATTCTATTTATTTGTCTTGATTCTTTGGAAAATTTATTGTTTTTTACAAATTACATAATTTTATTTTTTATTATTAGTTAAAAAGTTTCAAATGAATTATATTTAATAAATAAAATGAATTTAATAAAATTACATCATTTATAATGATATATTAGACATTTTCAATCCTTTTGTATTCAAATTTGTAACTTTAAATAGTGAACCAGCTGTAGGGTATTCATCTAAATTTGTTCGTTTTGAGGCTGATGTAACATAAAGTATGTCCAATTCCGGTCCACCAAATGCACACGATGTTATTTTATCACAAGGAAATTTAATTTCGAATTCAATATTTCCATTCCTGTAAATAATCGTAATGTATATATGTACAACAATTATAATAAATTTTCTACAAATACACATACACAAAATACTTAAAAATTTTATGGAAAAATCAATAAATTTTTGAGAGTGATTTTCTCTTTTGTGTATGATAAATGAACTTTTTTGACTGCGTTTAATCGCATTTGAAAACAAAAAAAAAAAATGAATAAACATTATTTTACATAACACATACTCGGGATTGATTTTTGCAATTTTGGATCCACCCCAGAAGCAGACATATAAATATCCATGTTGATCGATTGTTAAACCATCTGGACCATAACCGGGATGCTTATTATTAATTTTAAAGTCTATTAAAATTTTTTCATTTGCTGTGAAATATATAGAAAAAAATAATAATAATCTAGCTTATTGATTTGTGTATAGTCGATCGTATTTACATATATTTCCAGTGTTCGGATCATAATCGAATTCTTTGACATTAACATCGGCCGTATCGATATAATAAAATTTATTCGTAGTTTCATTCCATGTTAACCCGTTTGACACGCCAATATTGTTGCGTAACACTTCAAAACCAGTTTCTTTTGTATATTTGTAAAGTTTACCGATTCGAGCGTTAGCAAAATCACCACATTCTTCTCGCATCATCGTACCACCATAGAAACGACCAGATTGATCGGCTTTAGCGTCATTAATTCTTATCGTATCATCATCACCGGTACTGATCGACCGAATTAAATTAGCTTTCGATGAAATTCCATCCCATTGAATAATTCCGATTTTATTACCGATTCCAATAGCAAATTCGTTGGTACATCCAACCAAAGGTAAAATAAACGATATAACGTTTACATTATCGACACTGGCCGTAAAAAAGGTACCATCCTGATAATTATAACGATGTACTGTCGCACCAACAATATCAATGTAATACAAATTTTGACTAGGAATATCCCAATGTGGTGATTCGCCAAGGATGTTTCTGGGCGCCTCTTCAAAACGTTCAATTTTATAACTTGCCATTTTTAAGACCACTTCGCGACACGTTTGCAATTAATACTGTAATTTTATGTAATATTCTAATCACATTTATACTTGAAAATATTTTTGTTATCAAGTTCAAGAGCTTGTTTTTATTAGAGTTTTATCAAATACATCTGGCTTCTAACTGTTCGAGTTAAGATAATAATAGAATTATGATTTATGAACGAGATTATAATATTTTATTATGAAAAATATAAATATAATATTTTATCAAATAAAAATATAATATATAATGGGCCAGAAACTCGATACTCTAGCAATTCGCAACTCTGCAAATATGGCGGATTTGCTAATGGAAAATTTGCTTGCGTAAACTACTCGATTATTTTAGCGAAGTAAAATATATTTTTGTATTCAGCATAAACGTTAAAGTGCGTTAAAGTAGTCCATTTTCTGAAATTTAGAAACAAATTGAATTGCTAAATTATCGTGTATAACATGTCTAGCAAATTCGCAAAAAATAACTGCTTATCTGCTTATCTGAGTATCGAGTATATAGCCCAATATAAAGATATAATATTTTATCAAATATAATAAGTGGGAATGGATTGAGTGGCAGAAACGTCGTGTCATACTCAGTGTTGCGTTCGGCCTTACATAATTGAATTAATATTCTTGCACAAAAAAAAATTATTTATATATAAAAAACGCACCATCAAAATAAAAAGTGTTAGGTGTGCTGTGCTGCCTTACTAAACACGTTTTACAAAACTGCAGACATGCATTTGGAGAAAGTTTTGAAACTAGTGTATTCTTCGGTTAAAATTAAAACTATTTTTCTTATGTTTAGCGCAAGGCAGTAAGGTGGTCTGATTTTCAAAATCCTGTCTCACGTAAGTTATGTGTACGGAAAATGCAAATTTTAATTTTGAAAAAATTTTATTTGAACGGTCCTATTATAGATTTCTAAGGAAGTTCTAAATTATTTGGGATTAATTTTGAGGTCTTTGGAGATAATTAGTTAAGTTCCTTGCCTTGTATTCTTTGTTTATATTTATTATTAAATGAAGATGATTGTTTAAACAATACTCTCTTTTAGAAGATGACAAATGCCCTGGAAATCTAAATGATGTTACAACACATGAAATGGTCATAAAAGTCGATGATGCCGTTAGGGAAATGCTCGAATAAAATTAAAAGAAATTTTCACAATGTTCAAGATATCCGAAACAGCTAGATTAATAATACGAGACCATCCACAGTATGGTAAAATTCAGTGCAAGGTTCAGTCCAAGAATGCTTACACCGGATTGACAAAAAAAAAAAAAACGTGTTCATTGTTGTAAGGAGTTTTTGAAAAAGTTACTTTTCGTTTTTTTATACATAGCTCTCAATAATATATTTTTTCACTATGCATTTATGCTCTTTACTACCTCTATTGATAACCATCTACATGAAACGAAATTATCAAAAATATGAGGAAAGTGTTTATCCTAAAATACTTGATACCTATATTTGGAAGACCTAAGCAAAGTTAAAACTTATGGAACACTTGTAGAACTTAAAGTTTTGGCCTATAGATACCAGAGCTAAATAATTTATATATGTTTTTGGTAATTTTAGGTCCAATTTACTTCTTTTTGAGGCTTTTAATGTTGGCCGGTGGTATGTTAAGGAAGCCGAATTTAAAAAATGTTTTAAGGTTTTTTTTACACCAGAAAAACATTTTGACTGTATCTATGATAATAACTATATAGAGGATCTGGCTTTTACTCAGGGACTGTGCCACGAAATTTTATATCGGCAGGTATTTAATTTACCCGTATTATGTACGCTGTTGAACGTATGCTGCATGATCCATTAGAGGATAATATGCAATATAAACGAAAAGTTATAAATAAACAAATTTGTGATGTTGTTACTTCGGAAGGGCGTGATTTTATTTTAGATCGCCCTGAAAATACTTCATGTATTCTAGATAATTATGAACTCTGTCATTTTCATAATAAAGACTTTGCATTATTCGCTACGAATCTAAAACGTGAGACAGAAATGTGTAAATGTAATCATGATCGGTATAAAATAAATCGAAAACTTGAGTCTCTCTTGCCTGATAAATCTTTATCATGTGTGCGACAATTGCTAAACGAGGGTATTACACCGTTTCCGTACAAGGTGGCGAAAGGTTTGGATGTTGATATTTATCAGAATATTGAGTTCGATGCTAGGAGTGATTTTCGTAAATATAAAAGAATTCAATATACGGCCAGCCAATTACAGGTAAGCCTTTGAAGATTTATTTAAAATTCAGTGAACATCTATGTGTACTATTAATTAGGTTGGATTAAAATGTCATGTTCGACTCCGATCATCTACTTCGAGTTTATACAATTGTCACATCCAAGAAATAACCGGTGATGATGGGCCATGTCTGGTGTATGTAGAGGAATTAGGAGAAAAGAAACTGGTATGTTTATACCTAAAAATGTAAATTTTAATAGTTTTTTATATTATATTATTTGTTGTAGGTTCCGTATGGCCGATTAGAAGTTTCTGAAAAACGGGGTCGTTCGGATAATGTTACTTATCGCGTCAAACGGAGCACAACAAATGAAAAGAATGAGTTTCATGGTAAAGCGAGCTATCAGAAAATGCATAGAGATGTTTATAGAGGTCATCCTTATTTGAGTGATAACAGATATTACGGAGACGAAATGGATGATCCCTATATGGCTATCAAGGAGTACAATAATTTTCGAAATTTCGTTGCTCCACCACCATATGAATTTGTAACAATGCCTATAGCTCGCAGCGATAATTCATTTAATAAAAAGGGATTAAATGATCAAAAGCTTAAATCAACTGAGAAATATTCAGCCCCAAGTGAACGGAAAAATGAAAAAGAACCCCAAGAACCACCGCAACATTCAGAAATTTATACAAGTTATGAAGGACCCTTTGGATATTATGAACAGGTGATTAATTTATTTATCAAGACAGTTAAGGTTATTAGATCGATACGCTTCCTATTTTTAAGACTAAATTTAATTTGCCGATTTTTATTTAAAGATGCTTGTTTATTTTAATGTTGTATTGAGTGGAACAGTTATTTTGTTAAAGTATTTGTTTAAAAATCCCAAAATTAAATTCAAAAATTAAAAACACTACCCTGCAAAATTTTAAAAATTTGGTGCCCCTGGACAATGAATTGTTGTTTCCGAAGTAATTTTTCACGCTGAATCCGAATATGGCTGAGAATTGCTCTATCACGTCAGGTTTATGAGATATTCTAACATAAAAGTGCAAGAAACACTGTTTTTTGACATATTTGAGGTTATCTATTTTCAAAATAACTAGAGCAATAAAACTGCGTTTTAAAAAAAAAAGTCAACTTGACAACACGGTAATTATTTATGTAACCAGGGGCAAAGAATTTGTCACTCGGGAATAGATGTGAAGATCACCGCAATAGTTGTTACATATTCCAGCATGCGGCCCGCGGGCCGCATGGCCCAAAATGGAATACAAATTGTTGTGGTCTTCACACTCACTCTAGAGTGATAAATTCTGTAGCTCTGGATACATAAATAATTATCGCGTTACCCAGTTGACTTTTCGTTTTTAATCGGAGTTTTATTGCTGAATTTATTTTGAAAATTTGTGAAAAATGCTTATTTGGCTTGGACGCCCCATTAGAAGGTGTACTTCTAATAATTAACTTTTGATTCTTTTCTTAAATCATCGTTCATTCTTCGTTGGTTTAATTCGCGCTATCTCGTTTTCAATAGCCTTAGTCAATTGCCATGCTGATAACAAAATTTCATGTAGATGGAGCTGCAAAGAAGAACGGTGTGCCCCAGCGGACAATAGTGAAGCATGTGATAGGCTGTAACAGAAATTTATTATATGAAGTTATATGTAAATATTGTCTTCTTAAATTACATACTGGATGTTGACTTTTGTATTATGTTTGGTGGTCGTATTAAGTACTTTTCATACCATGCTTTTCATACAAAATGCATTTATAAAATAATAAATAATATGTTGTCGAAAACATTTTTTCATATTAAATCAGACAAATTTTAAACTTCGTAATTATTCGTGTGGGCATGATACACACACATGAGTATCACTCACAGTACACATAATAAAGGTAATATACTCCGATGTTCCATTTTCGTTCTTTCTTGCGCATCCATATCAAAAAAAAATTTAATATGGGGGACATTGTGACCAAACAAATCGTGTTTGTTAGTTTTGCGTAATAATTTTGAATGTTGAGTCAATATAATTAAAATTGTGTGAAAAATTATACTGACTTTAATTCAAAAAAATTAACAATGTATCATTGCTTAAATAGTTCATAAACATTTCAGTCACAATCTCCGCCATTGTTCTTGTTATAATTTTTTGACATCCTGCGCAATATATTACCTTATATATGTGTACTGTGCATGAGTATGACACAAATGAGATTTCTGCTTGAGTTTTCTGATTTTGAGTTAGTGAATATAATTCGCTAAGTCAATACACTCTGGTTATATACTTAATGTATTTAGCGAGAGTTGGATTTTGTAGTTCGGTCATAGCTACATGAGGAGTAGATATTACTTTTCAGTACGAAACCGAATTAGCGTCACAAAAATCTCAAAGATGTTCTCAATTTCTCATTTTTGAGAGTTGATAGTTGATACATTTTGTATTGACTCGGGGGCAAATGAAGGGGAGGGGAATAATATTTTCTACTTTGCTGGGTAGATATACATATTACGAGTGTGACAAACATGTTACCTAAGACAATCGTCAATTACATTTTTATTTATGAAAATTGTAATGATTAGAAAATTAAATTAATCCCATATGTAGTTTAAATTGTGATTTTAGTATATCTGATTCATTTGGGACATTTTTTTCATTTTAAATATTAGAAAGTTGTACTTACAAATTTCATAAATTTTATGTTAAACTCACTATAGATATATATTTCGGCCACTAAACATTTTTGGAGCTTTATTAGACCACAGTTGCTACGCTTTGATATAAAATTTAATATTTTTAAAACATTTATGTTTTTGATAACACTAGCTTATTTTGAAATTTCTGCAATATTTAATTACAAGTTTCTCATATTTAGAATGATAAGAATGTCACAAATAAATCAGATATGTATACAAAAATCACACTTTAAACTACATATGGGATTAATTTAATTTTCTAATCATTACAATTTTCTTAAATAAAAATGTAATTTAAGTAGACAATATTTCCATATAACTTCACATAGCAAATTTTTGTTATAGCCTGTAGCGTACCGAATTCGGTTGCTCAAAGGGTAAAATGTCAAAATACAGAAAACTACTTCATAGGGTAATTTTATTTTAGTACTATTTTCCTATTCACTTTTATAAAAACAATATATAAAGGATTAGCCTTGTAAACTCTCGACAGAGAAGAGATAAAATAAAAATAAAACGCCATTATTGGGCAAGCGCATTTTTTGCATTAATTACATTACAAAATAACTTTTGTAATTTTAAATTAATTACTTTTATTAAAACAATATATTTGAAATTAATGTAAACATTAATAAAGTTTTGTCAATAATAAAATACTGTGCCTGTGATTATTTATGTTGGGAAAATTGGTGAAATACGCGTTCACATATAAACATTTATCGGCATTTACGTAAGCCACAAGTTTTTATATAGCCGTTTGTACGATTGCTTGATAATCAAAGCAACGGAGCTTACTAATCGTCACCACGCGTCCGATTAAATCTCTGGAGTCAGATTAAAACTAAAGAACGGAGCAGCATCACGCTACGCAGTGGATTTTTTGGTATCATCGCCAATCATAAGTGCGTCGACCTCATAGCAGTGACACACATATGCGCGACTACAATACCGCTTATTGCGACCATAAAGTGGACACGACCATTCCGTCTATACAGCAACGGTACCTTCTATAAGCCTATCACATACTTCACTATTGTCCGCTTAAGGCGCTTTTTAAACTTTTCCATTCGTCAATTGTGTTCCAAAGTAAATATTTTTATATTTATTTAGGTGTTACCTTTCCCATTTGATCCAAATATACCACCACCACAACAAGTTCAACCGCACTATTTCTCAGCACCGGTTCCTGTACCAAATTATAATCATGTTTTTTTTTACAATCCTGCGTATATTCAACGGGACAAACTAACACGAATGCGATTTATTCGTCTCTTCCACCGGGAAATTATTTTTTGAAATATTTCTTATTTGTAATGTGCTTACCATAATTTGTTTAGGAAATCCGTTCGGGTCCTTAACAC
Source organism: Tipula helvola (assembly GCA_963556165.1). Lineage (NCBI taxonomy): Eukaryota > Metazoa > Arthropoda > Insecta > Diptera > Tipulidae > Tipula > Tipula helvola. The sequence continues at coordinate 150,466,496 of OY744483.1, forward strand.
AAAATCCACTTAGTGGAGCTTTTATTCATGGGCCAATTTCTAATGAGACCGCTATATTGATTCCGATTAAACGAAAAGATCTTTTACAAACACATCTTCCGATAATCCTAGTTATAACCCAAGCGGTCATGACATCCCTAGTAAGTAGAAGTTTTATCATTCTTCGACCAACAATGCTCAAGATATGGTATCGGTAAGATTTTTTTATAATTTGGGACATGAATATTTTAAACATTTACAAACTGCATTCGGTATGCAAGGTATTGTGGTGTCATCTAGTCATTCGAACTTTCGTGGAACAAATAAAAATCAGAATCAATAGCCAAATTAAACCAGTCAAAATTATCTAAATTCAGAAATGCACTATAAGAATAGTGGAGTACAAGTTAAGAAAAATTTATGTAGTAGTTAGTTCAATTATATAAAATCGTAGCAAACAAGAAAAAGGTTTTGTTTAATACGCTTTATGGCGTTAAGCAAAAGTAGATGTCACTACCGCTGTGAATGTGGATTAAGCTCTCAAATTATTAAAAATTATACGCCGAAAAAGCTTGTGAATTAAATTTTTGATAAATAAAATTATAATAAAACCATTAATTAATTTGGCCATAAAATGTTACACGCCTATTTCTTAGAAAAAAGTTTTGTTTTGACATTTAACCCACATTCACATTGCTAGTGTCACCATTTTAGTTACATAAATTAATAAAGCGTATAACGAAAAAATTCTTGACATCAGTGGATGGTATTTTGCGTTATGAAGAAAAATAAACAATTAATCTAAAATAAGTGGTGTTTTAATAATTAATAAAGAGTATCTTATATTGAACCTCTTCACATGTGGAAGACATCCGTTATAGTGGAAATTCAGCATTTAACGCATTAAAGGTTCGATAACCTATCAAAGAAGAACGCGCTAAAGTATTACGAATTTAATATATGGTGGAGATGTGTTTCCTGTGATGTATGATCCACCAGCGCTCCATAATTCCGATATAAAAGCATTAGCTAATGAAATGCAAATGGGTTTGAGTTTAAAAGAGTCTGAAACTACAACTACTCAACAGCAATAACAACCATCACCAAAAGCGGAAAATGTACTGCATGGACGACGTTATAATAGGAACAGTAATAATTCTAGTAATAGATCATGTTTTCCGACAGAGGACAGATCGAGCGAAAGTAGTATAATGGTAAGTACATTTGCCGCTAGTTGTTACTACTAAACTAGAACGAAAATACTTCACGTTTTCCAAAAGATGGTAGCACTAACCAGTGGTAAAATCTTCACACATTTATCACTACGTATCATCCTTTTTTCACATTTTACTCCGATTATTAATCAATTATTAAATCGTAGAAAACTTAACATAGTCAAAAAAGCCACCTGTATAAAATAATTTAGCAGCATTAGTATAAGAAAAATTATCAGTAGTAGTGACATCTAGCATCAAGACTATTTTCTATTATATTAGTAGTGACAGCTAGTGGCATCATCTGGAAGTTCATGTTTTCTAACAGATGGCACCGTTCGCGAAAGTAGTATTTTCTTGACAGTTTGACATGATCTATACGACGAACAAAAAAGATATAATCATCGCACTCGACGAAACATGTATATTATAGCACCCATCTTTGTTTAGAGCATTTTGTTTCTGGAACGTTGTACGAATATCACTTATATTTAATTATATGTTATGTATAGTCCAAAATATTACGACAGGAATATCAACGAGTTAACTTTAGACAATACCGATTCAGACCGCAGATGTATTTTTAAAGATAAAATTTGGGCGATCTTCTTCGTCAACAGGTATTTTCAAAATGTATCATTTTGTTTTAAGCTCGTTATATTTTAAAATAGGTGATCGAATCCCAATTGCATCAAAATATACAAGCTTGAAAAGTTTGAACTACATTATCTCCACGTTATGCTTAACATTCAAACTTACATTAGTTGCCTTACTACTAAGGCTGCGTACCAATAGTCGGGTAAATCATTTAGTACAGTAAATTTCATTTTTAGTACATATTTACCTCAATTGGCGTACCAATTCTCTAGAAGTAAAAATGGTTTGATGGACACAAATTATGGTTCGAAGGGTTAAAATCGCTGGCTGCTAGGTGCAAAAGGAAACGTCAAATATTTTTTAATATTTTTATTTCGAAAAATTAAAATAAAATTTATTTTATTAGCTTTGAGTACGAATATTATTTATAATGAAAAACTCGGAAATTAAAACAAAAATCACTGAAACGTCAACAAATTAACAACAACGTCATTTATTTTTCTCCTATTTTACCCAACTTTTTAGTACAGTATTTCAATTTACCCTGTAAACTGTTAAAAAGTAGGTAAAAGTGCAATTTACCCGACTATTGGTACGCAGCCTAAATATAAAATATATTAAGCTGATCAATGACAAAAACAATTATTTTTGGTTTGTATTTTGTACAATGTACTAAAATACTAAATAATCAAAACCACACGCGCTATAGTATTTATACAAAAACATCTGCTGCGGTTCCAATCCCTGGGAATTATTTTATTATCAAATGCGCATGATCTACATATTTCTCATGGAATGGAAATGTCAAAAAACTTTATTGAATTACTACTTAGTACTTTACTAGTGAAAAGAAAACACTTAAGTGCATAGGTACTTTATTTACATTGCCTAATAATAATAATTGTTTTAATAATTATAAATAAAATTCCACTATAGCAGGAAAGTAAAATGGATTCTGATAGGGATTTGGATCGTTGCTATGAAGTAGTTTTACGGCTAGTAAATCAAGCCGGAGAGGTAAATAATTTCTATTACATACTTACATATTCGTTAATATAGGTTTTTGTATTTATTTAATGTAATTAATTTTATTTTTGATTCCCTTAATGGTATTTGCAATAGATAATAGCAAATCGAAACAGCGGAACGAAAACGGTTACGCAAAAGGGTAGTGATATTGATTTGTTAACAGAAACGGATCAACAAGTCGAACGTTTACTTATGGATGGGCTCCTAGAAGCATTTCCATCGCACAAGTATGATTAACGAATATATTTATAATGCAATGAATTTATTTAACGTTTGATTTACAGGTTTATCGGAGAGGAAGAATCAGCCGAAGGAAAGAAACCTGAATTAACTGATGCTCCTACTTGGATAATCGATCCAGTCGATGGTACAATGAATTTTGTACATAGTTTTCCACATTCGGCCATTTCAGTTGCGCTTCTTGTTGATAAAATTACTGAAATTAGTGTTATTTTCAATCCAATTTTAAATCAAATGTTTACGGCGCGCAAAGGACAAGGTGCATTTTATAATGGAAAATTGGCTCATGTATCAAATCAAACAGATTTGGCACATGCTCTGATAACCACTGAATTTGGAACTTCTCGCGATGCCGAAAAGATTACTATTGTGATGGATAATATGGGAAAACTCATACGAAAAGCTCATGGAATACGTACGGTTGGTGCATGTGCTTTAAATATGGCAATGGTTGCAATTGGCGCTGCAGATGCTATGTATGAATATGGTATTCATGCTTGGGATATGGCGGCTGCCGATTTATTGATTCGTGAAGCAGGAGGCATTGTAATAGATCCAGCTGGTGGGGCACTAGATTTAATGTCACGACGAGTGCTTGCCGCAAGTACACGAGAACTAGCCGATCAAATTATAGCCGAAATTACACAATACTATCCCCGACCCCGTGATGATGAATAAAAAATTTGAACTATACAAATTTTTATCGAAGTGGTTATAGCTGTCTAAATAAATTGATTATTTTAAATATAATAATACAAGTATTCCATTGATTATCGTATTTTATTTGATTAAATATGACCGCAGTACAGTAATTGCGGTCTGTAGTAATCCTAAATTAAAAACAATTGTATTTCTTGTCTTTATCGTTGATATTGTGTCTGCGGTTATTTCAACCAGTTGGAATTGGAACCACTTATCGTTTCAAGAATATAATCAAGTGTTATAACACGAATCGGAAATTGCCATTATGATCTTCATTTCATTTCAAGGGCAATTGTATAGCATAGAAATTTGAAATAGGAAAGGTTAGCACGTTCCAATCTCGAAACTAATTTTATATCTTTTTAATATTTATTTTAATACATAATAATAATAATAAAAAAATTATACAATAAAAAATACTAAATTATTTTTTTATTTTACATAAATATATTAATTTAAAAAAAAAATCGCTTAAATTTAAATAATATGTAAATTTCATCATTATCTTGTATTTTTTTTTTCTGTTTTATTTATATAAAATAAATTACAACAACTTAAATCCTAAAATCATTTTTTTTTTAATTAATTTTAAATTAAATTCTTATTATTTAATTTATTTTTATTTTAATTGAGCTATAAATGTTTAAATATACAGCCATATTATTATTTATATATTAATTTATTTATAAAAAAAATTCAATTAATAAAACTATAAAAAATATTACACAAAATTAATTTATTAAATAATTACAAAATACATAAAGGAGTTTGACATTTATATGGTTTTATGGTTTGGGTCTTTGATGAAAATGAAATTGAGAAATTTGACAATACAAAATCAGCACAAATTCAAATGAGTCATTTAGTTGTTTGATAAACTGAACTATAAAATATGAAATTGAATAAAACGAAATAAAAGATATTTTAATATAAAATTATTTTTTATAAGTATATTATTTCTGAAGCGTTCGTGGGTTCAGAACAACGAAAATAAAACGAATAATTATACCACTAAAGATGGTGGTATACTAGTTAGCATCGAATCGATAATTCGCACTCAGAAATATAATACATACATAATATAGAAAATAATTTAATATTAAGTCTTTTAATTACCTATTTAATTTTGTACATAATCAATTTCGTAATTAAGTGTGAATAACCACAAATTTTTTAAATTGAAATTATCAATTTATATATGGTATAAAAAGAAGCGCGATAAGTAAGTTAATTTATATAATTTTATATGATTAATAATATGTAAATGTTTATATATTAATTATTAATACTTAAATAAAAAATATTAAATCAGACTTTTATAGTTTTTAATTTTTACTGGTGAAAATTGTTTGGTCGTTTTCATGTCGCGTAAAAATGGCCGATTTATAATGTTACATATTTTTTCCAGGCACAAAATAATAAAAAAAATTTCCAAAAGTTATTTTTTTCCATATAAAAAAACTAAATTAATTAATATAAAATTTATATATAGGTATATATAATTTTTATTGGCGTCTTTGCATACACACACACACATAATATAGTACATAGTTTAATCTAGTCGAGCGAATCGTAGTACTATATCATGTTTCAACCAAAAGTCACAATGTGGATAATTCTCACGAAGCAGTGCATCTTGTCCAATTTCTAAAATACCACGACGCATTTCATATTGTTTCATTTCACCATGCGATACATAATGATAGAATAGTTGTTGCATTGCTGAAACATATCGACGTTGTTCAGGTGTTTTTGGTTCATATCGGCCGAATATGGCCGCAACATCAGCACTAACGTCGGCAATATTTAAATGATCAGTTGTTTGTGTAACTATATAAAATGGTGTTGCTAATTGCAAACGTGACATTGCTAATAATGGACACACTGTTCTTATGTCAGATACCATACGTATTAATCCTTGATAGGTTTGTGGATATAGTTTCAAAACTTCTTGTGTTAATCCTAAGTTTCCAATTATACTCTCCTCGATATGAGACTTTATTAACTCTGGAGTCCACTCTTTATGTAGCAAACGCAACTTTTCGGAATGACTTTCGTGCGATGTCGTCCCAATTACCATTTTTATTGAGCCTGGTTCACTGTTCCATGAATCAGCTGGATGTGTTTGAAGTATATCGCCATCCAATACTAACCAATTATGTTTTACTGTTGAATTTTCTTCCAGTTTTGGGAGATCTAATGGGCCTCGTCTCCATGTGTCGGGAATAGCTTCGAGTATTTCTTTATTTTCAGCTCGCCGTAAACAATCTGCATCCTTGCAATCAATATTATTGAGATATTCGGTATTTGCATTTTCTGATTCGCTTAATGGTCGGCCAGGGAATATAGCTCCGCCAGACGACACCCAAGCTCTTGTGTATAGATCCTTAATTTTTGGAGAAGATACCAGTGCTGTGACTAAAGTGCCACCAGCACGATGTCCAAATAATGTGACTGACTTTGGATCTCCACCAAAATGTATAATATTCAATTGAATCCATTTGAGAACTGCAATTATATCCGAAAGGCCGTAATTCCCGGAGGTGGGCGGGTTTGTTGATTTCGATAGAGCATCTAAAGCTAAAAATCCGTGTGCCCCTAATCGGAAATTTGGTCTAACGAATATGACGTCACGAGCACGTGCATATCGTGTTGATGGTCTCATTATTCCTGGACTGCCTCCAATCATCGATTCAGCACCAATTAGCACAACAACTGGTAATGGGTTATCATATCGAATGTGTGGTGTTACAATATCTAATGTCAAACAATCCTCTTCCCCGGACATTGTTCCATTGGCATAAATTTGAGGGCAATAAGCCGACGAATTATGCGCTTTTAACGTTTCATTCCAGCAGTAATCGATGTCCTGAATTAATTCAGCCGGTTTCCATCGGCTCTCGTTTACCGGTGGTACTGCATAAGGAATTCCTCTAAAAGCAAACGCACCATCCTCCAATATACCTTCGACTAATCCACATGATGTAATGGCATCAACGAATCTTCCGTTACGTAAAGCTGGCTCTTTAACATGTGGCTTACCCGAAAATGCTAGTAGTGTTATTATCACGATTAAAAGGAAAAATATTACTATACCACCCGCAATCGCCCAATCATCTACGGAACACTGATAACTTCGTATCCTTTCCCAACAAGTCGGTGGTTTTTCTTTTGGTATATCTGATTTTTCAATGTCCTTTTCTTTATCCTAAAATACAAATGAAATAATAAAAATCGGTTATACATTTCGTCATTCCTAACTCTTACATCTCCATTATCTAGTTTAACAGTTTCTAAACCATCGTCATTTTTCACAACTGCCTGATCGGTTTGATCCCCATTGTCCTTTTGTGAATCGTCCAATGTTTCCATAGAAGCTAAACCGGCTCGTGTATTTGGCCCATTACCCATTTCAACATCTGAATTACGTAAACGTTTTGGAATCATATTGGCAAGTGGAAGACGGATTGCATTTAAAAAAATTTTCTTTTGTGGTTTATTAGCTGCCGAATCGTTTAGCTCGTTCTGTTTCTGTTCGCCACCATTTTGTTCTTCTGAAAAATATTATATAGTTTATTAATTGTGCTATATACCTAATTTAAAACTCACCATCTTTTGTTAATCCTTTTTCCTCGTCCTCATTTTTTGCCTGTTTTCGAAAAGGATTCCGTAAACTATTTCGCAACGACGATATTAGTCCAACATTTTGTGTTTTTATATTTTTTTCATTTTCAGCCGCCTCAAACGCTTTCGCCTCAACACTTTGCGTATTCTCTAATAGTTCGCCACTTTCACCGCCATCCTTATCATTCTGATTGATTGGTTTGTTTTTTGTAAAAAAACCGGGAATTTTAACGCCACCAATGGGAATTTTTTTTGGTTTACATTCACGTTCTTGTGCGCTTACTTTGGACGCATGCTCTGGCGCTTGTTTAATAATCTCGGCCTCCCCATTACCATTCAATGGTATTTTTTCATTATCCTTTATCTCATCTGCAATTTTACCAACACCACCACCACCGCTAGCTGGATCTTTTAACATTTTATCTGTTTCCCTTGATTCATCTTCGTTCTGTGGCCGCTGGGCTTGAATCTCATCATCACCACCACTGCGTCCATTTTTTATTTCATCGTTTGGATCACCCATTTTTGTATGTGTACTTTATGATGTTGTCTTTCGTTTTTATTTAAATAACGGCTTGAGACTTATTTCTTTTGTGTTTATTGTTAATAAACTTTATTTGAAGTAATTAATGAAACTAAAAATAAAATAATAAAATATAATTAATTAGTTAATTAGAAGTATACATCGAGCGGCGAGTTGCCCTCCAAAAACATATTATAAAAAGTAATATTGTACAATAAATAAAGCAATAGGTACTCTTACATAAGAATGTAATTAGATGGAGTGACGACAAAATAAAAAAATAAAAAACATAAAACCCACACAAGTGTGACAATTTCTGTAGGTGGAATATAATAATTGAGAAAGGGGTTCTTTAAAAATCTTCTAATTATGCTTACTTCCTGGAACGTAATACATACAATATGAACGAGTTGTACAAATAAAAACTGATGAGTAATTTCATGAAAGGTTTTAGTGCCCGATTTCCGCAGATAACATAACAACGCTGTCTAAAACGATCAGAGCCCTAATTAATTAATGGTCTATTTTCCGCGATGAATCATTGGTGTCATAAGTATAACAGCTAGAATGTTATCAATAAAGATAAAATCTAATATATGTAATTGGAAAGTTGAAAATAAAATTGCGTGACCGAAAAAAACGGTTATTTTTTGGCTCAGCCCCAATTTTAATTTTGGACAAAATCAATTCACACAATGATAATACATTTGTAGTCATTAAGATAAAGCCAAAATGATGTTTCTCCACATGGTAACAACATTTTTCGTCATTAAATCATATAAATATTAATTCCATTTGGCCTTCTGCTAAATAATACAGAATATTTATACACGCAATCTATAATAACCTGATTACTTGAGCAAGAACAAAACAATGCCACCAGCATAGAATAAAATTGAATATGGTTTTGCAATAAACATTTTTAACAAAATTTTGAATCGAAAATTTAAATATTTCTAAATTAATTGCCTAAATGTAGGCTACAAAGCATACACAAAATAGCTCAATTTAGCACCGATAACGATTTTAAACAAATTAGTGTTGTTATTTATTTATGTGGCCACGAATTAGCAGAGGTAAACAAAAATATCATACTATGTAAATATGTTCCAAACGACATATCGTAAATCTAGTAACTTCTTCATTTTCGAGCATCTTACCCAAAATATCTAACTTGTGTTGTTCTACGCTACATACACTAAATACAACACAAACGGCTTATTATTCTTCCAAATTAATTTCATAATCTCCTTCGGATAGAATACGCTTATGCCAACCACTTTTCCAGTCTTCGAAATAGTTGTTAGTCGATTTCCTAAATAACTTTAAAAACCTTCTTCGATTCGGCTTCTACCTCTTCAATAGAGTCAAAACGGTGTCCTCGGAGCAGTTTTTTGAGTTTCGGAAATATCCAGAAGTCAGACGGAGCTGGCGAAATTCCATTTTTGAAGGAAAATTTAATGTAACTTCTTTGCTGAACTTTTTTTGCTGATTTTAAAAATCGAAAAATGCCCACTTTTAGATGAAAGTAAAATAGCGTATCCCATTATCTACTAAAGATATTAACATGAAATTTGACACAGATGTCTGTTAGGGTGCCACCAACCTAGGAAAATTATTTGTTTGGATAAGCCCGTGCGATTTAAATGAAAGAGTCTTACTACTTTTTGATCACAGTTGTGGTATATTTCTTAAATTTGTTTAGAACTATACGGGAGAGATACCTGTAAAAAGCAGATATGGGCAAACTCACATCTGTTAAGCCATTGGATAGTACTCTAATTTTTTACAAAAACAGGTCTGTTGCATTTTATGTTTGTACAATTTACCAACCTATAAAATTCAAACCATCGAGTAAATTCGGTTAGAGACTTTCGTGATTAGTATATTGAAATAGAGATGGCGCACTAAGTTTTATTAGTGCCTACCTATTTTATTTTAGGTTAGATTACCCTAAGAGCGCGAAACCACACGCCCTAACCGTAAAAATACGCTGATTTCAGCTTAACATTTTTCTAACATTTTTTTTTTATTTTTTCTTCATCTCCGCTAGTAATTTTACCCGTTTTTGCATCCCCTCCCCCCTAACCCCCTCCTAGGCCGTTTTCAGTTGTTTCCACTCTTCACCTACATCTTATGTTTTTTCTGTTTAATGTTTTGTTTTTCAGATCTAATCTCATTCTAGATTTTAGATATTTATGAGTCCGATGTCAAACTATGTAAGCATGAGCTTGACAGCGTCTTGGGTCACGTTTCCGACACTTTCTCTGGTTCGGAGAGTGTTCTCCTACGATCTGATGGTGCGAGTTCTTGGTACTGAACCCAGCTAGCTAGGGAAAGCAAAACGCCATGGTAAGCGTAACCGCCAGTGTAGGAGGAGAAAATTGTCTGACCTTACGCTCGGCACTATTGCTGAGGCTCAGCTCCCAAGCGGGCCCGTCCTGTCACTGGTACAACACCGGAGTTGGCCGCAAAAAAGGTTTGTCAATATGCGCGAAGTACAATAAGTAGCGAAAAATTTTGTATTCGTGATGATAGTCCGGATATCATCCCGGACGAGGAAAGGCTGGGCAATTTTTCGGATGAAGTTGAGCCGGCAAATTCTTAGTTCAGCGAAATCATCTGGATTTATACCGCTCATGCTTGGGTGCTATTTATCAGATGGTGTATTTGTCTGCAAAAGCAGTAATGTGGATACCTATAAGTGACTTTGCGATGAGGCTACAAGCATTAAGGATATCTGGAGTGGTTATCGACTTTCGATTGGTGATCCTCCTAAGCCTATTTTATTACACACTTGGGTCCCTGATTCACATTGGTGTAATGAATCCAATTATTTCGATAAACGCCTTTGTTTACAACATGTTCTTGAGAGGATCTTGTTTAAGGTTATCTCTGAACCATAAGCTCTGGTATGTTAATATGACTTCCATGCTTGAATGTAAACAGTTAACTTACACCACAGCAAGTCAGCTTCATTTAAATTAAGGAAGTTTGTTGCTGGATCGCATTCAGTATTATGTGTTATTCAGAAACCTTATCTTCTTGATGGTTCTGTTTGTGGCCTAAACTTTCCGAATGGTGGAATTTTTTCAAAGAATTCTGTCAATAAAACTAGAGCTTGCATTTATATTTCTAGTAATATCAGTGCACCCCTTATTCACCGTATCGAATCGTAAATTAACCAATTGGGATCTATATGTATTCTCTCTCGAACTTATTTGCCTAATGCATCCTGCTATGGATATTCGCTCGATTAAGGACATTGAAAATTCGTGTCCACTTATTACCAAACAAAAGATTGGGAATAGACCCTTTTAGTGCTCTACTCTTAAAAAACAACCTTCGTCTATTCATTTTCCGGAGTATGCCATCGCTCGTTGGAGTATTTTCTCCTTTAAACCGTATAAATCAGGTGGTTCTGATCGGATTTTTCCGGCTGAATTATGGTTTTCCTATTATTAAGCTCCACCTGCTCCACCTTTTCAAAGCGTGCGTTGCATTTAGCATTGTTCCTCATGTTTGGTGCAAGAGCAACGTTGTTTTTTTTACCAAAAGCTGGCAAATCAGATTGCACTGGTCCTAAAGCTTTTCGGCCTATCAGTCTGTCCTCAACATTTCTTAAAGCGTTAGGGAGGTTTGTCAACATAAAATGATATAATTATTTAATACTAATTTCCCACTCAGTAACTTGCAGCATGCTTATAGAGTAAGTAAGTCCTGCGAATCGGCTCTACATGAACTTGTCACTAGGATCGAAAGATCCCTCAATAATAAAGAGTTTCTTGTAGGTACTTTCCTGGACATTGCGGGAGCCGACGATTTTGTTATTACAGTTGCTGGAAAGCACCTGAATGTGTTATCCGACTTAACGCAAAATGCTTTACTTATTGTGGTGTGGTGGAAAGGGCTTACTCGTCAATCCTGCTAAAACTGATTTGGTTATATTTACCAGACATCGAAATATTAGGGATCTAACTGTGCCGTTTCTTTTCGAGAGGCCGATTAACAGATCCGACCACGTTAAGCATTTAGGTGTCTTCTTGAACAGTAAAAATACCTGGAAATTTCACCTGGAGTATAGACTTGACTGCCATTTTTAGCAGTGTAGACGAGAATTTGGGAAAACCTGGGATTAACCCCCAAAATGCTGTCTTTCATCTATAAATCGTTGGTTCTACCAATGTTATCTTATGTTTCCTTGGTTTGGTGGCCAATGGTTAAATTTAAGGCTTCAATTATTAAACTTAATAGTCTAAAAATTATTGCTTGTAGGGTCATTACAGGAGCTATGGCCTCAACTCCTCTTCTTGCCATGCAATCAATTCTATTCTTTCTACAGCTACATTCTTTCACTTAGCATGTTCTGCTGCGTTTCGGCTAGGAGCATAGGGATGGATGTGGAACGCTCTTGGATCAGCCGTGTACCATAGAACAATTTTAAATTACGCATCATTAGTACCAGAAATTGATATGGTTAACGATACACTGATGTTTGAATTCAATTTCACTAAATTATATATTCGGTGGTGCGACCTTCGAGAGATCAGTTGAGATCACTGAATTTTCTTGAGAACTTGTATGTGACGAAAGTTTTCTTTTCTGATGGCTCTCACTCTGATATTAGTTCTGGTTATGGAATGTACTGACCTGCATTGATCTGAATTTATTATGTTGCCTGGGTTGGTACTGCAGTTTTTCACACGGAAGCAATTGCTCTTACGCTGTATGTAAAATTTTATTTTGTATACAGACAGCTTATCTATGCTGAATTCGTTGGATAATCCCTTGGCTGTGTCAAAATTTATTAAGGACTGTAAATACTTTATACATCTTCTCTGTTCAAGTAATAAAGTGACGATCATGTGGGTTCCTACCCATTGTGGCATTGATTTGTGGCTGGGTTCAACTTTGTCGGTCCCGAATCATTTGCTTCCTTACCATTTAACTATGTTAAGAAGGCGATCAAAAACTTCGCTATAAGCGAATTAAAATAGCAAAAGCTTGCTACTTGTAGCTACAGCATTGCGAAACTTTTTTTTAGTGGACCTAACTTGAGGGCCCCTAAGTTTGTTTTGTCTCTCAGCAAGAAACAGTTGAGAGTCTTGATTGCGACTCTTACTGGTCATGGTCATTTTAAAGTACACCTTCAGCGCATGGGGCTATCTCAGGATGCTGTACGCGAGGATTATCTTTGCAATGGTTGCAATTATTTGGCTCTAGATCTATTACTGAAGATCAGCTGTCTTCCTTTGCCTTGGCCTCCAAGGCCAACCAATTTTTAATAGTAATAATATGCGTTAGAGAAAAATTTAAATTATGTTTTTCTCATCTTCCAGCAGGTTTTGGGCTGCTCGAATCCGTGGTCCGTCTGGAGGCCAGAGTGGGGAAAATTCATGTATTTTTTTTTTTAAAAACTACAAACTATTTTTTTTTTTTTTATTTTAATCAGATTTTTTTGATTTAAATAAACTTTTTGTTTTAAATTAGTTTTGCCAATTATTTTTAATTTTTGGATTAAAGAAATATAAAGATTGAAGTAAAATTTAAAAGGCTTTTGTTAATCATACTTCGATTATAAGATGTGTCGGAAATGAACATTTAGGAAAGGCAACTTTGAAACGCTGATATCGTCATTAGTAAGTTATAAGGCTGGATTTATTTTCTTTGGTTAATTATCCGTTTCAAATTAAAAATGCCAGATGGCTCGCGTTATAATGCGATATACCATATTAGATTTCAATAAATCATGTCAGAATTTTATATATCGATAATACATGTCAGAGTTCGGAATATCATCAGAAATCATCTAAGAATTTGATATATCCTGTCAGAATTCTCTATACTTATTATGTCAGAATTCGATATATCATCTCAGAATTCACTATATACGGTCAGAATTCGATATATCTAACGAAATATATCATGTAATAATTCTATGTATAATGCCAGAATTCGATATATCTTCTCAAGGTTCGTATTATACTGTCAGAATTCTATATTTTATGTCGGTATTCGAAATATCGCGTTAGACATAAATAAACCATCTCAGAATTCGCTATCTACTATCAAAATTCGATTTATCATCACAGAATTCGTATATCATATCCGAATTCTATAGAGTATATCATGTAATAATTCGAAATATCCTGTCAGAATTTGATGTATCATCTCAGAATTTACTACATATAGTGTCACATTTCGTCATATCTGTTAGAATGTGATATATCATCATAAATCATGCCAGAATTTGATATATGTACCTTAATCAAGAAATTATCATATTGAAATTTATATATTTCACATCCAAATTAGGTACATGTATCTTGTAAGAATTCGATATAACATCTCAGAATTCGATAGATACTATCAGATTTGATACATCTGTCAGAATTTGATATATCATGTCAGAATTCTATATACCTATTATGTCAGAATTCGAATATATCATCTCAGAATTCGACATACCATATCAGAATTCTATATATCATGTAAGAACTCGAAATATAATGCCAGAATTTGATATATCATCTCAGAATTCGATATATACTATCAGAATTCAATGAATCTGTCAGAATTATGTCGAAATTCGACACATGATGTCAACATTCTTTATGTCATCTTAGAATTCGATTTAATATCCGAATTCTATACATCATGTAGAAATTTAAAACATCATGTCAGATTCATATATCATCTCAGAATTCGATACAAATTGTTGTAAGATTCGTTAAGGGGAGGTTCTCCTCAAGCGACCAAAAAATAAGGTGAATTTTTCAATTTTTTTTTTTCATAGAAGGAAGTAAATAAACAACTTAATGATTTTGGACACAAAGTATAAAAAAAAAAATTAAGTATAATAACGTCATGGGAATTGCTTACACGTATTGTAACGTAGCCGTCTTATAAAAGGTGACTTATCGGTCTCCACAGTACCTCTTGTAAAAACTATCGGAAATAAAAAAAAAACAAAAATCTTTAAAAATAATTATAAAATTTGCTGGAGGTTGTACCAACAATACAATATCAATAAAATGTTGAAAATGACAAAAATGGCGGACGTGCAATTTTACAAAAATAGCGGGCAACAACAAAAATGGCGGACATCTTTTTCGCTCTTTAAAGTTCTATAAAAAATAAAAAAAACGTCAAATATTATCTGCATTTAGGTTTATCCTCCAACAAATTAAATGAACTTCAAAATAAAAACAAAAAAATTGTGATCCATTGAGTAGTTTTTGAGTTATCGTGGAGACAGATATAAAAAACATCGCTTTTCAGGAAATGCATTTAAAGATTTTGTTAACGATTTTTTTGAGTTGAAAAGTAGAAAATTGGGTCGAATTATTATGCCATAACTTTTCTATGAAATTTATTTCAGTCAAACGGTTTGGGGAATATATTCTACACATAATAGGTTATTACAAAATGAAATTTAAAAAAAATCAAATTTTCGGATCGAGTTTCATCAGAACCTCCCCTTAAATTTCATGTATCATGTAAGAATTCTGTATATTATGTCAGAATTCGATATTTCATCTCAAAATTCGATATATATATATTAGAGTGCACAAAAAATGTATGGTGAATTTTAAAGTATTTCTTTTTGATGTTCACTGGGCAAAATCTGAAAGTAGGTTCAAAATAATGAATTTAGGTGAAAAAAAAAAATTAGAAAAGTTAAAAATTAGATGGTGCTCAACGCAAAAACGTGCAAAAAAAATCGAAAAATTGCCAAATTCTTGTCAATAAAATATAAATTTCACACACGTTTCCAAAAAAAGTTGAATATACCATTTATTGAAGTAAAATTGTATGAGCTATCGATTAAAACCATAAAAATTCTAGTTTTGTTATCATTAGCCGTCTTCCAATGGGCAAAATTTGCTACTTGGAAGTACTTGCGAGTAGATACCCAATGGAACGAGAAATTGAGTAACACAAGTTGGTTGTTTTTTTTGTCTTTTGTAAAGTTGTTTATTATAGTAATGGCGATATTTAAAATTAGATTCAAAATATGACAAAAAATATGGACATGTAATAAAAGGAAAGCATTGATATTTACCGCATTGATATTTAAACACATTTTTCTTAAAAATGTATCATCAACAACAAAATAATTTTGTATTAATTTTTACATTTTACATCATCAAAAAATAAAAAAACTCGAACGTAATAAAAAACTCTCGAAAAATATCGAAAAAGGTTTAAAAGCCATCTATTGGAATTTTTGCAACTAAAATCCACTAGCGCAAATTTTATGCGTAACTACTTCTGTTTTCTACACCATCGTATGAGCATGGGTAGTTGTGAGTAGATACAAGTACTTGCGAGTAGTTTGCTTTCGCCAATGGAAGAGGCTTATTAAGGGTAGTTCCGAGCACTTTTTTGTAAAATTTTATGGACTTTTTTCGCATTTTCTGTAAGAAGCTTTGCAGGTCGAGGGTACATCTTGTATTTTTAAATACGGAAAATACACGTTATTATAGAGCACTTAATAACCTTTTAAACGTGATATTATACTCTTTGATATCTTACGTGGATCAAAAAATATAAATCATTTTCTAAAACAAGAATTTTCGATTGAACGCAGTTTTTCGTAACTTTTGTGAATGGAGTCTGAAGTTGGAGAATTTATTTTTATTTTTTTGTAAAGGCCGATTTAGACTTTACAACAATGTTGGCAACAAAAAATGTTTGGAAAAAGAAGCGATTAGTACATTGCGATTTTCATTTGAAAGAGAAGAACAGAAATATAAACAAACAAAATTTTGTTGGGTTTTTTGTCTTTTTTTTGAGCAATTGTTTGAGCAAAAACGTAAAACATACTATAAAATATACTCGATCCGACTATATTTTATGGTAACAATAAAAAAATCCACAACAAAAATGGCGATTTTTATATTTTTATAGTACAAAAAGAAAACAAACAAACAATTTTTCGCTAGACGTCATATTATGTTTATAGCAAGAAAATAATAAACCACAATGTCGAATGGTAAGAACTTTTTTTATTATATTTAATTATTAATACATAATTAAATTATTATTTAAATTTTAATTTATTTTTCATTTTAGCAAAAAAAATAATTGTACTCAATAATGAAATTGTGACTGCGCCCATTACATTTAATAATGGTAATAACATATTTTGAATTTAAGGTTATATATTTTATAATGATTTTTTTTATTTAAAAAGTCAATTATAATGAAGAATATTTAGATACAGAATGGGAAGAGGAAAACCTGCGCCAAGTTGAATATGGTATGTGTTAACTACGAATACTGTGCAAAATTGAATATATACATCATACTGGAATATAACTTATTTTAAAAATTGTATTTCCAGAATCGGAGATCGTCTTCTCAGAGCAAAACAGAGAGTGGGAGATGCGAGTAGGTACGTATATTTAATTTATTCTAATTAATTATAGGGTGTATACCTATAACCTGTATTTGTGTTTATTTTATTTTATTTTAGAAGAGCTAATTGATGCTGTACGGCAACATCAGTGTTTGTGGGACATACGTAATAAAGAGTATTGTAACAAAATGATAAGGCAAAGGATTTGGGAGGATATTGCGGTTTCGTTAGGTACATCATACATAAATAAAATAAAAATCAATTAAACTAAAATTTATTTATTTTTTTCACGACCACCACTTTCAATTGAAATGTCCTCGAATATAATATTCAATAAAAAGGAATCTTCATCAGACTCACTTTCACTAAATATTATATTTAATAGCTGTTGATCGCTTAATTGCTCCATTGAAATTAAATAGTTTATTTTTGCTTGAAAATTGAATTTGGTTTATTGTACTTGTACACAAAAACCAGCTGTCAAAAATTATATTTTAATGCGAAAAAATTATAGCACGACGAAATTTTTATTTCATAATTTTTCTCTTTCTATCTCATGGGTATTTTTTATATTGTGCGTAGCTTTTTTGAACCAACAAAAAATGTTGTGGAAAAATGTTGTAAAGTCTAAATCGGCCTTAAATTTCACAACTAATAAATTTTTGATGCATTTAATAACCTTTTAACCTCAGCAAGGGCAATAAATTTGTATACATACATATTATGGGCAGTATACCGGGTGATTTTTTTAACCTGATACACTCAAATATCTCGGAAAATAAGCACTCTACGAAAAAAATGGTAGAGATCAAGATTTAATTATTCCGCGGGGGAAATATATTAGTGTTAAAATTAGAACCCCCTCCCTCCTCCTTGTAGGTGGGGCGGGGGTAACTTTAAAACTAAGATAGGAACCCCTATTTTTTATTGCAGATTCGGATTCTACGGCTAAAAATACGTAGGATTTGGCTGAAACATTTTTTTCCATTCATGATAGATGGCGCTGTAATTGACAATATTCAATTTTTTTTTTCAATTACTGAAAAATGGATTGTCATTATCGTAACCCAGGGACATGTGTTTAAATCGGCTTTCAAATTAATGAAATTGATTTTATTTTGTTTTCAAAATACCGATTCAGTCCGAAGGTTATTTCGAAAACAACAATACATGTGTCAAGCTATGAATACTACTTCAGAATGGTGTATCTAACTGTACAAGAGAAAATGGAAATGATTCTGGTTTATGGAGAAGCTGGCCGGAGTCTTGATAATGCTGTCACTCTCTACGCTTCGCGTTTTCCGGATAGGATTCGGCCACGTGCGTCATTTCAGCGTACTGCCAAACAATTTATCACTCTTCTCCCAGTTATTCGAAAATTGTAAAATGATTAAATTGTTTAAGACTACCTTCGTGTATTTACAACGAAACCATGATATTTTTATTGTAGGCGTATTGCAGAATCGTTTGCGTAGGTTATCAGTAGGAGAAATAAAAAAAAATTGAATATTGTCAATTACAGCGCCATCTATCATGAATGGAAAAAATGTTTCAGCCAAATCCTACGTATTTTTAGCCGTAGAATCCGAATCTGCAATAAAAAATAGGGGTTCCTATCTTAGTTTCAAAGTTACCCCCGCCCCACCTACAAGGAGGGGGGAGGGGGTTCTAATTTTAACACTAATATATTTCCCCCGCGGAATAATTAAATCTTGATCTCTACCATTTTTTTCGTAGAGTGCTTATTTTCCGAGATATTTGAGTGTATCAGGTTAAAAAAATCACCCGGTATACTGCCCATAATATGTACCTATGTATACAAATTTATTGCCCTTGCTGAGGTTAATGCTGAGTTTATGACATAGGAACACAGGAACATAGGAAGATAGGGAGTGTGACACGACCAATCAAATTATTTAAAATATCACAAGCCCCGCCTATTAGTTCCATGCTCTGGTTGTAAAATTTCTTACTTTTGATCAAAGTAGGCTAGTAGGCGGGGCTGGTGACATTTTAAATAATTTGGTTGGTCGTGTCACACTCCCTATCTTCCTATGTTCCTATGTCATAAACACAGCATAAAAGGTTATTAAATGCATCAAAAATTTATTAGTTGTGAAATTTACAAAAAAATAAAAATAAATTCTCCAACTTCAGACTCCATTCACAAAAGTTACGAAAAACTGCGTTCAATCGAAAATTCTTGTTTTAGAAAATGATTTATATTTTTTGATCCACGTAAGATATCAAAGAGTATAATATCACGTTTAAAAGGTTATTAAGTGCTCTATAATAACGTGTATTTTCCGTATTTAAAAATACAAGATGTACCCTCGACCTGCAAAGCTTCTTACAGAAAATGCGAAAAAAGTCCATAAAATTTTACAAAAAAGTGCTCGGAACTACCCTTAATGATAACAAAACTAGAATTTTTATGGTTTTAATCGATAGCTCATACAATTTTACTTCAATAAATGGTATATTCAACTTTTTTTGGAAACGTGTGTGAAATTTATATTTTATTGACAAGAATTTGGCAATTTTTCGATTTTTTTTGCACGTTTTTGCGTTGAGCACCATCTAATTTTTAACTTTTCTAATTTTTTTTTTCACCTAAATTCATTATTTTGAACCTACTTTCAGATTTTGCCCAGTGAAATAGAATTCTCGACACAAAGTTTTTTTTGTGCACCCTAATATATATATACTATCAGAATTCAATGTATCTGTCAGAACTATGTCGAAATTCGACACATGATGTCAACATTCTTTATGTCATCTCAGAATTCGATTTAATATCAGAATTCTATACACCATGTAGAAATTCGAAACATCTTGTTGAATTGTGAATATTATGTCAGAATTCTATATATCATCACAGAATATATATAAACAGAACAATATCTTCTATAGCGCTTTAATCCTAAGCTGGGGAACAAATATTTTCGTTATTGTTTTTTTCGACTGATTTTGATTTAGAAAAGATAGAAAAATCATTTTATATGCAATCAATGAAACAAAAAAAAATACAAAAATGTTTGTACCCACCTCTTTCTATTGATAAATAAAAATCAGTACAATTGTAAAACGAAAGAGAAATCTTTACACTTTATAATGTGCTTAAAAGAGATAGACATTCGTGAATAATTTTTGATTTTGGTCTAGTTAGCTTTGCGAAACTTTAAAATCATATCAAAGAAATAACAAAAAGAAAACTTGCAACTCCCATAAGGTTGTGTATGCGTTTGTGTAGCATTTATAATTTATTTGTATTGGTCCTTTGTTTATTTGTTGATTTGATTTTCAAGTTTCGCAAAGCTAACTAGACCAAAATCAAAAATTATTCACGAATGTCTATCTCTTTTAAGCACATAATAAAGTGTAAAGATTTCTCTTTCGTTTTACAATTGTACTGATTTTTATTTATCAATAGAAAGAGTTGGGTACAAACATTTTTGTAATTTTTTTCTGTTTCATTGATTGCGTATAAAATGATTTTTCTATCTTTTCTAAATCAAAATCAGTCGAAAAAACAATAACGAAAATATTTGTTCACCAGCTTAGGACTAAAGCGCTATAGAAGATATTGTTCTGTTTATAATATTCTGTGATATCATCTCAAACTTCGCTATATACAGTCAGAATTCGATATATATTTTAGAATTTGGTATCATGTCAGAATTCTATATACATATGTATGTAGTATGTACATAATTATGTCGGAATTCGAAATATCACGTCAGAATTTTATAAACCATCTCAGAATTCGCCAGATACTGTTAAAATTTGATATATCTGTCAGAGTTTGATGTAACTTGTCAGAATCCCATTATCTCAGACAGGATGAAAAACAACAAAATATGATTTTTTTTTTTTGATTTAAATCAACTTTTTGTTTTAAATTAGTTCATGGGGCATGCAAAACGAGTTTGTTTTTGTTTCCGCACATCAGATGTCATTACCGTCGTGAAAAAGGTTTCAATAAAGTTTGCCGTTTAATTTTATGGCTACGAAGTTCGACCGCGTCGATAAACGACTTATAAACATTTTAAAATATAAAAATTCTTTTGTGTTATTAAATTCACCAGACAGTTTCGATACAAAACACTAATGACATTTGACATGCTAACCTGTACCGAGGGTGCTGCATTTAAAAACAGCGGCGAATATTGTTACTATAAGCATGCCCTATTACATATTTTGAATTTGTTGGATCAAATAATTGTAAATTTTGCAGTAAAATTTTTAAGGCGTTTGTTATAACATTTGAAATATTTTAAATCGCACAATAATTCGTTTCCAACTATAGCTGTATTTGGTATTTCCATGAGAAAAATGTAATTTGAATTATTTTTTCTCATGAAAACAAGTCGCGAATTATTTTTTCGAATTGAAATAAAACAACAAGAAGAAAGAACAATTTGGCGTCTGGTGTCAGGTGGTATAACTTAAATTAAGAGTGAATTAAATAATTCAAACTTTTGGTTTGAATTATTTAATTCGTGTCGCGAGCAATTGTTGTTGTAAAATTCTCATGGAAATACGACTTATGTACAAATAAAATAATTATTTAAATAAAATTTATTTTTTAATATGCTACGTTTTTAAAACGGACTAAAACGTATAAAATTATTTCTCTTAGCCACATACAGATTTATAAAACCATACACATTCCTAACCCCCTACCGATTGTCCTGAAAATTTGTGATTGTGAATTTTTAATAGCTATGAAAATACTTGTAAGATCGAATCCGTTCAACATGGCATATTTCAAAACGGAATATTTCAAAATGGAATATGAAAATATGACATATATGGTACACTATGGCATATTTTAAAATGACATATTTAAAAACGACATATGGTACAGTACGGCATAAGGTACAGTACGGCATATTTCCATATGGCATTTTATAAAACTTGGCTATTTCTTAGCCTAGTATGATGAATTTTGGCAAGTGCATTGAAAATGGAATACTTAACCGGATTTTAGACGAAGTTTTTTAATATGCCCAATTAGGGTGGAACTTACCTATTAATTAACCGGATATGATGAAATTCAACATATACGTTAGAACTGGTCTTCTAAAAAGAATTTTAGATGAATTTCTAGACATGGCCAATCATGATGGAACTTTGGTATCTCTTAAACGATTATGATGAAATTCGACAAGTATGATGGAAATGGGATCCTAAAATGGGTTTTAATAGAAGTTCTGGAATATGGTTAATTTTGATAGAATTTGTCTATTTATTGGCCGATTATGATGAAATTCGGAAGGAGTGATGGAAATGGGATTGTTAAATGGTTTCTAGATAAAGTTCTGAGATATGGCAATTTTTTGCAGCTTGGCTATTTCATAACTGATTATGATGAAATTCGTTTTCTCTTAATAGAATTTTCTTTCACTTAACGTATTTTTCTTTAAACCTTCACTTAATAGAATTTTCCTTCAATTATCAAAATTTTCTGTCGCTTAATAGAATTTCTCTTCAATTAATAACTCTTAAGGGAAATCTTATAAATTTATAAAAAATAATGAAATTTGATTCTGATTTTTATTCAATTGTAAAATTACTTAAATATTAAATAGTGATATTTGAGCCATAATAATTTAGTAAACGTAAAAAAACAATAGAAATGAAATAAAAAACATTCTTAATAAAATTTAAAAAAATCAGATTTATTTTTGTAACTTAAATAAAAAACTATAAAAAAACTCATCTATAATAACGTTGGGTGGCAACGTTACAGGCAAACGAATTTAGTTTGTATACGGTTCACGAAAACAATCCGACCACAGCTTGTGAATTTTACTACGATCTCTTATTGAAAAATCAGTTGATTTGATTAATTTCAGTAAGCCTTCGTAGGTTATATCATTTACAAAACAAACAAGTGTTAAAGGTTTTTTATAGGCACACTTTGTGCATTGTCGAAAGCGAATTGAACAAATGGATACATTTTGATAAATACAGGTTTAGAAATTTAAAAAAATATTACCTAAACGTTTTAAATTTAAAATTTATCAAATCATACATGCAGTACGGTTCACTACCTTATACCCTAATGTACCATATACCGTTGGGATCGGGGTATTTGCCTGCAAGACAAAATCTTATTTTGCCGTTCAATTTTGTTTTTTGAATTCTTACCGTATAGAAAATAGTTTACCAAAATTTTGTTGGACAAAATCTTGTGTTTTAAAATTTTGTTTTCCGAAATAATTATTTTGATTATTTTATAGCGAGATAATGAATATTTAGTGAAATAGTTTTTCTGGGATCGATATAAAATCCGCTTCTATATGCTGCACGCAGTGCGACATGTTTGCTGATCCCGGCTCCTACGTCCACGAAGTTCAAATCTAAAGTCCCTCGGAGGGCTAAGCGGGGGGGGGGGGGGGGGGGGGGGAGCGCAGCGACCTAATAATAAATATTTGTTCTTTGCCTAATTCATTTAAGTTTTGAGTTCGTAGAAAGTTATTCTCAAAAGAGTCAGCAATAGACCAAAAATTGGGACTATATCGTGACGGTTTATTGTTTTTACCAGCACGACCCGAAATATAATTTGTATTTATCGATGATGCAATAACTTTTCCATCTTCATCCAAGACATCCTCTAATTTAGATGCACAATAAAAATTTCATCAGGTAGAACGCAGGCTATAGGCAGCCAGCATTCGAATCTTAATATTAAAATCTACGTCGTTACCATATCTGGAAGCCAATTTTTCTTTCTGCTCTTTTCGCCAAATAATTTGGGCAAAATGAAATAAACAACCCTTACAAATTACATCCGGCAGGAAATTGTTTAGTGCAGAAACTGAAACTAGTTCGAAATCTGAAATAACTCTTGTAGGAAGTAAATTAATGGAATGACAACAAGCAATTTGGAACAGCTCATAAAAAATGGATAATTGTGGATAATATCTCGTTTTGCTCACTAGTACCATAAATAACTATTATCCATATATAAAAGTAAACAAGTAAGTAGTTTGTGTAAGTTTTTGGTGACAAGATTTTGTAAAACAAGATTTTGGAGAAAACATTTTAGAAACAGCCTTTTGTAAACAGTGTTTTGAAAAACAGCAACACGTGGCCAACCATATGCCGTTACGTACCATATGTCGTTTTAAAATATGCCATTTTGAAATATGCCATAGTGTACCATATGCCGTAGTGTACCATATGCCGTTTTGAAATATGCCGTTTTTTTTTTTATATTCCGTAATGAAATATGCCGTATCGACCGGGACCCTTGTAAGATTTAAAACGAAAAACGTGGGCGCCATATAATAGTAAATAGTGTAGAAAGTAGCCTGCTGTCATTGAGAAAGCTCACACAACTTCATATCATTTGCAATGCAATAAAATTGTTTGTGACGTTTTTCGTTTTAAATCTTACAAGTATTTTCATTGCTATTAAAAATTCACAATCACAAATTTTCAGGACGATCTGTAAGGGGTTAGGAATCTGTATGTGGCTATAGGAGAAATTTTTTTCTGCTTTTTAGTCTTGTGTAAGTGAGTACGTAGTTTGATTTATTCCGGCAACTCATTTGTGGAGACCCCCGAAAGAGGGGTGGAGTTGACGGAGAACATGCGATAACAAGGCGATACAACATTTGCCGATCTTTTGAATGCTCTACGCGTCGATGAGTTGAAGGTCCCACATTTTGCTCTATTGATGTCAAAAGTGTTGACAGAGGCATCTGGCGATTTTGATTTGGATAAAGCAATTCGCATATATCCAACTCGTGGGCATATCTTTAGCCTCGAAAATCAAAGAGTGCGACAAGCTGAATCGAGAGCGATCGAGACGGCTAATGAACATTTCTCGCCTTGCTAGTGGCGCACTTGGTCATGCTCAATCAAGAGCGATTGAGACTACCGAAGCGCATATCTCTCGACTGAAATCAGATCGATAGAGCTATATTTCTATAAGAGCTAGAGAGACAAGTTAGGAACGTGAAGCAAGACTAAGATGTCAACGTGAGACCTATGCTCAACGGGTAACTGATATGGCAGATTTTCATTCAACCATAAACACTTTTTGCGACAAGTAATGTGATATCTGCCAGAAAAAATACTACCCTAATCAGGCAGTGAAATATCGTTTAATTTTGCCACAGTTATACTAGCCAACGGAGATTGCCGCTAAAAATGATTTGCTTGTTTTTGTTTACCATCAATGCAATACGCATTTGAAGTGCTCAAAGATTCATGCTCCATCCAAGGCATATTGGAATAACCGAGTCACTAACTGAACCAGAACGACGTTTGCTTCAGTGCATCATTCTGTATGTCAAAGTGATCAAATTATGGTCGCATTAACGTTGATTCGTTAACGGGGCGCATACATCCCGACATCCCGTGCTACTCGCATCTATTAATATTTTTTCATTTTATTTGTTCTTGTCTTGCCAAATAAACATTTAGCGTATTTTGTTGACCAAAATTGAATCCAAACTATTTTGGATTTATTTGTTTCCCAAGAAAATAGCCAATTTGATTTAATTGGCAAAAGCCAACTATTCGAAATAAAATATAAATTTAATATGTGATATGACCTGGTGGCAGGTATCATAACCAAAAATTAGAATTGGGTTTAATTTAACCCAATATTTGTTTGGGTTAATGTTATTCTTGCGAGGGTTTATCCTATGCAATTGTTGTTGTAAATTTTTCAAGGAAATACGCTTATTGTACATATAACTACTGAGATTTATTTTTTATTAAACCCATAAACATACACTGAGCGAAATAGCTATATGGGACAAGTTTTTTTTTTTGTTTTTTTTTATTAAGCAACCTCTTATTTTATTTTCATTTGCATCAGAATATTTGCCAATGCAGAGGGCGTACAGATTTTAGTTCGGTTAGTTTTCATTGTGCCTACATCGCTATTTATAGCAGTTTATTCTCATTGGTCGAAGGAAATAGTTATATGGGACAAAAACTTAAAATCCATTTATTTTATTCATTAATAAAAAAATACTAACAATAAGTGCATTTTAGTAGTTTCTATGACTTCCATTGTTATTAATAACATCCATCAATCAACGTGGCATGACTTTATTAACGTTTGGAAAACAGAAACGTCAATTTTTGCCCATTCCTCTTGAATAACTGTCTCAAGCTTCGCTAAAGTATTAAATTGACGTCCATTTTTGTAGACTCTCTGGCTAAGAATGCTCCAGAGATTTTTCATTGGATTTAAGTCCGGACTAGTAGCAGGCCACTGCAATACTGGTATATTTAGTGATTGAAAAAAATTCTTGGTGCACTTCACAGCATGAATAGGCGCATTATCCTGCTGAAATGTCCAACTTTCACCATACATTTCCTCCCCAAAATTTATTAAAGCGTCGTCTATTAACTGCACATACTTCCCCGCATTGATTTTATGGGAAACAAAACAAACTGAGGTCTTGCTCTGATAGCCGAAACCACCCCATGTCATAAGTAACCCTCCTTGAAATTTGATTAACTAGATTTTCAAACCATCACACTTTTAATAAATTCTTGGTGCACTTCACAGCATGAATAGGCGCATTATCCTGCTGAAATGTCCAACTTTCACCATACATTTCCTCCCCAAAATTTATTAAAGCGTCGTCTATTAACTGCACATACTTCCCCGCATTGATTTTATGGGAAACAAAACAAACTGAGGTCTTGCTCTGATAGCCGAAACCACCCCATGTCATAAGTAACCCTCCTTGAAATTTGCGGGAATGACGCGTTTGAGGTGACTCACGAAAATCTCGCAGATAATTCTGGCTTTCATTTGGTTCATCAAAATTAAATGTTTTTTCATCCGAAAATTTATTAATTGCCACTCTTCATCCCAAAATTTAAATTTTTTAGCAAATTCCATTCTCACCAATTTATGGCGTAACAGAAGTTTAGGTTTACGCACTCGCTTCTGATATTTCAGATTAATATTCTCTTTTAAAATCTGTTGTATCCTTCGTTTAAAGACGTCTAGGCACAAGTCACGCTTTATTTGAGATGAACTGATATTTTTCCTGACTGCAAGACGCTTTATTTCCGTTTTACCTCTTACGACAACTTTAGACACTTTATTTTCTATGTAGTTTTGTGGCTATCTGACGAAAGGGAACGCCAGACTTGCTATAGCATAAGATCCTTGCCCATTCATCGGTCGAAAGTTGCGTTCCTCGTGGCATAATTCTTTAAAAATTGCTATTGAGTCATAAAAAATTATTTTTTTAATGTAGACAATAATTCTTTTTTCTTTTTTTAATTAGAGATAAAATTATAACAATAAGAGCAATATTAAAATTAACAATAAAACGGTTTTATTATCAAAAACCGCACTTGTCCCATATAGCTATTTCCTTCAACTGGCGGTTGTTAAAAACATTAAATCAACATAACGGTATTACGAGAAAGGGACGAACGAAAATTTTAACTTCAGTTTGTTGAGTAAGCATTGACAAATTGTTCCATACATCGTAAAATAAAATCAGCGAAATGCTTTTGAAGAAAACAGTACAAATTACTTTGTCCCATATAGCTATTTCGCATAGTGTAGTCAACTATAATATGTTTGGCTATACGTTTCAAGTCTTTAGCTCATCGGGAAGTTAGTTTAAAATCGATTAAAATAATTGTACCGAACAGATAAACAGACAGACAAGAAATCGGGTTAATAAAAACGTAGTAAAAAAAATGGCGGTATTCAATAAAAAAGTTCAATTTATTAGTATTTTGTATCATGATAATTGAGTAGTTGATACAGCCGCGCGTTTATTTATGTGGTGTCTAATGAAAAGCGTATAGTATGTTTTCCACTTCAAGATTGTTTCGACTCTAAGATGTGGCCTATAATTGCTTCGTATAAATCGTCGTCCGTAATTTCGAACCTAATTTTCTCTATAAGGACAACACCCAATAAAGGCATAACAACTTAAATAAAGGATTAAATTTCATATGCAAATAAAAAATGATTTAATCGATGATTACGGGTCGATTTAAATTAGAATCAATAATTTGTATTATTCAATTTAAATCATTCCCACCTGGCTGGAGGCAGATATCAACAGTGATTTTTGTTATCTGTTACAATCAGTGATATGAATGTATGTACACACCACTGATCAACTTTACTTAACTATTCGTTGATCAATACTTTGGGGTTTGAGTACAATGAACAAAAATAAAGATGGAGTGGTTGGTGTAAATTTGAAAAAATATTTGTCGTTTACAAAGCTTCCCCCACCATATATCTTGTATTTTTGCCACTAACATAATTCGGGCGACTACAAAACAAGATTCTATGTATACAGAAATAACATTAAATTAATGATTCTTTCACGTTGCTAGAATATTGGTATCGATTTTCAGATTGTGCAAAATTTGTGCTTACATATTTGTTTTCAACTGTCTTCAAACAAATCTGATTACATCATCAATATTTACGGAATTATGTACTAAAATTATTCGGAATGGGCAAATTATTCACATTTACTGTTATACATTTAAATTAATTATTCTCCTTTTCTACAAGCAACAAATTTTGATGGCACCTTAGAGAATCATTTTAACAATATATATTGCGTGCAATCTACATATAATCTACCAAAGTGTAACTCCTATCAATTTAAAAATGCATGTTCATGTAATCCCCAGCTATTAAGTGTAGTACATACTAATAAAAAACAATTATGTATCTATAAAATTTAATGAGTAATTCCCCAACTATGATACCACTCACAATCTGAACAAAATGGATGACTCATTCACACAAGCATTTAGTGTTATACAAAGGCAATTTGTATTTTTTTTTTTATGCGTTAAATGGATTAATGAATGCGGGCCCTATATAATGCATTTTAAATAATCAAATTATTATTATTAATTGTAATTATTTTGATTTTAATTTTGAACAATAAAAAATAAAATCTCAGCTCAAGAGTATACGATTGTACACATAATATCGTTTTTATTTTTACAATAATGTGGGATAATTCGATCAGAAAAGGTCAATTAAAATTTTACGATACTTTTTTAAAAGGTTCAAATTGTTTTTCTTATGTATAACTAACTGTATGTATACGAGTTTTTCAACGTTATATTACACAATAAAAAGCAAGAATTACGAAAGATTAGGGTGAGACAGTTTATTTTTTTTGTGTATGATTGACGAACATACTCGTATATGGTAATTATACAGACATTTCCATCGATTTAAAAAAAATGTTTTTTGGTTTCATTTAAAAATTGTAGAGCTATTCATTTCAAAGGATTCCTTCATTTTCAGGTATGTCAAACAATGTTCAGGTTTACGTGTAAAAATACTAAATTTTACAATTAATCACGCTTCGTAACAAGATGGATTATGTGAATATTTGAATGTCTAAGAAATTATTTACGGATATGATTAATTTGAATCGTTTATATACCTATATTAAACGGGTTATAATAGTATACAAGCAGAGCCTACTGTATAAATAAGAGCCTCCAGTATCGACTGTATTTTTTACTAAGCTTAAAATAAGGTACAAACAATTTTTCCCTTACTATGAAACGATATGGGGAAACAGTTATTTTCATTTACAGTTTTAGTTTATTAGAAATGTGAGCTTTTGTTTTGTTTTTATATGAAAATGTTCATGAAACATCTAATATTATTTGATTGATAAATTGAGTCTTGAAAATGTTTATTTCTAAGTGAAAATCGTCATGAAAAATAAGGTACTTTTGAAATTTTAAATATTGTTGTTTTTGTAATATACTACGTCATCAACATAACTCGTTTATAAAAAAATACAATAATCATCTCTTTCATTGCCTCCATTCAAATTAAAATTCGAATATATTTCTATAGTTATTTTGAATTTGCAAAGCATGCTAGATTGTTTTGATTTTTTGGTTTCTTCGCACTCATTTTATTGATTTATTTTTTTCTGTTTGCTCTTTCTGATTTATTTTAGTTTAATTGTTGAGCGGAGGCGTGTTGTCTTTTTTCTTACCATTAGTTTTAGATGTGGAGATATGATGTCGTCATTAAACTGAATTTTCTCTTTTTAATACACATTGTTGTTGTTGTAGAATGTTTTTTAATTTAATTTCCCTTATTTTCTTTTGATTATTGCTGGAAAATATGGAAATTTGAGAATCTGTGTTTTAAATGAGTAAGACATTGAGTTGTTTGTTAGCGATTTCTTAAAAAATTATTTAACTGGGTTTAACTTTTAATTCATATTTTATCGTTAATCGAAATCACGTTTTTTCATATAAACACTATGAAAATAAATGAATTTTTAGTGTTTCTATATCCCTTATATTAAGTTCATTTTTCACATGCCGGCTCTATTCACTTCAAGATGGTTCTGATACAAGGGACCGTATACTTGAATTCAATCGAATAAAATCGCCGTTGGCTTGAGGGGGGGGGGGGCACCATTTAGAACGCCGAAATTGAGCAGATTTTTAGGATTTTTTTTGAAGGGGAAGAAATAAACGGATCTTTTTGAAATTTTGACCGTTTATAGTAGTAAATATTTTATCGAGTATTTTCCATTTCTAACCATTAGAAAATATTGACGGAGATATAGCATGATGAAGCCACATGGTCACGGAGACATTTTTTTACGGTACCAAATATAGTGCTGTGAAAAATGATCTGAAACAGAAGGGCAAAAGGATGTGGTCAGTATATGCCTGTCGTCACTTGATAAGAATCTTCTAATAATAAGTTAAGAATTGGAGAAGTGGCAGACATAAAATAAAAACAAAATCGATAATTAGTTTCTTCTTCACTGATTAAAAAAACTACACTGCGCCAATTAAAAAACGGAACAGAAATTTTCTTCGAAAAAATACCCAGAT
This sequence comes from Tipula helvola, assembly GCA_963556165.1. Classification (NCBI taxonomy): domain Eukaryota; kingdom Metazoa; phylum Arthropoda; class Insecta; order Diptera; family Tipulidae; genus Tipula; species Tipula helvola. Next base: position 150,497,631 of record OY744483.1, read on the forward strand.
TTGAACGCTTGTATCTTGATGAAATAACACATTAAAAAAAAAAAATTTTATTTCTAGTTGAAGGAAATTTTGTTTTCTTTTCGATACTGGAAACCGTTTTATTTTAGTTTGTTTTTTTATGACTTTTTTGAGTAAAACAAAAGGTGTCTAAAAAAGAATGGGCTTCAAGTTCCACCTGTACCGCAAATGTTTGGTAAAACATAAAATCAAAAATAGAGGTAAATATTGTGACGATTTTGGTCATCATACAACAAGCTCACGTTATGAACAGCAATAGCTTAGACGGTTAAGTGTTGTAAACACGACCGATGGCAAGCAGAGAACAGTTTTTGGTTTATTTTAAATCGTTAAATAAAGAAACAAATCTGTTGTCATAGCCCCCTTCAGTAGTGCAAGCGGACAGAATTAAATAGTAAAGGCACAGCAAACATCACAGTGTATAAAAGTAGAGTGAAATTAAAAGTACACAGTGTTTTTAATTGCAAAATCCGGACAAACTCAGAAGCCCCCACATGATTTGTTTTTTTATATTTTGTATTTTGAAAATGATGATCATTAAAAATTTATGGTATGCAATTATATAGCATTGGGAAAAGTCGGACGCACAGAAATATTTAGCCTCAAAGATGTCGTCATGACATTTTTAACACAGCATACATGTAAGATGTAACGTGAACACTGAAGGTACTCTCGCAGGTTTTTTGTCTTTTTGTTTCTATTTTAATGTGATAAATAAAAAGAGACGAAATATTTTTATTTAATATAACATTTTACATGACACGCAACATTTTAACGCAACATTTAACATAACATTCTAACGCAGCGTGTAACATGAACCCAAAACTAGTACCCTAAATGTTTTACCAAACATAAAAAAAAAATTTGCTGCTGTTTGAAAGTGTAAACGAACTTGCTCGATATTTCATTCCAAAATTCAAATCGGCCATTTTATAGAGAATTTAGAAACCTTGCAAAATGACACTAAGAAAATTTCTGTGCGGCCACTCCTTGTCGAGTTATTGAAGTTTTAGTGTTTTAAAGTTTTAGTGTACATTTTATCGTAGAGTGCTAAGTTTACAAGAAAAAAAAATTTACTTCTACGCTTTTTGATACGTTTTCCCTAAAACTTCAATAACTCGACAAGAAGTGGCCGCACAGAAATTTTCCTAGTATCATTTTGCAAGGTTTCTTAATTCTAAAAAAAGTCATAAAAAAACAAACTAAAATAAAACGGTTTCCAGTATCGAAAAGGAAACAAAATTTCCTTCAACTAGAAACAAAATTTTTTTTTTGAAAGGTGTTATTTCATCAAGATACAAGCGTTCAAATCTGGGTATTTTTTCGAAGAAAATTTCTGTTCCGTTTTCTAATTGGCACAGTGTAATTCGCAGAGAAATTCAAAATATGTTTAGGTTCACCAAGTGGTCTTATATAGTATGTGACCAAAATGGGTGCAACATTTTAGCTCGATCGGTTTAATAATCTCTGAACAATCTTTGGTACCGAAAAAACACTTAGTGAAAAAAAACTTCGTATACCTGGAGTCTTGGAAAATTGCTTTATTTACAAGAGCTTTGAGTTTTGGCCTAAGTCATGAAATTTCTCGTATTCTACAAATATTAAAGTAACTTTTAAAGCAAAAAAAAAAAAATCTTGAAGGTTCTAAATGGTTTAGTACACAGCAATTTAAATTTACGATGAAATGACGTATTTTCATAGACAATGGGCTAGATACTCGATACTCAGATAAGCAGTCATTTTTTGCGAATTTGCTAGAAATGTTATACACGATAATTTAGCAATCCAATTTGTTGCTGAATATCAAAAAAATGGTAAACACGATATTTTTTCTTGGTTAGTGCCACTAGAAAAATTCCCAAAATTTTACTCATAGTAAAAAAAAGAGGAAGAGCAAAAAGTCCGAAACTCTATGTAATAGAAATAGACAAAGGCAACGTTTTTTTTTAAATTTTTTTTATAGCAAAATTGTATGGAGAAATATTGACAGCACACCAAAACATTCATTTTTTTATTGATTTTTAGCAAAAGTTTTAAGGGGAAATTTGACATTAAACAAAACCATAACCAATAATTGCTAAAAAATTGAATGCTGTGTGCCTCATGTCGATTTTTTCTAAACTAAATTATGACACATTACGCTAATAACCACCAGGCGGCTAATGAAAAGTCACCTCGCGAGGTTTTTGATGTGCGGACAAATTAATATTAATTTAAATAAAAATAATTTGAAATAATTAAAAATAATTGAAATTTGTATGATAGACATTAATGGCAAACGTCAATATTCAGTGAGATGTGAGTAAAAAAAACTATTATTATAATAGACATGTGTATGTATGTAAATTTGAGGTTATACACCTTTTTGATTTTCAATTTGTTGTAAAGAAAATTTCACATCAATAGACATTACTTTTAAAATATTTTATAATGTGTTTTGCGTTGTAGGCTTTTGTCCATTGTGGCAACGATTGAGTACTAACCAATTATAATAATTATCTGTACTTTTTAGGGTCATTATGAAGACACAGTAAATTTTGTAAACGCCCGGATTAAGATGGACCACATATTTGTGGGCAAATGTTTTGATCTAAGGACCAGTTGGGAGTAAGCATAATAAATTTTCAATATTGTGTAATTTCATAAACATATAAGTATTCGTTATTTTAGGAAAGTGGGTGAAGAAGCTGGCATACAAGAGGACTGGACTAAACTGAAAAAGAAGTGGGCGAACATTATGTGCAAATACAAGGTAGTTATCTATTTGTAGTAAATATTTATTTAATATTATTGAAATAAATAAAGGCCGATTTAGATGAAGAAAAATGTTTGCCCGACAAAATGTTTGCATGTCGGTTAGAACTGGACGCAATAGAAAAATAAACACTGGTTAAAAAGAGAAAGGATATGTAAACAAAAATGGCGATGCTATAATTTTTTGAAGCTGATAATTAACCGCCATATTTTTTATATTTATCGGTAGTGACATAAATTAAATTAATTGGGGGAAATTAATCAAAATAAAATAAATATGAAAGCTCTTAATTAAATTTTTGTATTTAAAAATTTTCAAAGATAATATCATTCGACATGTCTGTTTCTGAAAATTTGGTTATTTTTGCCTCCTATAAACTTTTGACGTCTAGTCATAGTATGGGTTTTCATAATATACGTTTATTGTGTCTGGATTAGTTTGTTACTATAAAATACCAAAAAATATTGTCGGGTCGAGTATATTTTATAGTTAAATTTTCATTTCTATAGTAACAATTGCTCAAAAAAAAGAAAAAACAGCCTTGCAAAATTTTGCATGTTTATATTTTCGTTCTTGTCATCCAAACGAAAATTGTAATGTACTAATCTCTTCTTTTTTTGCAAGGCAAACATTTTTCTACATCTAAATCGGCCTTAATTTTTACTTGTTATAGTTGATAATCGAGCCGCTAACAGGTATAGGCACTGAAGATAATGGGCCAGGACCCTTGACCTGGCCGTATTTTGGTATTATTCACGAATACGCCTCGTCAAGGCACTATATTAGCCCACCGTTTATAGTGGATACCTGTTCATCACATAAAGTAGCCACTCAGGTTTGTGCTTCTCATAGCCAGAACTCGATGGCACAGAGTCCTTCGCAGAGCGAAGCATCTACTTCGCGTAGTGAAGCATCTACTTCGCATAGTGAAGGATTGACATCGCGTAGATCTTCACGCAGTTCGTTACAGGGTTCTCGAAATAAAGATGCTAAATTAATGGGTACTGCAACAAAATTTTTTATAAAATACATGACTGTTACGCACAAACTACTGGGAAATTCCAAATGACATCCCTGTCACTCTGTAACTCGCTCCACAAGCAAGCCAATATAGAAAAACGCACAATCTAAATCTTAAGCAATACCCTTGGCCCTGATTATCGTTTTCGAATATTAATAACATTTGATGTAGCGACCTCGCGGATACTCGAATATGTTTTTTTATGTAAGAATCTATTGCTGCGTTTATACCACAGCTAAATTAGCAATGCTAAACCGAAATGACAACTGTAGCAGTGGTATAAACGCGACATATACATAGTTCAGCTAGCTAAAATAGCACCGCTAATTTAGCGTTGCTACGTAGTTAGCTGAGCTATATAGCTACGGTATAAACATTGCTATATTACTAGAAATGCCAAATTGTTATTTTGTGTTTATTGTTTATATTCATAGATCAAAAGAAATTGGAAATAGGCAGTCATAAGTATTAAAATTCGGGATACATTTTTACTTTTAACTAATATATTTATAATTATTGTTTAATTATTGTGTGTGCCAAGTTTACAATAACAAATTAAAATTGAGAAAAAAGACAATTTTTATTTTTTGACGTTTGTAGCAACTTGAGGTATAAACATGAGCTAAATAATTTTGACAATTCTAGCAGTGCTAATTTAACTGTGGTATAAACGCAGCAATTGCCGCTTAATATTCATCGATATCGGAATTATAACATTTTATAAAAAAACATTTTGGCTGAAATATGAGAATATATAAAATATCAATTCATATCATATTTTATAGGTTAGGATGTTTAATTGTAATTACCCGGCAGCAGTTTTATGTAACAGTTTTTTCTTCTTTAAAAAATCCTCGTACTTTATTATTACATTTGCAAACAATACAATTTCCATATCGTGTTCCATTACTACGATTATTATGTTTTATATAATTATTGGTGGCAAAAAAAAAGCACTTTGGTATGCGAAATTTTATATAGTTTGGCGTTTGAAAAGTCAAAATTTAGTATCATGAATAGTCAGGCACAGCTTATCTTGTTCGCACTAGGGTCATCTATGAGTGCCTATTATGAACTAATAGGCAATTTAGTTTAGTCATTAATTTAGTCGAAAAAATCGACATGAGGCACACAGCATTAAGTGCAGTTCTTTTCTGAATTGACGAATGGAAAAGTTTAAAAAGCGCCTTAAGCGGACAAAAGTAAAATATGTATAATAACAAAAATTTGCTATATGAAGTTATATGAAAATATTGTCTATTTAAATTACATTTTTATTTATGAAAATTGTAATGATTGGAAAATTAAATTAATCCCATATGTAGTTTAAAGTGTGTTTTTTGTATATCTGATTTATTTGTGACATTCTTATCATTCTAAATATGAGAAACTTGTACTTAAAAATTACAGAAATTTCAAAATAAGCTAGTGTTACTAAAAACATAAATGTTTTAAAATTATTAAATTTTAGATTGTATTAATAAGTTAAAGGGTAGCAACTGTGGTCTAATAAAGCTCCAAAAATGTTTAGTAATATTTATAGTGAGTCTAACATTAAATTTCTGCAATTTTTAAGTACAACTTTCTGATATTTAAAATGAAAAAAATGTCCCAAATGAATCAGATATATTAAAATCACATTTTAAACTACATATGGGATTAATTCAATTTTCCAATCATTACAATTTTCATAAATAAAAATGTAATTTAAGTAGACAATATTTCCATATAACTTCATATAGAAAATTTTTGTTACAGTCTATCACATACTTCACTATTGTTCGCTGGAGCACACCGTTCCATTCGTCAATTATCAAAATTGACGACTGATATGGTGTGTTCTAGCGGACAATAGTGAACTACTAGACTTCTAATAACAAAAAATTTCTATATGAAGTTATATGGAAATAATGTATATTTAATTTGAATTGTTATTTATTAAAAGTATGATGGTTGGAAAACCTAGTTAATCTATTATGTTGTTAAAGTGTGATTTTTGTATATTTGATTCATTTGGAACAGTTTTATCGTTTTAAATGCTCGAAAACCGTGCTTAAAAATTGCAGAACTTTAATGTTAAATTCACTATAAATACATCTTTGTGTCACTAAACCTTTTTCAAACTAAATTACAGCATATTTACCACGTTTTAACAGACAATTACAAGCTAGAATTTAATATTTGTAAAACAGTTATGCTTTTAGTATCAAGTATACTCAAGTATAAATTTATGCAATATTTAAGCAACCTTTTTGGCATTTAAAATGAAAATGTGGTACGAAATGAATCAAATATACAAAAATCACACTTTAAACTATGTAATAGATTAACTAGATTTTCCAACCATCACACTTTTAATAAATAACAATTCAAATTAAATAGACACTATTTCCATACAACTCCATATAGCAAATTTTTGTTATTAGAAGTCTAGTTCACTATTGTCCGCTTAAGGCGCTTTTTCAACTTTACCAGTCGTCAATTTTCATGCCCGTCTCATGAAATAAATCGACGAACGAGACGCAACATGACGGAGTTAAAAATTCGTGATCTCGACATCTAGTACAACGTTTCTTATTTTTTGTTTTTGCAAAAATAAGTTTTTAGCCCTTTATGTTGATAATTATTAGTTGCTACGGAGTTTTCAGTGCGTATAAACAAATAATTATCAACATAAAGGGCTAAAAACTTATTTTTGCAAAAACAAAAAATAAGAAACGTTGTACTAGATGTCGAGATCACAAATTTTTAACTCCGTCATGTTGTGTCTCGCTCGTCGATTTGTTTCATGAGACGGGCATCAAGAGCTGCGTTTTTTATTCGCTCCCGATAGCTGCTATGCGGAGCAGTCAATTTTCTACACCCAAATTTAAATTTGACGTGCTATTTATTGGTAAATTACATTTATTTAACGTCAAAATATAATTTTTAATTCAATTCATAAGTGAAAACGTCAAATAAAAAATATTTAGCTCTACCTATTTATATGGAGCCGCTATCTGGAGCTATTTTCATATGACAGCTCTCGATAGCAGCTCCGGATAGCGAATAAAAAAACGCACTAAAGGTTATTTTTAATAATTCCAATTATTGATTAAATACCCCTGAATGTATGTGTTTGATTAGCTAATACATTTGTATTTAGGATGAGGTTCAATTCCCGACTTATTTCAAATAAGTCAACTTATTTGACTTATTCAAAATGGCGGTATGAAATAAGTCATTTGGTGGTCCAATTCAAATCTAGAATTATTTGAACATAACCGTACATTTCAAAAATTGACAGTTCTAATTATTAGTGATCCTTTTTTGTTATATGTAGAAACATAAATTACACATTTACGTAAAATTAAACATTAAAATGGAGCATCGCTGGCGTCAAATGATGCTACTATGTAGCTTTTTTAGTAAACAGAAATATTAGGCAACTCATAGAATACGACATAGAATTACTGGAGTATTTGGAATTTGTGCGCCTTATTAGAAGAGTATATACATTAGAGCGGATTAAATTGTATGGAGAAAAAATTTTTAGTCTGGAGACTCCACTTTTCTGTAAATTCATTGTATTTGAAGCAAAAATGTCCACTACACCATATGGCTACGATGAATTTCGAGCCTGCATAATTTCATTAGAAGATTTTTTTTAGTGAGTTTTTTAAAATGCCAATCTTTTATCTCGAGAACTGTGCTGGATAGGAGAAAATTAAATTTAATGAAATTTGTTAAGGGTGGAGGGGACATCAGATGGTGACCTTTAATTCGACCTTGACTACGACATTCAAGGTCATTTGATGGTCAAATTGATTGTTTTAAATGAAAAGCCCTATTTTTGGACCTCTGATTCGGAAAGGGCACAAAATTTTATGTTCAGATAGGAAGTTTATTCTCTTCTATTGAATGACTTTTAGATGTTAGTTCAAGGACAAACTACTAAATAATATGAAATAATCAGCAAATAATGAATTTTAATGGGGAATGACTTAATTTAAATTTGTTGGCACCATGACCAAAGGTACCAAGTTAATATTGTGTTAGTATATTTCCCATTAACATTCATTATTTGCAGATCATTTCAAATTATTTAGTAATTTGTCCTTGAACTAACACCTGAAAGTCATCCAAAGGAAGAACCTAAAATGCCTATCTGAACGTAAAATTTTGCGTTTTTTGAATCTAGAGTCAAAAATAGGGATTTATATTTAACAAATTCAATTTCACCTTCAAATAACCTTGAAGGTCGTAGTCAAGGTTGAATTGAAGGACGCCATCCGATGTCCCACTCAACCCTTAACAAATTTCATTACAAGTAATTCTCTCCTATCTAGCACTCGCTTGACATTTTTTAAAAACTCACTCTATAAAAAGAAAAATCTTCAAATGAAATTATGCAGCCTCGAAATTCATCGTAGCCATATCGTGTTGCGGACTTTTTAGCTTAAAACTAAATGAATTTTCAGAAAAATGGAGTCTCCAGACCACTTAAAAATTAAATCCGCCCTAATATACATATTGGAAATGTATTTTTAGTTTGAACTGCATTTTGTCTAATTCATATTATGTCTAGGGTTTGAAATATTGTACACCCAACTTCAGTTTTGGTATTATACCCAAAATTATTATCGGAGATTCCCATTTGGCAATAAAACATTTGTGAATTAATTTTAGTACATTAAGAAAAGTTCTAGAATTCGTACCAGATAAACGTTCCGGACATCAAAGAGAAATAGAACACAATGTTTTTGTTTTGGCTAGCTTGCGGGATAAGTTACAGGGTATTGTCTGTCGCCATGAACGTACCAAAGACGGTATCAATCAGGATATCCCATAAATATTTAAAGAATAAGGCTGTTTTCCGCACGAATACTTGTTTGTAGAACCTGTCTAATTCAAATAAGTAACCTGGCTTATTTTTTATCTCTTTCTTACCAAAAAATCTAATTTGTAATGTCAAAAAAAATATTTCAGGTGTTGGCTTATGTTTATATTTTAATTAATATTTATAAAAACCACAAATACAAATAACATAAAATTAAAACACAGATAATTAAAATAAAATTATCCCAAGAATAATAAATTTAAAAAAAAAAAAATCGCTGTGCAATAAATATTGCGCATTTTCGTTCTTTTGATGCAGCTGTCCAAATAAGTAAGCTTAATCATTTGGAATGACTCTACTTAAGCATGAAACACACCGAGCAGCGGCAGCGAGCAACAAATTTAAATATTAATTAATTTACCTATTTAACAAACTCAAATCGTAGTTTGAGCATAAATATAAGCATTTTGGACGAAAACATTCAATTATTTTAAATTTTTAATAGAAAATTTCCAATTTAAAAAAATGTTTTAAATGAAGTAGGTTCTGCTGTCGCGTCAACAGGTTCCACACCTAGCAGCAAAAAGAAACGCTCTTTGTTGCTAAACATAACCTCAATAAATATGACGTATTGATTCATTTCTGTTATTTTGAAATAAAATATTTTGAAAAATAAACGTTCTTCAAAAAATATAACATTTAATCTCGTATAATACAAAAAACAATTTTGATAAAAGTAAAAACAAAAATCTGCTGCGCTGCTCGGTGTGCACGGATAAAAGCAGCCGACAGTGTGGATTGTTTGGGACATGTCGCGCTGCTCTTGGTGTGTTTCAGCCTTTACTTATTTAAAATGGCGGGCAAATAAGTCAATAAATGTCAAATAAGTATCGTTTGGAAAACAGCCTTAGTAAAAATTTGTAAATACTACATTCGCGTTAAGTTAATATCTTTCTTATTGTTCATATGGAATACTTTCATTTATACAATTAACACTATTTACAAAGTATTTATTAAAACAATCAGCTATCTTTAATTCATCCCTTATCAAAATATTGTCAAATATAACATCTTTAATAATACTACTAGATTTCTTCAAAACGAATGTTTTTAAATTTTTCCACATTTCCATTTTTTATCACTTGAATCTTCTATTTTGTGTTTAATATAGTCACTTTTTGCATAATTTAATTTATTTTATACATATTTCTACTAATTTTATACTTCTAATTAGTTTCTGAGTCGTTTGTACAGGCTCTTTCATACAATCTAACTTTATTTTGTTTTAGAACTTTTACATCTTCTATAAACCATGGGCAACACTTTTTTTGTAACAATTTTATATCCTATGAATTTTTTAACCACGCCATGCAAATTAACACTAAAAAAAATTAAAAATCAATCTAAGCGGTCGGTACTCTAATATCGAGTATTTCCTCCACGAGCTCTGATTACATCTAGCATTCTTCGTGGCATAGGTACTGTGCACCAGGTTTGCAACGTACTCCTGAGGTATCATTTCCCATTCTTACTGCAGAGCTGATTGAAGGTGATCCAAGGTTTCTGGAACGACTTCTCTTTGCCTTAAACAACGCCCGAGCATGTCCCAAACGGTGCTCAATGGGATTAAGATCAGGGCTGCGAGCGGGCCAAACAATTCGATCAATTCCCACCTCATCCAAATAATTATTGACAAGGTTTGCAACGTGGGGTCTGGCGTTGTCATGCATTAATTTAAAATGCTGTCCAATAAATGGGGCGTACGGAACCACAAAATCTTGTAGATAGTCCACGATATATCGTTCGGCAGTTATGGTGCCGTCGCGTAGAAACGCACAAGTTCCGTACGGGCATCTATAGAAATTCCTGCCCACACCATTAGTGAGCGGCCATGAATTGCGACTCTTGGGGATATAGCACATTGCGCATATCGCTCTCAAGATCTTCGCCATACTCTCTCACGTCTATCCGGTGATCGCAGACTGAACCTTGATTCATCAGTGAACAACACGGACTTCCATTCGTCCGTAATCCAACTGACGTGGTTACGGGCAAAAGTCAAACGTTTTTTTTTTCGATGGACTGGGAGAAGCTCTGGCCCTGTAGCAGCCCTCCTAGACAGCAATCCATGTTCGTTTAATCTTCGCGATGCTGTACTGACTGAAATATTGACACCACGTACCTGTGCTAATCGACCAGCGACGATTCTAGCTCTTTGAAAACGATCTCGCAGTACCAATGATACCATAAATCGATCGTCCCGCCCGTTTGGTGCTCGTTTACAATCTGATCCAACCCTTTGCTAATACTGACCAGTTTCACGATACCGTTTAATAGCGTCTTGAATGGTACTTCGAGGGAAATTTAGGTGGGCAGCAATATAACGCACGCTACAGCCATCCTCACTCAAACCGATTACTTTTGCGACATTTTCTGGTCTCATTATTATAATATTGTCTAATAATATTTACTAAGCACTGTTTACGTAAACTGTAATAATAATACTAACAATAAATGCTACGTTTAATGTTTAAAAACAATTGATTGATGCCCATTTATTTAGAAATATGTTTCATTTATTATTCTTTGTTCCTATGATTGGATTTAAAATAAAAAAATACGGTTTCTGTTACACATATTTTTCGGTTATGTACTGTTTAATATGACAGTGCTTTTAAACAATGGCCAGACTTATTTATTATTATTTCAATCATTTCATGATCACTAATTTTAAACTCACTTTTGACATCACATGTTATATTATTGGTATCATTAACCACCACATAATCAATTACATATTTATCTTGATGTCTTTGCAATTCTTGTATAATCTTTCACTCTCTGCCTAAATCCACAGTCTTGTATAATTTCTTTAATTGTCTTTTTATTTGTCTCATTTATTTTCCAATTCACATTCATATCACCAGATATACAAATTTGACTATTTTTATCACAAATTTCACTCAAATAAGTATTAAAATTTTGAAAAAATTCTGCATTTACGTTTAATTGGCTAGGTGCTCTGTAGAATACTATCAACAATAATACAGTGTTAAAGTATACTAGTTTAACTGATAACCACCAAAAGTCTAAGTTTAAAGTATGTATACATATTTTTGGATCACCTCAACATTCCAATAGTTTTTTATGTATATACAAACGCCACCGGTATGTCGTGACAAAGAGTCAGCGCTGAATAATTTATAATTTTCTATTTCCACTAGGTAATCACTACCAAAATCTGATAGATGGGTTTCACTTAGACATATGAATTCAAAGTTCTGAGACAAGATTAGTGATTCAACTTCATCGAAATTATTATTTAAACCTTATATGTTTAAATATGTATAAACCTGAGTATTTCTTTAGCTGCTAATAAATTGTTCTATTTAATAAATAAATTTTCCAGTTTTTCTTTTAGCTGTCCTTAGATTTTAAATCAAATTAATGCTCTTTAAACCGTCCTTAAATATGAATGTAGATGTAGCGTCCGTTGTTATCGTTCGTATTTTGGGTTTGAATTTGAAGCAAATATGAAATTTGTGTTGAGATTCAGATAAACAGAAAAATGTTAAACGAATAACGATAAAAGAATTACGATATAAAAACAACGCCCTCTTTTTTCTAGTTTATTGATAAAATATCGATAAAGAAAATCCTTTCAACCGTTAGTTAACAACTTTAGTGAGAAACGACAAAATATCACCTAGATGAATATTTTATTAAAGGTGTGATCGGCCGTTAAACAAATATTTCCAAAATTTTTCTACGCTGCTTGTAGAATTATATGTAGTTCAGTGTACATACTTGTTGCGGTTGATCGTAATTGAACATTTTAATATGTTCTTAAATACAGATCACAAAATTATAATATGTATAACAAAGACATACACTTGACAAAAGATCTTCAGATCTTAATGCAATGTGTGAGAAAATATAAAACATTCATATTTGTATCAACATATTTAATATAAGTATATGGTGGTGATGTCTGTTTGTGTAAATCGAATTTGATCGAGTGTTTGACACCCTCATTATTATTGTTATTATTTTGGTGTCGTGTGTGATGTTATAAACATTTCAACAGATCGACAGGTAAATTTCTCACTCCCTCGCTACAAATTCATGTATAAATATAGTAAGACCGCATATAGCGTGCGTTCCCCTAATTTATTTATTTTTATTTTTTAAATATTTAATTAATTTCTGTTTTGTCTCATAACGATCAAAAAAACAAAAAAAAACAAAAAATAACTGATCGTAATAAAAACAACAAACCAGCTCAACTCACAAAACTTTTATCAGATAAAATTAATGTTTGGTTTTATGGTTCGTTGCGTTTTTAAGTACTTTGTATAGCTAGAACTCCGTTAACCATACAGAGACTTATATAATATGTTTCCCCATTCCACACCGCATCTACACGCACAGATATACATTTTGACAATTAAAGATCAATCATTTAACCAAAAAACAGCGTAAAAATATACATAAAAAACGTTTTGACCGGATGATTCCTTCGTTTTACGTTACAATATTTTCATCTTCTTGGTTAACTTATTTTTTTCTTTTTAAAGAGATCGAGTCCGATATTGATATACAGAAAAGAAATAAATAAATTAAAAACTCTTTATAATTTAAATACATACGTATATATAAGCTATAGACGGTTAGAATTATTTAAAACAAAGAATATACATGAAGTAGAGAATATAGAGTAGAAAAATATCTTAGAATGTAAAGCAATCAAGAAAATAACAACAGGAAGTTAGAAATGTTAAATTAAATCGGTGTATTATTAATTGTTTGCGGTTACGATGATTTGATCGACAGCAGCCCCATGTTGGGCGTCCAAATCACTTCGTTTTATATAAATTTTAATTATAAAAAAAAAGATGCGGGAAAAGATAATAATAATAAATAATAATAAACTATATTACATTTAAAGGAAATTATTAATATTGATTTATCAAAAAACCAACATAAAACATTGTACATATTTATGTAATATAAAGTAAAAATGTCAATGATCTGGCCGCGCAGGCAGACAACAAAAACCAAAAATACTGTACATACATATTGATTTTACGTTATGTTGCACTTGTTTATTGTATGTATACGCAAATAGTGTAAGATTTTATGTAGTGCATATAAATATTGGAACGGATTTCCGGAAATGGGTACGTTTATTCATAACAAATACCAGATTGCAAGTTCAGAACATTAAAACAAAAACATAATTTTTCTATTCATCAACACTTTGGTGCCACAAAAAAAAAAAGTTGTTTACAATTTATTTTTTTTTATAGTTTTATTTCTGTTTCCATATAGATGGGTGATTGTTTTAATGTAAACAAACCGTTACATTAAATTACCGATTGACATGAAACACGAAACAAGATAAATAAACATAAAATGCGACTTATGTTATAATGTATACAAATAACGTAGTTCCTCTTTATATTAACAATAATATTTTTTCACACCTTTGAGGACATGCTGTATACATTTTTTTTTTTTTTTTTTTAGTATTCTAAACACAATAAACTGCTAAATCACACATCAATTATTTAAGGAGAGACGGGAAAACCAGGATTATAGATTATGAAATGACCGAAAAAAGTGCTAACATGTTCTCACCCTTCGGCGCAGCCAACACATAAAATTGTAGAAAAATCGATGAACACTCGCACACACATACCAATTTTTTTTTAGAGAAAAAGGACTCTTTATTGCGTCGTATATGTATACGATTTTATCGAGTTCGGCGTCACCCAAACATAAAAAAATTCTCTAAACATTTCACTGTATGAGTAATTGAGTATCCTTTTTTTTTTTTAAATGTTTTTATTTGAATTTTTGCTTTATGTAAAAAATGGCGCCGAAATTTAATTAAATTAAATATTAAATTTCACATACCACTTTGTATATAATTATTGTAAATTTTATAAATATTATTCCATACACTTATATACATATAAGATGAAATCACACAATCACTATATATTCATTCTAATCCTTTTACTATTTTTTTGTTTTGTTCACTTTAAATTTCACTTATAAAACGTTCACTATATACGATAACGACGAGTATATAAAAAAACTATATTCGATTTGAACTGCACGGTATCTGTATTAAAACTGAGCGCACGCCACCGGCCGGTATGTTATTGGATTTTTTTTTTTGTTGAATCGAGATGAAAGAAATAAAACAGAAAACGAATAAAAATGAATGAGATAACACTATTTGTATATAGAAAACTCGTTAGTGTTTTCCATAATGTTTATGTTGTATGCGCATAGTAATAAAGCGGAAAAAATCGAAAAACCAACAAAACGTGATATACAGTAAGTCCTCGACTTACGCGAATTCGACTTACGTGAATTCGTACAGTCCTCGACTTACGCGAATTTGACTTACGTTAATTCCTACTTACGTGATTTAAAAAAAATGAGTTTTGAGGTTTGTTCGACTTACGCGATTTTTCGACTTACGCGAAAACCTTCGGAACGAATTAATCATGTAAGTCGAGGACTTACTGTACAATATACATACAATCATGTAACATTTAACATTTATATATAAAAGAGGGTTGTAAATCCAACTACTGTATTTTCCACAACCCCAGATTGCAATTCTGAGTATATGTACATACACATAGCATAAATTGCATTATGCTTCTACATACTGTACATAAAGAATGTACAAAAATATTCTGTCTGCGACGTGAAGGGTACATTAAATTTTACCCAACATGGGGTAATAACGATTTTGATTTTCTCTCAAAGATTAATGATATCGTTAATCGGTCTTATCACATATTATGTATATGAAATATTATTACTCTAATTTTGAAATAATCTTAATTATTTCTTTATATACGCGGAATGAATGAAGATTTACAATGAACGTACAGTGTCGGACAAAATTAGAGATCTGGAAGATTTTTTTTTTTAAATATAAGTAATGTAAAAATTATATTTTCTGTTTGTGGCTTAGTTAGCTTGCCTAGCTCACCCCTTTACACTTTCCAGCTGATAACTAGGTACGCTTATTCACATACACATTGTTGATTGTATATCTTCCCATTAAAATTTTGTATTTGCAACTTTGAGAAAAGAATTTAGCTCACATCGCTTAGCTTAGCTTAGCTTAGCTGAAATGTACAACGGGCCTAAGTCTTAAAAATAACTAGGCTTGTAGCGTTGCCGGGCTGCGGCTAATTAAATCCGATTTAGCTAAACTGATTCATGTACTCTATGATTCAAACCGCGATTAGCAAAACTTAGGGTTGACACACTACAGCTAAACTTGAAAAATTCATTAAATCCGATTTATTAAATCGCAGTGTATTAATGCTATTAGGATTGTTAGGTAAAAAAATATTTTTTTCTGAAATTCAAACTATAAAATATAAAGGGCTGAAACCTCACGAGGTGATCAGAAATACGGCCTTTGGTATTTTTAATGGGGATAGCATTCACCAGTCACCTGTGTCATAAAGTTGGTGTGACAGTTTTGACAGAACTGATTTCTATTTTAACCAACATATATTTACTTATACAACAACAGCCAAACAGGTCAAAAGCTTCAGTAACAGGGGTACAGGCATCCAATATAACACGAAAATCGTATTCTAGAACTTTATACTGAAAGTAGTATACAAAATTATACTGATATTTCTAACCGTGTAACTGACCATATCCCAGAACTTTAACCAAAAATCATTTTAGAATCCCATTTACAACGCACATGTCTTTAGAAATTTTGACATGTCAAATTTGATGGAACCCGTAAAAGAAATAGCCAAGTTCCATCCTACTTCCAGAATTTCATTAAAAACTCATTTAATAATCCCATTTCCAATACATAAATCGAATTTCATCGTAATCGGTTGATAAATGGGTAAGTTCCATCATACTTGGCTTTATTCCAGAACTTCATCCAAAAATCATTTTAGAATTCTATTTCCAACTCACATGTCGAATCTCATCATAATCGGTTAAGGAATAGCCAAGTTCCATCCTACTTGGCCATATTCCAGAACCTCATCCAAAAAACATTTTAGAATCCCATGTCCATCGCAGATGTCAAATTTCACAAAAATTCGTCATAAACAATCAAGGTATATCCTACTTGGCCATATTCCAAAACCTTCCTCTAAAATTAATTTGAGAATCCCATTTCCATTGGAAATACTGAATTTCATCAAAATCGAAAAATATAGAATCCCAATAAAGTTTTTATAAAAAAAATCACAAATCCTCAGTTTAACTGTTCACTTAACCCTAATCCAACTCCAACTCAGCCCTAATTCAACCCGCAAACGGAACCCAACTCAACCCTCTAAACCGCGCAAACTCCACGCCAAATTCAATCCTCAAACCAGCATATGTAAAAAATTGGTTAACTGCTCACTACAGCCTAATCCAATCCCAACTCAACTCCAACTCAACTTCAAATCAAGCCACAAATTGGTCCCTAACTTAACCCTTAAATCAACTCCAAACTCAATGTCCAATTCAATAATCAAACCAGCATTTATAAAAATATCGTAAATATTTATATAACCAGGTATTTTGAGTCAATTGGTATGACAGATATCACCTTGACGTACAGTTTCCAAAACCTTTTCAAATCTTCGCCTTGAAAAAATCCAAATCGGACAAGCCTTTCTCGAGATACCATGGGTACAGACATCCAGACGTCCAGACAGACGGACGGACATTTTTTTTGTTTGTTACTTTTTTAGACTCGGGGGACTTTCAAAACGTCGGGAAAAATGATTTTGGACCAACCAAATTTTTTGTCATTTTTGACAGGATTTCAATACTTTTGTCTTTTTAGACCGAAGTAATTTCTTTCTTTTTTCTTCATCCGTTAGCATTAGCACCGTCATCCTAAGGCTGGAAACACACCGAATCAGTCAAAAAGTTGTTTTCTTGTCTTATAGCGCCTTGCGGTCAAAATATATTATGCACACTTAATCAGGCAAAACAATTATACGTCAAACATTTTGTTTCATAAAACATAGAACGAACGGCAAACATTCTATTGTGCCTTATGGGTCCATGCACACGTAATAAAGCAAAATTGTCTTAAGTCAAATTTGACTAACGAAACATGATTGAACTTAGACAATAGAATTAGAGTGGACCGCTAATACAATGACAGTTCAATATAATTTTCAAATAAATGATGATGCCAACATACAACTAAGTAGCGGTCAAGAGGCAAATTGCGGCAAAAACGAAAACTAAAGATTTGTCAAAGTTGTCAACATCAATAAATTTTTATTTAATTTTTGGCTCCTTTTCGTGTGTTTTCTATTTTGTCACCGTTTTATAGTTTTAAATTCAATTTAATTTGATTTGAGATATTTTAATTGTGATTTTTGCACAAAATTTTTCCTCGGTTTCTTTTATTTTTACTGAAAATGGGGAGAAAGTGTGTCGTAGTTGTTTGTGATACCAGTTTGCCATTGACAGATAAAACTGTTTCTTTGCATCTGTGAGTACAAAAATAAATGTTTATTTTAATATTCAGTGCTTGCAACTGCTTATAATTTTAAATATTAATGATGTTTTCTTTTATAAAATTTAATCTTAATGTTGATTTTTCGATTATTCCTAATAAATTAAATGGTAACGAACTTTTTAGTTAGCGAATTCGCCACGATTTGCCTCTTGACCGCCACTGTATGTTGGATCGCATATGAAGTAAGCAACTAGCAGTCCATTTAAAAATATATAGTCAAAGTGATTGAAGGCGACCATGGCGTATCAAATAAATTATAATAACCTATAAGGGAATTCGCTAACAAATTTTGAAGACAACATGAATCTTAGGTAGAGATGGCATTACTAGTAATGGAACGAAACCCAATAAACAACTCAATTAAATATTAAAGCGAATATAATATTAATATTAAACGAAATAAAAAAATAAAATCGCGGTTGAAAGGTAGGGAACAATTTTATGTGCAAATACAATTTTTTTGACTTTTTTTTCATTTTCTTTGTTCAACGGTTAGTGGTGCCATCTCTACCCAAGGCACAGGTACTAGCATTTTAACGCACCCCAACAAGCAGATGTTTGCTTCAAGCTTTACTATGAGAATTATGACTAATTTCCCTTATTGACGATTGTAAAAGTAGAGAAAGCGCCTCTCGAGGGCAATAGTTAAAATGATGCACCTGATAAAATGACATTTAGCATGACAAAATTTAGCAATGCGGTAATTAAAAATGGTTTTTATAGTCCGAAATTGGAATAATTTACAATTATTAGCAATCCGGTAAGTAAAGATTGTGTTTACAGTTCAAAATTGGAATTGTTTACAATAATTTCGAACGTCAAATTATCAGGTACCTCAGTTTAAAATTTTTCCACTAGGTGGAATCTGTGATGCTTCAATCGTCAATAGATATTATAATTTATTTGTGGCGTATAAACAAATAGGTTAATTCACACTGAAACAAAACAAAGCAAAACAAGACAAAACTGCTTGAGTCAAGAAAAAACATTGTTTGACGTCGTTTCGTGGTCGCTGTTTTATAAAGCAACAAATAAATAATTATCAAAATAAATAGGAATTTAATATTTTTAGCAAAACTAATATTTTTAATTAAAATTGTTTAATTTATTTAATATTTTTTTAATCGTATTTTGTTGATGGGAAATATTTTTTCTTATTTTGCTGGCAACATTTTGTATATATTCATTTTATCAAACCAATCCACACCAACCTATAAAGCAACACGAGACAATTTGACTAAAAACAATTTGTTTGATTGTATGTGGGCTATGTTTAGGCAAATCGTCTTGCTTATTCAAAGAAAAACGTTTTGACTAATTTGGTGTGTCGCCAGCCTAACTGTGGATTATTAACGTGTTTGACATTTTTTCAAAATCTCATCTCTGATAGCAAAATATTCGTCTTGAGAATCGGAAGCCGAATTCCCGTACCAACGTTAATTATCGACTCTTAGGAGATATCTTCGTCCTAACGGTGAACTAACGCAGGTGCAAAAATCCAGACAGAGTTTCTTACGATGAACCATTTTGTATCAGCCAGAGATAAGATTTTGAAAAAATGTCAGATTCGGTAATTCACAGTTAGCTCGACGACATATTTTTAAATATTTTAACACATATTTTTACATATTTCCACTTATTTCATGTTTCAGCTAGGGCATTCAATTTTTGGCCAAAAAAAAATTCCGGAATTCTCGAATTTGAATGTTCTCGATTCCAGTATTCCGGAATTGAATTGTTTTTAAGTAATTTCTGATTAAAAATTAAAAATCAAAATTTCACAAAAAACAACAAATTTCTTTTCTTTCATTTAAAATATTAGATATTTTTATAATTATGCTCATTATGTGTAACCCTTTGGTTCAAAATGTACAATTCGAACAAACAGTATTGTATAAACATATATGTATGTAGTACATGATTTATTTGGTAACTTCTTTAGGAAAATGAATCGTAAATATCGCACAGAGCAAGAACTCATTGATATTCTTAGCACGTGGGATTCCGATTTGGAAGATTTTGTTGATACGGAAGGAAATGAAATAGAAACGGCCCAAACGTAATCCAATAAGAGAGGCAAACGCATATGAAGAAATGTTAGAACTGGATTTAGAGCAAGACGCATAGATTGTTTAGGCGAAGCTGTTTTGACTGCCCAAGTTATTGCTACAGGAACGGATGAGAATGAAATTATTGTAGATGAAAATGTTTATATTGTGATGATACACATTATCACAGTTACCACATGTAATGAAGAAATTGTCAACGCTTGCATCATCACACTGTGCACATTTTTGCCATAACGTCAGTGTTTAGTCATATATTATAGAGTATATATATACGCCATAACCTACTTTTACTATGGAAAAATTTGGACTAATTTTTGTGACCTTCATTTGAAAATACGGGAGGTTTTATAGTGGTTTGAAACATGACAGTGTACAAAATGGCGAAGCTACATAGTTAATTGTTGTGTGGCTAACTTCATCATGTCAAAAAATACGGGAGGAAAAAAAAATCGTTTAGTCCACGTAATGGCGTATATATATACTCTATAATATATGGTTTAGTTTCGATTGATTTTATTTATTTTACACGGGGTCTCCACTATGCAAAATTGCTGAGATTTTCTCTCATGATATTAAATTTATCAATGTATGTGTAAGTATATTATACAAATTTTGAAATTCTCAGCAAATTATCAAGAGGCTATTTCACGAAAAGATTATTATGCAATTTGTACGAAATGTCAAATTAAAATGCACTTTTAAGGTTATGTTTTTCATTTTTTCCGATTGTTGAGACGAATGTTTATATAGCTGCATAAAAAAAAATATTTCGTAATGGCATTTATTAATACTGAAAATACTATAAAATTAATTCATATGTTTAGAATATTAACGAATGTTTATGGAAAATAACCAGTAAGCAATTTAAAATAACTGATTTAAAAAATGATGCAATATCATTTGTTAATTAATGTTAAAACATAAAATAATTAAGTTATTATTTGAAAGAAATATAATGCCCCAAACACATAGACGCCACACATCGACTTTCGCCGTCGCTCGTTATAATGTTTTTTTGAACGTCTCTGTATTCGCTAATTTGAAACTACATGTATTTTAATTTTAACGGGGCTTCGAACGGTGTTTACGTGCTTGGGGCATAAGAATTTAAATTAGAAAAAAAAATTAGTGTTTTTTTTTTAATGTACATGGTACATGTAGTGTATTTATTTATTACGTTTATTTTCAGTTTTACACTGTCATTTTAAGGATTTTTCACGTAAAACAAAATTTCCCTTTGCCTACACTACAAAAATTAAAATACACTGTACGTTCGTATTCAAGAAAACCAATGCATTTACGGATCGAATTTGATTTTCGTTTCGTACACAGATTCGTATCGTATACGTATTCAGGAATAGGGCAACACGTATTTGACAGGTGTATTTTAGAAACGGATAAAATAAAATAATATGTAAATGCATAAGGTCCCAAGTATTTTTACTTAAGACTTTTTTGTCAAAAAACCTAGAATAAGTCTTAACTTAGTTAAGACTTTTTCTAGGTTTGAGTTAGGACTTATTCTAAAAAGTCGTATGAAACTTGTCGCGAAAAGTCTTAACTGGACTAAACTCAATATTATAAAAATGTATGAATGTGTGCGTGTGTAAATGTCAAAAACAAAATGGAGGGTGGGGGTATTTTTGTGTATGTATGCGTGGGTCAACGTCAGCAAAATTTGGCTGGTAAATTAAACTTTTGAACTGAAACAAAATTAAAAATTCAATACGGAATATTACTAAAACTTGTTTATTTTATTTAACATTAATATTACATATTATATTATATTAATATTATTATTCGAAATAAAATCTCTTAAATCTAATATTTAAATTATAATATATATATAATAAATATTGAATGGGTTACTGTTCCTGTTTAATGCTGCATTGGTGTTCGTTAAGTTAATCTAATACTGAAATAAAAAATTATAACAATTTATATCCGAAATAGCATTATTTTTTAATTAATTAACTTTTACCTTCAAGTTCAGTGAAATTTTCTTTATCGCTATTTACGTAATAAATACAATAAATTTTACCAAAATCACAGAAACAAATCATTTGTATTAAAACAACACAATATGGCGTCTAGCGTCCAATTCACAAAATAAAATATTAAAATGTCGTTTATTAAAAAATCACTACCTCTATCACACTATCACACATCATATGCACACAACAATTTAAAAAGTAGATTTTCTATACATATACACAGCACTATATATACGACAAGAACATGAAGTTAACTTCGAATTTTTTCATCAAAAAACTTAGGAAAAACTTATTGCTCAATTTGAGTTAGGTTTTGTTATACTTGGGGTACAGTACATATTGAGCAAATTAATAGAATCATAGACAATTGTTATGATAAAACTGTATAGGAATTAAGCGCAAATTTTAGTGGAAAATTAAAATCGACAAAATTTCTTGTAAATTGCTATAAAAACGTACGTCCATCATTGAACTAATTGGTTCTTTGCAGCAGACGTATGTCGCTGCTTATTATATTTTGTATTTATATTTGACATTTCGAGTTTTTAACAGTGTCGTGTTGTTTGACAAACAAAATTTAAAATTTGTGTACAATAATGTTTGAAATTAAGAGGTTTTGATTTTTAATAAAGTGAAATAAATTTAATAATATGACTAATTTCTTATTTTCGTTAATTTAAGGATTTTGATGTTCCGATTTTTATTTGTTCCTTCTTGAAGCCGAATTGATTTTTGGGTGGTTTCTATTTTTGGTGTCATTGTTTATTGCAGGAGTAGAGAAAATGTTAAAGAACTAAATCCATTACATTTAAAAAAAAATAATTCCATATTTTATTAAACGCATTTTAAGTCATAGTTACAAAAAAGAATTCATATTCATAACGTATGTTATATTTTATTATTATACTTTAAGTTTTGTTATTTATTGACACAATAATAATAAATTATATTTTCCTAATAATTTATTTGTTTCATTTGATGTTTTAATTAATTTTTGGTTCATCTAATAATTCCAGCTTGCATATATTAATTATACTCCAGTCGCACTCCGTTATTTCGGTAGCATCGCTTTTAAATTATACATACTTTAAGCCATTGTTCAGCAGTCTTTGAAATCGGTCCAACCACGTTGACTGAATCTGCTATTATAAGCCAAGCGGCTTTTTTATCGTTGGCCCCGCGAGCTGTTGCATGTTTTCCTATAATAAAAAATAAAAAAAATTGAATTTATAAAATAACTTGCTGGGAAAATGGCAGACATTTTTTGTTAAATTTGCTTTGAATAAATTCAGAATGCTCCTCTACCAAATCAATGAGTGGATTTTTCTGGCGATTTCCTAACCGGTTCGCATTTGACTGAAATTTTATTTAATACACTTTAATAACAAAATAAAATAAATACTTATGTTTAATGTAATAACTTTCCATACAAGTATTTTGTTCTTAACAAAACGAAACAATAGACAAGGAGCTAGGACCGTTAATAAGTCCGCTCTGCACCCAATTAAACAATTTATAACAAAAAAAATTTATCACAAAACAAAACTTACCATATTTTGTACTTATATCTTCACCAATATAATTATGTATTAAATGTAATTATTGTAAATAATTTGTTTCATTTTACTTGTAATGGGTAAAAACTTCCAAATAAAATTATTTTTATGTTACACATAGTTTTAAATTTTCAAAAAAATATCCACTAAAATACTCAACGGCTACGTATTTCTCTTTAGAGGTACCTTCGTATGTTACACTAAAAAAAAATTTCGTATGACGAATTTTTTTTCGCGCGAAAAATGTTTCTAGCAGTTTTGGCTGCGTACAATTTTTCTCTTAAAAATTTTTTTCTTATGACGACTTTTTTTTCCACTAAAATTTGCGCTTAATTCCTATACTGTTTATTCCTTGTAAAATAATATTTTTACAAAATGATACAACTGCCATTACGCTATTTAATAGGAAATATGCCCCTTTGGCTTCAATAACTGATTTTACTCGTTTTGGCATGGAGTCTACTAGCTTTTGAAAGTTTTCAGAGATACTCTCTTTCCGATACCAAACCAGAATGACCGCTTCTATCATCTTTGTTTTTGTAGTGCAGTCGATTTTGTACAGTCTAACTTTGTAAATAGTCCATAAATTTTCAATAGGGTTCAGATCGGATGAATTTCCAGGCCAATCTAGAACAGTTATTTTCTTATCCTGAGAATATTTCAACATTTCCTTCGACTTGTGGTAGACACCTTTAAAATTATGGAATTGCAGATTTTGATGATATATTGTGGAGATGTGCATCTATTTGCAATCTTACTAACTTTTTTAAAATTGACCTGAAAAATGTGTTTTCTTGAGTAAGAAAGCTGAGTGTTAGATAAGTTCTTTTCCAAATTTGACATGTTTGATTTTATAGAACCTAAAAATACTAAGCCTAATAATAACCAATGGTTTTATATAAAATTCATGAATACAAAGATTAGTTTTATTTTGATTACATTATGCCTCAATTCCATGGGAAAAATTGACTGACAGTAAAAAAAACGAAAAGAGAAAAATAATTTGATGCCCCATATAAGAGACAAAGCCAACGTGTTTTTTATTTTATAGCAAAATTGTTTTTCTATAAAATAAAAAACAAAAAAAAACGTTGTCTTTGTCTCTTATATGGAGTATCAGATTATTTTTCTCTTTTCGATTGTTTTGACTGTCAGACAATTTTTCCCATGGAATTGAGGCATAATTCTTTACGCATAAAAGGCACACGGCCGGTCTCCACTCGCCACGACGAAGAAAAATTGGCGCGAGCTTGTGCCAGTTATTGTTTATTGGGTAAAACTGGCATGAATACATAAACAAAACTGATTGTGATCATGCGCATTACTCGTAACGAAGAGAACCAAAAGCCAAAACATCACACACAATATCCATCTTTTTTGAAATTTTGTCGTGACGAAGTGAGCGTAATTTGTGTTTTACTCTCAATTATTTGTGCCAATGCCAAAAATATTTTGTTTTTTCAAAATTATTAGAGAATTAATAATAATTGTACAATAACAATAAACATAATTGAATAATTAAATTTTGAAAATGAAATGTTACTTTTGAATTATTTTAATTTAAAATTGTTTTTGTAACAAGATTTGGCTCATTCATAAGTTTAATTTGTAATTTCAGTTGGAGAATTTTATTTGATGGCTATCGGTGGCAAAACGAGCGACATTCATATTATTAAAGGTTTATTATACATTTCTTTCAGCTTGTAAGCAGCTTGAATTTAATTTACTTAAATAAAATAAAAAATCCTAAAAACTGCAAATCTAAATGGGAGACAAGTCTAGATTTGGTAAATTTTATTATCTCACTATCCAAAATGACATTTGTAAATAGATTTGCATTTTATAGGAGAGGGGAGACCGGCCATAGCTTATAACTACCTTAACCCTTATGTCTGTGGTGGGTTACCCGAATAAGTTTTTTGACTTTGATCCATAGAAAATGTCTATTTTATCAATCGAATTTGAGATGGATTGATACAATTTGTTTGGGTTTAAAATAGCAACGTTTTGGTCAGGAAAACTTCAAACTCAAAAATTTTAGAATTAATTTAGAAAATACAATAAATAAAATTCGAACTGGCTCTTAGATTCTGTCTTAAATTTTTTATTATTTTTTTTTTTTAAAGTATTCTACTTACATATTTTCCATTGCAATTTGTATTAAAGCTCAGTACGCAGCTCGAAGTCTCCATTTAATTACAGATAAATCGTCAAGCTAAAAATTTGTGTAGATATAAATTTTGTTGTTTTTGTTTGATTTTTATTCGTTTGTTTTTGAATGAAGTTTCTGTCCAAATAATCACTAGTTATACAACAAGAGTTTCGAAAATAATCGAATATACAGTTTATAGGACGAGTTGTGTTGCCTAGGAAACACAACGACACCGCAGGTGGAGTTGTGTTTCTTAGGTAACACATCGAGTCCGTAACTGTATATTCAGATGATTTTCGAAGCTCGTTGTATAGTCTTAACATAAACAGTTAAGACTATACAACGAATCAACCATGTCAAATATCAAAAATCTTAATTGTTTGTTTATATTCATGGAAGATATGATTTATTTGTTTGCGGCCGAAACACCACTAGTGGTGTTTCGCGAAACACTACTTAGCAACGCAAATAACCGATATTATACAGCGTAACTAAGGAAAATTCAACTATCTAATTGGTTTATTTTCCAATGAGTTGTATAGTCATCTAAATACTAGACTTCGTAATGTTGGTTGGCCATTTTGACTTCTGTCTTCTTTACATAAAAATAAATTAATTTTACTTTGTGGCTACTTCGATTATAATATGAATCAAAATTCAAAACCGTCAAAATTTATCTTCAAATTATTGTCCTTGTGAGATAAATTGCGGCTAAAATGTTTGGAGAATTTATAGTTTCGCAATCTAGATTTGAATGAAACAACTGATATTTTTGCAAATTTTTCACGCAAAGGTGCATACCGCTCAGCGAAATTTTCAGCTAAAAAAAAAAAATATTTTATTTAGCTAGCTAAATTTTACGTCAAATTTGTATGGAAAATTTCTCTTAGCGCGAGCTGCATACTGAGCTTAAATTTGTTATTTTTCAGATGATTGATATTGTCGTATAGGTATTACCAAAATGTAAATGGCCTAAGAACCAAGTTGCACGCTTTCAAGCAGAATATACTGGTATGTATTATGATGTCATCTGTCTAACGTAAACAATTATTAACAGTAATATTTTTAATAGTGAGTTGTTCTCTAATGAATATGTTGTTTATACACTGAGAGAAATGGTATTCTAATATTAAGAATAGGTTATTCTTAAATGCATAAATTTTAAATTGATAAAAATTTAAGAATATAGCGCACAATATAATGAATTATAATTACAATTTTACTCGAAATAAGAAATTTTCTGCATAATCATGCTTTTAAAAATTGATACTTATGTACTCAATTTATTATAATGGTTAACTGATTAATTCAAATAATTTAATCTCTTTTTTTGGATTATTGATTTTGATTTCAGAATTATAAGATCAAATTATAGTTTCCACAAAATTGGTGGAATTGTGCATTAATAATTCTCAATTCAAGCAAAAATTTGGGAATCAAAATTGAGAAAATTGATTTCTTGAAACGTTATTTTCTTATATCCATAATTTTAATGCATTTATTCTCGAATTTAACCCATTTGTGAATATTTTTGTTACGAGTATTTTTATATATTATATATATTATGATTATTATGCCGAATGCAATGCTTACATCATAAGTTCATCAATTATTAATAATATACACGATTTTCGAAATACCGAAAAAGATGACATACATATACCTCCAATCGAAAAAATATAGATATTATTTACATAGAATAATAGCTGCATTTCTTGACGCATAGTGATCCGGATCAGATCAAAATTTATATGTGAAGCAACAACAACACAAGATCCAACATTCATTTTGGATCACAAATGGAGATCTAAAAATTAGTTCAGCTATTAAAATGTAGTTGAGCAGTATTTAGTAAAGCGACAAAGAATAATATGAATACAGTATGAGTATGAAGAGGAAGATTCAAAACAAAACGAGACAGAAAATTGAAATTTGATGTTTGTTTGTTTTACGCATTTTGGTGTCGTTTCATGAGACATGATCTGATCCGGGTCAGATCAAACGTCAAGAAATTCGGCTAATATCTATATTTTTTCGATTGGAGGTATACCATATGTCATCTTTTTCGGTATTTCAAAAATTTTCCAGCAGAATTTGACCCAGAACCAATTTTCATATGAAGGGCAACATAATTTCATTTAGGACCCCAGCAAAGATTTAAAGTGCATTTTTACTTTGCAGTCCTTGATACTGCTATCTCCGTTAATGATAGATTTGAGCAGATGCAAAATCTCGTCTCGAGCCAGTTTTTGGATTCATTTTTGACATTCACAGCCTACAACAAGTAACAACACAGCACCTGTATGCATCGTGTACTAAGCTTGAGAGAGCATTAACTCGTGAAGGCTCTAAAGACATTTAAGAAGTGAATTTATGTAATGAGCTTCAATCTATTTCAACACGCATTGAACCAAGTGCGTCACCAAAATATGTCCTATATTTTATTTGGGGAAAAAATTGTTCGATATTTATCTAAATATTTTTAACACTACCTATTTTTTTGCTTAGGTAGGTAGGGCGAAACAAAAAAGTTTGCCTAGGGCGCGAGGATTACAAACATTTTTTTGAGCCATCCCTGATGCCCATTTTAATAACCCTACATAAGTTTAGTAAAGTATAGTATGCATTTTATGATACCTGTTTGATGAATCATCTAGAATCTGTAATTTTTACGAAAACATGTGCATTTTTTTTATACAACGTTTAGCGATATTTTGTAAAGTAAGAATAATAGTTGCTTCAGGAATTAATGCCTCTGAAATAACTAATCAATTTACTGAATTGGGTTGTCAATATTTTATTAAACAAAAGACATCCAAAAAATTCAAATCTCTTATTAAGCCTCCTTTCCAAGTACGAAATACGAATAAAATTTATGCGTATAATATGTAATTAATTCTATTCAAACAAATAATATCACGTTGGTTGAACTGAATTAACTGTCCCATTTCATATTTTTTGACGGAATTATTTGATCCCTCTTTTATTATCAGATGAGTTGGCCAAAATTGTATGAAAGAATATATAATTTACTGGAATATCCCTTAAGTTGGCACCTGCTATGCGAGTGTTGCTTCGCTAAGAAAAATGAAAATACATATTCAGCATATATCCATATATTTAAGAACATTAAATATATGATATAATACGCAAATTATGAAATACATAACGTATTAATGTATTATTTAATCATAGTTAACATTATATCGTGAACTTTATTTTTAATTCAAGTATAATAAGTTCAACATTACATCTATAAAAAATCTATCTTCGAATTATACGAATCTTATACGAATTTAAGTATAGTTTTATACAAATTAAATATATAAATTTAATAAATAAATCATTATTCATGCGTACTAATCTTAATATAAGAATAAATCCACAATTTGTGCATATATTTATTGTCGTCTTCTTAATTTAAGAATAAAATTCATAATTCCATAATAATTTATTTTATGATTTTAAGAATACTATTCTAGATAATTGAACTTGAAATTTTAAAATTGTGACAATCCATATTACATTTTACCTGGTGTATTTTTCAGTTTATCTTTAAATGGTTTACGAAACGGCTGTGCCTACTAGTGTCTATTGCGATTTTATAATTTTTTTAAGTAAAAATAATGTTTAACGAGTTTCAATTTCAAGTGTTAAATAAAACAAAACTCTAATCATAAAAGTGAAAGTGAAGATTCATTTAATATTGTGCTGATAATTTGATGTTTTGTACGAACTAAGTTCTGTGGTAATAAAATTTTTTTTTGAACGATAAAGATGTTTACCTGCCGTGACCACAAAATTTTAAAGAAAACATAATTAAACATCTGATTTAAGTTTAAGTGTCTGGATATGGATTTGCGAGAGATTTTTTTTTAATTTTGACTATTTAAGTGAAGTTTTATGTCCAACACATTCATTTATTTTGTTTTTCAACTAAAAACTTTACATTCTTTATTTACGTAGTTCTTTATTAATAGATTAAAGCTTAAATTCCTCATTTAATATTGGACAGTAAATTTGATATATTTTGTCATTAAAAATTAAAAAAAAAGTTGCCCTAAAGATTGACTGCATATTAAAACCGTACTTATTAATTTGTCTTAGATAAGTATATTAAAGATACAATATTAATAAGCAAATAATATATCAGTTAAAATATATTCTTATCATCAAATTTCGGTTTTTAATAATGTATCTTATTCTAAATTTATACCTATGTGTATATATAAACAAATTTATCAACAAAACTAAGTTTTAATTTTATATACAATGCCAAATTTAGGTGTTTTCAACGTTCCTCAAGACAACAGTTGGAAAGAAAATAGTAATCTTCAGGTAATATCTGACTTTTGTTAGAAACTAAAATTGCAATTCTACGAAATTTCGTCGTACTAAGAGTTTAAGATTAAATTTTATTGAAAAAAGTTGTATTCGTTTTTCAGATACAAGTAAAACGCATTGAAATAACACTTCCTGAAGACTATTCTCCGTATAAGAAATCATTAAATCTTTTTGATGAGCCCTGTGAAGTGGTCGAGTTAAAGTGGCAAAGTACTTTCAATGGACGGCGGCATGAACTGGACAGTTTACGATCATCAACAGATAAATTGATGAATTTTTTGAATGTGTTGATCTTATTTAAATCCTCTAATGGATTTAGATTCGTAAGTGAAAATTATTGTTTTCAAATACTACTTAACACTAACACATTTTTTTTTCAATTCAGGTTGATATAGATTTTGAAAACCTTCATCATGAAAAAAATTCTCTGCTTTTGTCTAAGTGGCCTCAATTTGTAAACAACGCGGAAGAAATTTTGCATCGATACATCAAGGATAAAAAGCTGCATGTAGAAGTTTCAACCATTAACACCACCACAGACTTAGGTAAAATCCATTGCAAAAAAAATGCAATATAAAATTTATCTACTCAATTTTAATGAAAAAACATATAAAAAATAGTTTTAAGATTACTAAACTTAATAAACATATTAAAATTGATGAACTAATTCAATATAATAAGCCAGACTAATATGTAAAATACCAGAGTATAGTATCTGTTTTTCATACTTATGTATATCATATAAGCACACTGAATATAAAATTGATAATTATATTTTTTATTTAAATAAAAGTTGTGATAAATAATTATATAAAATAAGGCACATTTAAGTTGAAAATAATCAAGTTATTATAATTGCACAAAGTATAGAATACGAATATGTATTTTGATTTATATGAAGTGGGCTAAAAATTATCAACATTGCATAAAACAGAGCGAGGAATGCCTTATACTAAATATCATTTATTATAATGAATTATTTTTGTTTTTTAGACATAAACTATGTAGATATAAAAAATTTTTTGTAAAAATTAAATTTAAGGATAATTAAACAAAATAAAATTGTCTATGATTAAAATGTTTATTAATAAATTATGTAATTCAAAATAAAAAATTAAAGGTATACTATGTATTTTATTTACTTTAAGATTATATTCTTAACGAAGTGATATGTTTATTGTCTTTTTATTCTTATTCAGTAGTTTATTTTTTTCAGTTTATTATAGACAATTTGGATAAAAACTAAAACTGATTATATTCTTAAATTAAGAACCACTTTCTTCTCAAATGAAGCTATTACCTATGCACATTATATGAATTTTGGACCCAAAATGAGAATTATAGTTTAAAATAATCTTCAAATTTTGTTCTCAAATAAAGCATAACCTCTATAAATTTGGTAAATTTTAGTTCCAAAATGAGAATTATAGTCTCAAATTAACATCGGGTTTCTTCTCAAATGAAACCATGCCAATACAAATTTTGTGAGTTTTAATCTCAAATTGTCAATTATATTCTTAAATTAAGTAGGCTCGTGTGGAGCTGCTAGTCTCCCATCGGGCGCGTCCCCAGGTGGCGGATAGGGGGAAACCCTAACCGACTTGTCGGAGGGTAAATGGGAAATAAAATACCATTCGTGGACCAAAACTAGCTAGGGGTGGTTCCCTGAATATAATAACCAATATGGGGGACTCTAATGGAGAAAACCTTACGGCGCAGGGAAACGGATACCCAGTGCCGGCGACTTTGAGGGGTGAGCAAGCGGGCTCCCAGTCGTCGTTATCCAATGACCGCAATACTTCAGAGGTGATAAGTTCTGTAAATCCATTTGGAAGAAGTTCCATAGTGCCACGATCACCAGCAAGACTATATGCAATGCATAAGTCCGAGAAAGTTATTACCCCAAGTGGTACTCCAGTCAGTCGACTGGACAATACATCCGGGGGGGATCCATCCTCTTCGAAGGCTGGCCCTATGGATTTTGAGGAGGGCCAAACACTCCATGAAAGAAGTGATGCCAGCGGAAATTTTACAATGCGAGCAGTAAAATTCAGTGAAAGAACTGTTGACCTAGAAAAGGAAAATATGGATCTCTTTGAGAGGCTACAGAGGATGGAGCAATCATTTGCCAAGCTAAGCGAAGAAATTGAGTATCTAAAGCGAGAAAATGAACTTCTAAAAATGAATCGGGATGCTAAAGAGCAAAGCGAATTAGAGAGTATTGAACCAAAGAAAGTCAACTATCTCACTGATGAGGATGAATTAGAAAGGGAGACGAACTGGATCCTAAAGAAGAAAAAAAAACATTCCAGGAAGGGTAAGAAAAGAAAAGCTGAATCGTCACCTGAGGTTGAACAACTAAATGTTAGTGGAACTACAAGTACCGAACCGGAAGTTGTCCAACCTGAGGCCAATCAACCGAAAGGTAGTAAATCTACCAAGAACATTGCACCAAAACTGGTGCAACCGAAAGAAAAAACCCCCCCACCAATAAGTATCGTGGGAGTAACCAGTTACCCAATAATTCAGTCACTGATGAAATCGGTTACTGACAAAGAATATAAGGTAACAGCGCTAAACAATGACGTTTGGAAAATTAATACTATGGACTCAGAAACCTATAGAACATTATCTATGAAGCTGAATGCTGAAAAGTATCAGTGGTTTACCTATGAGGACAAACAGGCTCGTCCGATAAAAGTTATGGCAAGAGGTTTGCATCACACTTGCTCAAGCGAAGAAATAATGGAAGACTTAAAAAATAAAGGTCTTAAAATACTAGATGCTGTGAATATGATTAAAAAAGAGAGAATAGAAAACCAAGAAGGAAACCCAACTTTCAATAAAAGGGGACTCCCTCTTTTTATGCTAGTATTTGATAACTCAGAAAATGTTCAAAATATTTATGGTATAAAAGCAATTCTTCACATGAAGGTAAAAATTGAACCTATGAGGAGAACCACTACACGCATACCACAATGCAAGAAATGTCAGGGATTTAATCACACCCAAAAATATTGCAGCCGGGATCCGAGATGTGTAAAATGCTCAGGTAAACATTTTACCCAGGCATGTACAATAGGGAGAGATGTACCAGCTAAGTGTATAAATTGTAAAGGCCAACATCCGGCCAATTATCGGGGCTGTGAGGTTGCTAAACACCTACAAAAATTAAGAGATAAATCACGAAATCAATCGCAAAATCATGAAATTCGAAGGATTCAACCATCAAATCAGATGGATCAAAATCCACAACCAAGCAACGCAGGGCAAAGAAGAACATTTGCTCAGGTAGTGAAAGGCTCGGGTTCAACCAAATATATGGGCTCTGAAAATAATCGAATTATGGAAAACATTATGAACAGCATCGAAGCTATTACAAAGCGGCTAGATGACCAAAGTAACCTGAATAACATGATATTTGATCAACTGAAGAAAATGCAACTCCCACAACGTAATCCGATAAAAAATGTTAAGTAAGAACACAACTTTCAGAATAGCAATCTGGAATGCGAATGGACTTATGCAACATATTCCAGAAATAGAAATATTTTTAAATACAGAAAAAATCGACATTTTTCTAATATCCGAAAGCAATTTTGTTAAATCTTCGTTTGTTAAAATCCGGGGTTATAACTTATATCATTCCATTCATCCAGCAGAAAGAGCAAGAGGTGGTTCAGCATTACTAATAAAAGAAAATATAAAACACCATGTAGAAACAGAAATCGAAGAAGAAACAATGCAAGTCACCACTGTTAGGATTCACATTAAACACAGACAGCTTACTGTCTCCGCAATATACTGTCCTCCCCGGCATAACTTGAAAAGGGAGGACTACATTCAACTATTTAAATCATTAGGACGTGATTTTATTATTGGAGGAGACTTTAATGCAAAAAACACCTATTGGGGATCTAGACTTACGACGTCAAAGGGTAAAGAATTGTTTCAAGCAGCCCAGACATCAAAATGTGAATTTTACTCTGGTGGTTCCCCAACATACTGGCCCAGTGACGAAGCTAAGATACCGGACCTAATCGACTTTTATGTAGCAAGAGGTATATCTCAGAACTATATTCACATTGAAAACAGCAATTCTCTAGTATCGGATCACTCACCGGTTATCATGACAGTCAGTGAAACTGTAATTCAAAGGGAAAGTGCACCCAGATTAACAAATTCAAAAACAAACTGGGATCTCTTTCGTGAAATAATGGAGGACAAAATCAATCTCCAGGTACCGATAAGAAATTCTCGACAGTTGGAAGACGAATTGGAGCAACTCAATGAAATAATTCACTATGCTGCATTGGCAAGCACTCCCATTTTACAAAATAAGAAGACGCTTAACATATCCTACCCAATGGAAGTTAGAGAGTTGGTAAGAGAAAAACGACGAGCTCGTAAAACCTGGCAAATTAATCGAACACCGGAGAACAAAACAATTCTTAACAATTTATGTAACAGCCTCAAATCCCTTCTTAAAGAAGTTAAAAATGAATCAATCAACAGATATCTAGTTAGCCTAACTGATGAAAAAAATTCTGATTACTCACTGTGGAAGGCGACGAAGGGACTCAAAAGACCCAAAATGCAAGTGCCTCCACTTAAAAAGGATGATGGAACCTGGGCAAGAGGCCACAAAGAGAAGGCTGATCTATTTGCGGAGTATCTCCAGGAAACCTTCCAACCACTACCAAGACAAACTGCCAATGAAAATATAATATCTATTCACAAGCTGGATGAGTTTGAAATACGGCCAGTAACTCTCAAAGAATTAAAAGAAGAAGTGAAAAGTAACATGAATGTTAAAAAAGCCCCAGGGTATGATTTGATTACTTGCCAAATTATCAAAGCTCTACCTAACAAAGGATTTCGTAAGCTACTACACATAATCAATGCGAGCTTTCGGTTAAAATATGTTCCGAATCAATGGAAAGTAGCAGAAGTAATCATGATACCAAAACCTGATAAACCACCTAACGATAAAAAATCATACAGGCCAATTTCTCTGCTGCCAATCATGTCAAAACTCTTTGAAAAATTATTACTAAAGAGACTTAAACCAATAATTGAGGACCGACAACTAATTCCTCCACATCAATTTGGATTCAGAGAAAAGCATTCTACAATTGAACAGGTCCATAGAATCACCAACATAATTGAAAGAACGTTAGAACGTAAAAAAGTATGCTCAAGCATATTCCTGGACGTCGCGCAAGCATTCGATAAAGTCTGGCACAGTGGTCTGGAATACAAGCTGCATAGAGATCTACCGAGACAATTCTATGCCATACTAAGATCTTATTTATCCAATAGACACTTTCGAGTGAAATATGAGGATGAATACTCTGAGCTAAAGAAAATCTCTGCCGGTGTCCCGCAGGGGAGTGTCTTAGGACCAATTCTGTATTTACTATATACAAGGGACATACCAACCACAAATGAAGGAACCATAGCCACCTTTGCAGATGACACAGCAATTATGGCAGTTGGAAATAATGTCGCTGATGCAACGAGCAAACTCCAGAGGATGACCAATGCGGTTTGTAACTGGACAAAGCGTTGGCGAATCAAACTTAATGAGATAAAATCCACGCATATTAACTTTACTTATCAAAAGGCTTACCACCTACCTATAGAAATTAACTCGCGACTCGTGCCATATGCAAATACAGCTAAATACCTTGGCATGACCCTCGATGCCAAGCTTAAGTGGAGAGAGCATGTCAAAAAGAAAAAAGAAGAACTTAACATAAAGTTCAGAAAAATGTATTGGCTCATAGGTAGAGGCTCTGAGCTTACAATTCACAATAAGCTGCTGCTATATCGGCAAATTTTGAAGCCGATATGGAGCTACGGTATACAACTCTGGGGATGTACCAAGCAAACAAACGCCAAAATGATACAGACGTTTCAAAACAAGGTTCTTCGTAGCATCGTCAATGCTCCGTGGTACGCAAGAAATGAAGACCTTCACAGGGACCTACGGATGGAATACATCAAAGAGGAAATAAAAATGCATGCCGCAAAACACGAAATAAGGCTCCAGGAACATGGAAACCCCTATATTCGCCATATGATAGATAACCCTGTCGTTGAAAGAAGACTCCAAAGAACGAGGCCACTTGACCTAGTGAACTTACCAAACTAAAATTAGTAAATAGGTTTAATTGATTATGGGGCTAACCAGTGGGTTACACCCCAACAAACGTGAATTTTACTAGATATATAAAAATTTGTATTTGAAAGAAAAATTGCTAGATGAGCGCAGTCTCAGTCGTAATAAAATAAAATGAAAAAAAAAAAAAAAAAAAAAAAAAAAAATTAAGTAGGGTTTTCTTCTCAAATGAAGCTAAATCTATTCAAATTTGGTGAATTTTAGTCCCAAAATAAAAATTATATTCTTGTTTTAATATTAGTTTCTTCTTAAATGAAGGTATACTGGTTAAAATTGTGGAAATTTTAATCACATTATGAGAATTATAATCTTAAATTGTATTAGTTTTTTCTCAAATGAACTATTACCCACTAAAATTGTCTTATTTTTTGTCAACATGAATATGAGCTATACTTGATTCAAGTATAATTACAAACAATATGAAGAATAGAAATTCTAAAACAAGTATTATTGAAATAAAATGATAAAGAATAATACTTATTTGAAATATACTACTCTTAATTATAGAAAATTATATTCTGAAATTATGCAACATATTCATAAATAACGATTATAGAAAAAAATATTGATAATTTTTAAACTTTAGATTTATCATTTTTAAGAATACAATTCATGAACAATGGAACGTCGTTTGTTTAAACTCTGATTAATCTTCTTAAATTCAACAGTATTAAAAATCACAATTCATCGTCGCATTTTGCAGGATTACGCTGTATTTGAGAATAATTACGCTTAGCGCACATTCGATCAGGTCTTATCCATAATTTCACGACTATACCGCTTGATATCAGCAGACTTTT
This sequence comes from Tipula helvola, assembly GCA_963556165.1. Classification (NCBI taxonomy): domain Eukaryota; kingdom Metazoa; phylum Arthropoda; class Insecta; order Diptera; family Tipulidae; genus Tipula; species Tipula helvola. The sequence continues at coordinate 150,534,881 of OY744483.1, forward strand.
CTCTCAGTGTAGGTGTGACAGAAATCTGGCCTTATTTTCTGATAAGAATGATGGTGGTTGCCTTGTTGCAATAAAAAAAAAATCTTAACTCATATCGTTTACCGGTTTGGGAAATCTATGTCGAGGAAATCTGGATATGTATTCAAATCAATACCAAGAAACTTTATGTTAACGTTCCGTATTTCTACCTAAATGCTACTTACGCTAATTACAAGCAGTATTTTGACAATGTTAATAAATATATTAATTTTGATAAATCCTCATCGTTTTTCTTGATGGTTGGTGAGTTTAACATACTGCTGGCTCTAATCTATTACCACCTTCCTTCTTTAAAAATGAAGCACGATCCATTTATGTCCCATTACCATAATATTTAATAAGTCACTTCGTGAAGGTAGATTTCCTGATCGCTGGAAGACGGCTAAAGTCGTCCCAAATTTTAATAAATGCGATAGTACAGATGTCTCAAACTATAGGCCTGTAGAGATGTTATATCTAAAAGTCAGCATGGGTTCTTCAAGGGACGTTTCATTCTAACTAATTTACTCTGTTTCACTGATTTTGTCACTGATGCTTTAAATTCTGGTTCTGGAGTAGATGTTATATATTGAATAATATATAATAATTATATTATGTTTTTATTCTAATGCCCGGTTTCACAAAGAAAAGCCAACCTCCAGTTAAATACTATTTTCTCTTTTTCTTCTTTTATGAAATTGTGTTTGTCTCGTAGATTAAAGAGATTAAAATTCGCAATCGTTTCTGTTATGGCATTTCGCATCATCACAAACATAGAGAACCTGGAAAAGCTATCAAGCTAAGCAAACATCTAACGCCACCCGCGTTCATTAATGTATTGATGATCACGCTATTTTAAATGACCTTATTATCTTTATAATTACGCATATTTTTATATTTAGAGCATGAATGACGACTTTTATTTCATCATACCATATGATTGACATTATGCTTACATTTTTCATCATTCAGCAACCTAATAAATTATTTGACCATGAAGTTTGCGTGCCCTTGGAAATAGATTACGTTAATTTATTTATACATATATGTATGTAATTGGATGTTGTAATATTATCATAAGCTAACTGGGTTGAATCTTTAGGCAAAAATCATCCGTATGCTAGCGCATTAGTACTGTAATTTAACCGACCTCGCCTTTTGGACCATACCTCACCTTTTTTTTACAGACGATTCACGATTTAATTACGCAATAACTGTCGGCAAAAATGTGATAATTAAATGTCATTATTTCCGTCAATTGATCGTCAGATTGTGTTGTAGTTTTGTCGCTTCAAAATTTGACACTTTACTCTTAATTTTTGTATTTTTCTTTTTAAACTAAAATGATAAACCAAATCTTTTGTTAGAAATAAATAAAATGGGCAGTGGCGGCTGCTGATTTAAATTTGTATGTATACTACTATATACACAAATTGATTGGGATACTTTGAAAAAACATATCCGTTTTTTATTGCAAATATCTAAATCCTAATTTTTATTAGGGTACCTATACCTACATTAGCATTTTCTGCAAAAACAACCAAAGGTATTTTCTTTGCTATAATACAACTCTGTACAAACAAATTATTTGAAATTATGAAATAGGTTGCTTAGGCCCGCGTGGCATGATAGCTGCTGAAGATATTTCTGGTAGGGAAATCAAAACCGATTATAGGTTGATCGATTAATTTAAATTTTTCGGTTAACCGATTTTTACCGGGTATAAAGTTTATACTGAATCATTTATTGAATTTTCACAAAAGAATTGGAATCAGCAAGCAAATTTTTAGCCTATTATAAATTTCAATTTCAAAGCAAATTGCAGTTATTGTGATCTATCCTAAGCTTTTTTCTCCCAGGTTGCAGAAATGAGAATTGTTAACGAAACACTAAGGCGTGCCGCTTAATCACACATAACTATCGCACCGAACAAATTTATACTTTGTTATAAGTTTCAATATGTAATTTAGAATAACTTGTTTAATTATCATTTTTGTAGGAATCTGTGGCCAATTTTTCAAGTATCGGATCCGTTACTATGCGGTCGTGACCATCAGCTCCAGGATGATTATCAATTATTTTGCTCCATTTCCACTTGAGCGACTGAGTACCGTCTTCCTTGATGATGACTATTGTACCAATTTTAATGTTCGGTGCTTCCTTTGTCAAAAGGTCGGTGTTGAAGCTCTTGGATATATTCCTTGGACTTACGAGACCAGAAGTTTCGAAATTTGCCCTTTGTGAGGTTCCAATGAGTGAGATGATCCAATTTTGAATTCAAAGATCCTAATTCGAGTATTGAATTAAGTGGCCGACCATCTAAATAGCTATTGGAACAAGCAGCCACGCGTTCAACACAGATTCGTCCTGCTTAATTAATATACTGAGCTTTTTATTCGTCAGCTTGGCGATAAGCGTTAAGCGGCGGAGAAGATATTTCACCGACTTAACGGCGGCCTCGTAGAGATCACCAAATTACGGTGAGTCCGCAGCAAATGACTACTCAATTTTGTCGTGTTGACACATGAGTTAAATTTCGGATTTGTGGTCGGAGACGATTTTCTTCGGTACACCTCATGTAGAGATAAACCTTTTTAATGCACCCAAAAATGATGCTGTTGAAAGTGACGACGCCAACTATAAATGAACGGCCTTTGTGACAAAGCAGACAAAGACGGCTAAGTAGGCCTTTGTCGGTACTCGACCACGAATCGTGAAATGCACGTAGAATGGGCCACAGTAGTCCACACCCACGTAATAGAAAGGATATGCATGATTAACTCTTTCAAACGTAACGTCGCTCATCGTCTCCCGCAGTAAAATTGGTATTGATCTAGTGCAGCTCACTCATTGCTTAAACACAATGCGGGAGAGGCAACGCCCATTTATTGGGTAGTAGTTACATCGCACGGCAGCAAGAAGCCCTTGTGGATCGACTTGAAGATGTATTCTGTGAATAAATAAAAAACTGCTTGTATAAAGCAATGATGCGGTTCAAGCAAGGCCGGATGCTTCGATGTGTAAGACAACGCAGAAAATTTTAATCGGCCGCCAACACGAATAATTTTGTCATCACCCATGAACAATGACAACGACTTCAACTTCGGATCGCGAACGATAAATGAAGGATTCTGAAGCCCATAATATTCAGATGAATATGACATAATTTGTACTAGCCATATAACGGCTTGGAGCCAATTACAGGCTTCACCTAAAGAAATTGGACCCGAGCAACGACTAGTATAGGATTTATCATATTGTAAATGAAGCGCAGAACGTAACTCATAGCATTTTGTATAGTGAGAAATGATCCTCTTGCGTGTATGCGCAGAATCATCCCTTCTATGTCTTCTATAAGATTGAATGTTAGATATACCCGGTTGGTAACGAAGGTTTGCCAATGAGCGGAAGGAGCGTTAAGCCAATGCAACACAATCATATGGAGTCAGTCCAGAAAAATACTCGTCTACTACGAAATTTAAATTACTTTTGAGTTTTGCAACCAACTTGGACAACAACTGAGCCTCTAGGAGCTCAAGTCGGTGTAGAGTCGTTTGTTTAACGGGAGTGACTCGAGATTTTAAATACAATAGTCGAACTATACCACCATTCGTGGTGTGACTTCGAACATAGGCTGCATCATCGTAACCCTTCTGGCTAGCATCCGCAAAACCTTGTATTTGGATGTTTGCTGGAGTTCGACAATGATTGAACATATGTCGCGGTATGTAAAGCCCTTGAAGGTTTTGTAAATTTTCGCGAAAATGATACCAATTCATATATAGATCCATAGGCAGACTTTCGTCTCAATTTAGCTTAAGTTGCCATAATTGCTGCATAAACATCTTCCCTAGTATGACGACCGGCGATATCAGCCCAATGGGATGAAATATTTTAGCTACTCGTATTTCAGAAATAACTGTCTGTTTTGTTATTCTCGGAGATTCTTTACCAAGGTTGACATTAATACGAAACGTATCAGTATTAGAGTGCCAATATAAACCCAAAATTTTGTTAAATTTGTCATCGTCTATTTGCACAAGTTTCTCACGTTCAACATCGGGAATATCGGCAAGAATAGAGGCTTAATTTGAACACCACTTATGGAGTGTCATACCTGCCTTGTCCTTAAGAGCAACGACTTCTTCTTTCGAATTAGATATAACTTTGGAAATTGTATAGCTCGCCGTTGGAATTTCTAACTCGTAATATAGAGCCAGTTGACGAGGCAGCGAGTAGCCAAGAAAGACGCCAGATTTGTGGCGTATGCGACTGTTTTGAGCTGATTTGTGCTGATCAAATTACCAAAATATATACAGACATCTTCAAGAATCGGGATGAATATCGACCTAACGATACATTTTTGTGATATCTGCATTTCCCGTATGCATGAGAGCGAAATCTGAGTAAATTTAAGAAGAATCCATTTTGAATGACAGGACCGCACATTAGAATGCAATTTAGAGATATGCCGGAACTCGTTTTAGCTGAGCCATCAAACACGACTCTCAATTTGGTAGAGGTCGAGTCAGGTTTAAACACACAATTGTGCGGCAGATAAAAATGATTTGATACAATCTTCTTGACTAATTCCATATGGCCGAGTGACACGTATTCACTCATGAAGAATCGCCGGCGTGCTAGAATTGCTGAGTTGCCTAGGCCATAGATATTGGATTGCATAGGATTGCAAATTTGATAATCTAAAGGCGGGCCATTGGCCTTACCAGAGACTACACATCCCAATCTTGTATTCTGAAGAAATGAGAGGTTATTACCTAATTTAATGACCGACAGACTGTAACTCAAAGAATAATTCTGCGCCAATGAGCAAATCAATTTGTATAAATAGACCATTTGGCTGAATCATAATCTGATAATCGGATATTTTTGGTAAAATGTGTGCCACTATTGAAGCAGAATAATTGCTGATTCGGGATCGAAACTCAATAGACGCAGAGTAACATTCCATGATGTTTGCATCAGATAATTCAACGAGTGCCGTGGCGATGAATTTTGAGCTTTCGAAGGATTATATTAGGTTTGGCGAATGATGACGGCTGAGTTGTAGAAATACTATTAGTGATATGAAGGAGACTGTGATGTTTACCATTATAAGTGCGACACCCGACATCGATCATCAACAGAACAATCGTCAATACAGTGACTGGATCGTAAGCAATTTGAGCAGATTTTAAATTCCTCGACACGTTTGCGTTGTTTGTCAGCAGAAAGACTAAGAAATTGGAGGCAGCGCATGATCGAGTGCCTTGTTTGTTTGCAATCGATGCACGAATAGGTTCCAGTTGCATGAAAGCTTTGACGAGAACAATTAATGTGCTTTTTTGTGGTGATCCTTGACTTTGTTGACTGCTGAGAAGTATATGAGGTCACGGATTTTTGCCCCTCCAATTTGTAGCTCCTTTTTTTTATAAATTTGGAAATGTCTTCGAATGAGGCATTAGAATTTAGTGGAGTTTCCTCCTTACACCTTTTTTATTAAATCATCCCAGTATTCAGTAGGATGGCCAAGAGCCTTGAGATATCGAAGGTGGGAATTAAACTCATCAAGAAGATCGAGCAGTCGGTTTGCCCCTGAACATTGTATTTGTATGTTCTTCAACAATACGGTTGCGTTTATTAAATCGTTCAAACATTAATTCCCTAGTTTGTTCGTAATTTGCCGCAATAAACTCTAAATTTTCGAATGGCTTAGCCCCAGGATCCTATTACAACAACTTTTGAGATACTGAAACTTAATGGAATCGTTTGTTTGCGACTATTTGGCCAAAAATTCGACCCATATCGTTCCGCAACCGCCCTTTTCGCCTGACTTAGCTCCGTCCGACTTCTGGTTATTTCCGAAACTCAAAAAATCGCTCCGAGAAATCGTTTTCACTCGATTGAAGAGATACAAGGACATTCCGGAAATCGACATTAACAACTGTTTCGAAGGCCGGAAAAACCGTTGGCATCGGTGTATTCTATTCGAAGGGGATGAAATAAATTTGAAAGAATAATAAGCTGTTTGTGTTTTAAAATAGTCTTACTACTTTTTGGTCACAATGTTATGTTGCTTTGAAACATCAGAATTTTTTTACGTCTGCAATGCATGCAATACGTTCATAGACCAACCGCCTCTGAAAATAGGCTTACATTTTGTTATTTTAAGTAGCGAAGTATAAACAACGATCATTTCGTACTTTTGTTCACCACTGTACATGTACATAACATAAAAAAAAACAAATCTATTCTCAATTCTTATTTCTTCTTCAGTATATTCATAAAGCAATTGATTTTGGAGGAATACAAAACATCTGCTCTGAATGTTGAACCAAAAGATTTTTTTTTTACTAGCCAAGTTCTTTATAACAATAACCTTTATAGATGTATACACGTTTTTTCTGCATATTTAAAATATAATCCCAACAACAACAACAAAAAAGCTGATCAAAATTCACGCAGTGCCGCAACTCACATTGGGATATATTTATTCAAAGGTAATGATTTCCAATAGGGATCACCATTAGGTACTAAAGGGTCGCACAAGATACTAAGAGTCTGAATTAAGTGAAAGATTCACTAAACATATACACTCCAATAGACAAACGAATTTACTTAAATTGGAAATATTTTTTTTTATTATTTTGTAATAAAATATAATCGGATTCGACTATCTTGATTGCTTCTTCGATTTGCGACAACCAGACATAACGCCCTGATATTTGGTATTTACGATACTTCAAAGGTCTTTAGTGTATTTTATTGAGAATGGAATCTACTTACCCCTTAACTCGTTCAGTTTTAAATACAAAATTAGATGTTTAGCCTGTGTCAGAAACCTGGGATAAATATTTTTAGTACTATTTTTTCACATTTACTTGAAAAAACCGCACACACCCAAATTCTCACAGTCAAATCCTATGATAATTTTTGACATGTTATTCAAAATAAATTCGTTGCTTAATTGATGTAGTCGCCTTAGCTTTTTATGTCAAAGAAATTGATTTTCCTCTTTCGCTGTTGTGAGATGCATTTTTCAATTGGGATTTGATTTTATTTCTCTTGCTGTGATGTTTTGGGCGATTTAAATCGTGAGTAATTGAGTGTTATTGTAGTCAAAAGTGTCGTGTCAATTCGATATCCAGAAATCAAAAATTATTCAATGAACCGAATAGGTCACCTAGGTCAATTTCATATTTCTGCGGATGTAGGTATGTGGAAGGTAGGTATGGGCTGTGGTTGGCTTACCTATACTCCCAAATTTATTTTTATTTTTTCCGAGGTAAAGCGTGTCTCCCAAACTTTACAGTGATGAAATCGTATACTTTCGATAGTGGCTGATTCCAGCTGGGGCGCGTCTTTATGATTGCGCCGGTAGGTTCGCCGTGTAATTGTTGCACTCGAGAGCTCCTTAATGCGTGAGCGTGAGCACACCGAATTGAATTAAGTCCATTTTCTTGGATTTAATAATCACTTTTATATTCTCCGTTTAAATAGAAGGCAAACGCAGTTGCAAATTATGTTTTAATAGAATAATTTTTATTCTAATTACAATATCTAATTCAGTTGGTTACAATGTTTTATTTTTACAATATTTTGGTTTTTTATTTTTGACCAAAGAAAAACTAAACTTTCTCTGAATTTACAATTATATAAACTAATCTTTTTTGGAAAAACAAAACCTCCAGGGAAAACTTGTATTTTTCTGGCACACCGAGTCTGAAAAAAAAAACTTCCACTCTTCCATAATTCCTTGAGCTTTTAACCGAAAAAAATACTTACTAAATTTGGCGCGAACAAACCATCTACCGACAATCGAAACTCTTCAATTCGCCACAATACTCCCCCTCCAGTGAATTCGGTGAGAATTCACGCTCCAAACAATTATCCGTATGTCCAGTACTTGTTTCGTCAATTGTCCTTAAATTTGGCTGGTGTTTTGATGAGTCGTCCTGTTCTTGTGTACGTTGTTTTTACCAATGGTGCGGTTTTGTCCGGTAAGTCGAAAGAAACTTTACGAGAGTTGGTGTTTTTGTTGTCATTCGGTTCGTTCACAGTTGGTCCGTTGTTTTGAGTAGTGTCCGTAGTTTCCAGGATGTTGTCCGTATGGCATGGTTTGAGTCTGTCGATTGATACCTTATTATGTTTACCGTTAATTTCGATGGTGAATGTCTTTTCGTCCCTGTTAATTACTCTGTATGGTCCAGTGTATGGTGACTCTAAAGATTTCCGTATCGCGTCCGTTCGTAGAAAGACATGAGTTGTATCCGTTAAGTGTTTTGAAATAAAGATTTTTTCGGTGCTATGTCTGGTAGCTGGAGTCGGTTTAATTTCGTCGAAGTGCTTTTTTAAATTTTGTACGAAGTCCGTTTGTGGAATTTTGTTGTCCGTGGCTTGGTCAAAAAACTGTCCTGGTATTCGTAGTGTGCTTCCGTAGACTAGTTCTGCTGGTGTGGTCTTCAGTTCCGTACTATACGTAGTCCGTAATCCCAGTAGAATCAGCGGAAGTATGCTGCTCCAGTCTGTTCTGCCATGACACATTAATGCGGATTTTAACACCCTATACCACCGCTCTATCATGCCGTTACACTTAGGGTTGTAGCTTGTGGTACGTTTATGTAGAAATCCCACTAGCTTCGACAATTCGGCAAACAGAAGCGATTCAAACTGTGCTCCCTGGTCAGTTACTATGTAATCTGGAACGCCAAACCTGGTTATCCAGACAGAATACACGGCGAATGCGACCGAGGCAGCAGTAATGTCCGGAATTGGGACCGCTTCAGCCCAACGTGTGTAACGATCTATCAACGTCACACAATAACGGTTGTTTCCAGAAATTGGTAGTGGTCCAATGATGTCGAGATGAATTTCAGAAAAGCGTTGCGATGCAACTGCAAATGTACCGAGAGGTGAATGTGTATGCCTTGAAATTTTTGATTTTTCACATGGTATACAATTTTGAGCCATTATTCTTGAATCTTTTGCGATGGAGGGCCATATAACATTTTTAGTTAGTAGTTTTACTGAAGCGCGTATGCCCGGATGTGATAAATTATGTAAAGATTCAAAAACAATTTTCCGAAAACTTATTGGAATAAAAGGTCTTGATATACCGGTTGAAACATCACAACAAATAGTTTTGTTGGAGTCGAACATTAGGGGTATTGGCTTAAGAATGAGTGAAGTGTTTGAATCGCTATTCAATAGTTCTCGTAATTCGCCATCATTGGTTTGAGCATCCGCTATTGCTGTATAATCAATACTTTCGGGAATTGAAATTTGATTAATACGTGAGAGAGTATCTGCTACAACGTTATTTACGCCGGAGATGTGTTGTATATCGGTAGTAAATTGGCCGATGAAATCAAGGTGTCGAAATTGTCGCGGTGATGCTTTTTCTAGATTTTGTTTAAACGCGTAAATTATCGGTTTATGATCTGTGAACAGGGTGAACTCACGACCTTCTAACAAATATTTGAAGTGCTTAATGCCAGAGTAAGCTGCAAGCAACTCTCTGTCATAAGCACTGTACCGTTGTTGTGTTTCGTTGAGCCGTACTGAGAAGAAACTGAGCGGTTGCCAAACTCCTGCAACACACTGCTGGACCACGGCCCCAATCGCCGTGTCCGATGCGTCAACCATAATGGCTAACCTAGCCGTGGCTGAAGGATGTGCCAGTAAAGTCGCTTGACATAGTTTATCCTTACAATTCTCAAATGCTTGTATTGACGGATCTGACCATTGTATCGGAGATTTACTGTTCTTTTTATATCCCTTCAAGAAGTCGTTCAGTAAAATTTGATCTAGAGCCGCGTTTGGAATGAAGCGCCGGTAAAAATTAATCATACCCAAAAATCTTTTGAGATGGTTAACTGTTGTTGGCCTTTCAAAATTCTTAATTATTTCGATTTTCTCCTGGGTGGGTGAAATGCCGTGTTTATTCACGGTATGCCCTAGGAAGGTAATCTCATGTGCTGCGAACACACATTTGTCTGGGTTAATCACCAAACCATGTTCCGAAAACTTCTGTAGAACCTCATTTAGATGCTCCAGATGTTCCTCGAAAGATTTTGACGCTATTAAAACATCGTCCAAATAGACGAAACAAAAATCCAAACTAGCCAATATTGAATGCATCAATCTTTGGAAGGTTTGCGCTGCGTTCCTAAGACCAAATGTCATTTTCGTGAACTCAAATAAGCCAAAGGGTGTCGTAATGGCAGTCTTTGGAATGTCTGATGGTTCAATTGGTATTTGGTGGTATGCTTGAACTAAATCAAGTGACGTAAATATCGTGCACCCTTCGAGCTGGTAAGAAAAGTCTTGCAGATGTGGTATAGGGTATCTGTCGGGTATCGTAATGTTATTTAACGCCCTGTAATCACCGCATGGTCTCCAAGTACCATTCTTCTTCATGACCAGGTGTAGTGGACTTGACCATGCACTGCTACTGGGACGACAAATGCCCTGCGACATCCAGAGTTCGAATTCGTCCTTTGCAATTTTTAATTTGTCAGGAGCCAGTCTCCGCGTTTTGCAAGCTGTTGGAGGCCCCTTTGTCTCTAAACGGTGTGTGACAGTGTGTTTGATGATATTCTTACCTAGTGTGCCCTTTGTAATTTCCAGAAATTTTGAGAGTATGTTCTGAATTTGTGGATGCAATAACGACTTGTCCAGTAATGATAGCGCCTGTTCTGCGTTGTTTGTAATAGTTCCTTTTACAAACAAGGAGGTTAATGGGTCTATTACCCTCTGTCCCTGGATGTCAACTAACAACCCTGTATGATTTAGAAAATCCGATCCTAACATCGGAATGGAAACGTCTGCGAAAACGAATTCCCACAAAAATTCTCGTCGGAGTCCAATATCCAACTTCATGATTTTAACGCCAAAAGCTTTGACTGGTGTTCCGTTTGCTGCGAATAAATTTGATGCCGTTGACGAAAGGATGTTCTTAAAGGCTTTGGCTGGTAGTACCGAAATGTCTGCGCCGGTGTCGATTAAAAAATTAAATTTTGAACGTGTGTCAAAAATGAGAAGTCGGCTGATGTTGCTACCATCAATGGCCGCCGTTGCCCGTTGATGGGAGCTTAAAAATCCCCTTTCTGTTCGAGATCTCTCGACCCTTCAAAAAACTTGCACCCGGGAACACATTTCCTTGCCTTGTTACCAAACTTAAAATGATAGTAACATTGGTCAAATTTTGGGTTTATCCGGTTACGTGAAGGCGTACGAGATCGTTCTCTAGAACCATTGCCTGAATTTGGATTTGAACGTGATCGTGACTTTTTGAACTCACCGCATAATTCTGAAATCATGGTTGTCAGACGATTAATGTTTTGTGACATCTCTGATTTTTCGGTTAATGCCGAAGTTTTTGTGTCCACACTCTCTGGTACCGTATATGCTGAAATTTTGTTGATTTGTCCGTGGTTTGCTTGCGTCAATGTCTCTACTAAATTATCCGCTCGTGTTGCGAGCGTGTTCAGTTCAATATCGTTTTCAAACGTTGTCAGTATCAATTGTACCTGTGGAGGAAGTCGCTTCATCCACAACTGCCTGAGTGTCCTCTCGTCAAAAGCTGTTCCGGCGTTGAGACGGAACTTGTTCAACAGCTGTGACGGTTTCTGGTCTCCCAAGGTAAGTCCATGTAATACATTGTTTAACTTGGATCGCTCAGATTCGCCCAAGGTTCGAATGACTTCGTTCTTGAAGGTAGTATATGGATTTGCCCCTTTGTCGCGTAATATTAGTCCAGCGAACGTCTCATGATGCCTCGCATCTAATGCCGCAACCGCGTGACTATACCGGGTCCTTTCGGATTTAATATTCGATAATTCGAAGGTTTGTTCCAGAATATTAAACCACACCGCTGGGTTTTGTGAATACAGAACCTGTGGTGGCTTAAACGTTACGAGCCCAATGTAGCTAGTTGCTATTCCGGTGGCTTGTGGTGTGTTGTCCTGAGGTGCTGCTGCCGCTGAACTACTGGGAGCTGTTTCCTGTAGTCTGAGTCGTAGCTGTTCGTTGACGTATCGTTGTAGTTGGTCAGCCGTCCATGTCACTGTTGAAGGCGAACTATCAGTCAAATTCCCTGGTGGTGGAGTATCCCCCGCGTCGTTCACCATGATAATCACTTAACTTTAACACTAAAACACTATTATTAAGGCCGAAAGAAAAATTGTTTCTTTATTTTAAGCGAACGAATATCACCGCCTCGAAAACAACCGAGAATTGATTACCGTGGTAGATGGTTTGTCCCGGTAACGAATCGACCCAAAATATTTGGAAACAAAAATATATTCGAATAAAAATAATAAATTAAAGAAAACGATTTCGAAATTATTTTTTATTATTTTTTTTATTAAAGAATGTAGTCAACTCAAAAAATTATGAAAAGTGTACTCACGTTTTTCCTTTCCTCTGTGTGTGCCTGGGTTTCCTTACCGCAAAATTGTATTCCCCCCTGAGCGCTTACCACTGGTGGGAGCTAGGGCCCCAGGTTGAAATACAACTTCTCGATAAGACAAGAATCCTTACTACTTAAATCTAATGGCTGCGATTGTCCTGTATCCTGGTAATGGCTGGTTCACTGCTGAGGACTGCTTATTACCCCAGATCACGTCCGGGTCACCAATTGTGGAAGGTAGGTATCGGCTGTGGTTGGCTTACCTATACTCCCAAATTTATTTTTATTTTTTCCGAGGTAAAGCGTGTCTCCCAAACTTTACAGTGATGAAATCGTATACTTTCGATAGTGGCTGATTCCAGCTGGGGCGCGTCTTTATGATTGCGCCGATAGGTTCGCCGTGTAATTGTTGCACTCGAGAGCTCCTTAATGCGTGAGCGTGAGCACACCGAATTGAATTAAGTCCATTTTCTTGGATTTAATAATCACTTTTATATTCTCCGTTTAAATAGAAGGCAAACGCAGTTGCAAATTATGTTTTAATAGAATAATTTTTATTCTAATTACAATATCTAATTCAGTTGGTTACAATGTTTTATTTTTACAATATTTTGGTTTTTTATTTTTGACCAAAGAAAAACTAAACTTTCTCTGAATTTACAATTATATAAACTAATCTTTTTTGGAAAAACAAAACCTCCAGGGAAAACTTGTATTTTTCTGGCACACCGAGTCTGAAAAAAAAAACTTCCACTCTTCCATAATTCCTTGAGCTTTTAACCGAAAAAAATACTTACTAAATTTGGCGCGAACAAACCATCTACCGACAATCGAAACTCTTCAATTCGCCACAGGTATATATTGTAGAAACTATAGATTTGCTTTAACTTCGTAATCTATTTTCCAGCTGTAATTAGTTTAAGTAAAATAAAAGGAAACCGAAATGCTTTAATAATATAAAAGTATAACACTGCTTTATTACTATTAGCTGTATTACAAAGAAGTGGAAAAACAATATGAGTTTTGACGTTTAGATATTAGCATGAGTTGATTCAATATTAAATTGGTCTGATCATTTCCCAATGAGCATTTCAACATATATCGCATATCTGAATGTTCTATTGTCATTACATACACTAATTCACCACCACAGCCCAATTTCCATAAATATAAAATATTACCAACTGTTTGCCGAGTACTGTTCCGGCAACGCAATTATGTATTAACAACGAGCCATTAGATCTTTGTTCGACAATTCTTGACAGATCAATCGGCTACATTTAAATTTTAAAATTATTCATTAATCGTTCCTTTTATATAAAAATATCCAACAAAACCTCTTATTATTCTGTAAATATGCCAGTACATAGCCACAATATAAAAAGGTAAAGTAAAGTAAACTTGAGGTTACTTCTGTGTATAATTAGGCCTATTTAGACATACATACACTACATTGTGTGACTTCCTCGTTTCTTATCTCTTTGCCTATAAACTAAAATGGAGTGAAAATGTTTTCGATGCACATTTTTCAACAAAATTTTTTATTGATGCACGAGTTGTATTTACCAACACAATCAAAAAACCTATAAAAATTGTACGAGTTTGGAATTTTGTTTTAACTCTACGCCTGCTATTTGGAGATTTGGACTTCGCCTATTGACGATTGGAGGATCGTGGGTACCACGTAGCGGAGAAATTCGGAATTGAAAGAGCTATACCAATTTGACGTTTAAGATATTATGAAATGTCATTTATATTGATATTTTGTTATTATGAAATGTCATTTAAGGATAGCTTGCTTAATTTTTAAATTTTCTGGTAGGTCGGCGTTTTCGAACATTTACAATCGTCAATTAAACAATACAATAGATCATATTTTCCGAAAGAGGCAGCACCTAAAGAAGAATTTTAGTGTTATATATTTGCCAAGAGATGTCATTGTGACATGACAAAAATATCCACGTTTAACTAAATCCATTTATGAGTAATGACTGCATATTTTTAATTAAATATAACAAGAAATAACATAAAATAACTTAGATATTAATTAAAATAATAAAATTCCAATAATTTGATAATTTTAATTGAAAAATAGGCATTTTTCAGTTCTACCGTTCCGGCAGAATAAACGACAGAATTTAAATTGTTCATTATTCAATAAAAATTGCCAAATTATTCAAATTTTATTATTTTATTCTAAGGCTGGGGTCGAATTCTCGAGTAAATCCGCTAAATTCGGTAAATGCATTTACATTTTTTTTATGAAGGGTAAACGAAATAAAAAAGGCTAAGGCCTGAATCGATAGACACAACTATAACTTTTAGTTGCAGTCAATCTTTTTTCGAAATTGATGTTTAAATACCGTATTTCTAAACCACGATAAAACAGCAAATTTAATCAGGAATCTAGTACAGTTTTCAAAGAATAGATTTTTTCAGATAAATTCTACCTTTTTAAAGGCCAAAATCACAATATAAAAATCTTAATTGATTATATATTGCTAAATATGGGTATTTTGTTTATTATTATTTATTATGGCATGAAATAAATAAATTTACATCGAAATTAGAAATGATAAATTCGATTTTAAACGTCAATTTGAGTCACTGATTGTAGTCACCGATATTCACGACTACAACCTCAATCTACACTTTAATCTGTGATTTTATTAAAGGCCGGTACGCAGCTCGAGCTAAGCTAAAATGTCCAAATAAATTTGACATCAAAATTAGCTAGCTAAAATGGAAATAAAAAATTTCGCTCACGATTTCGCTAACCGGTACGGAGTTCAGGCGTAAAAATTCTTTAAAATAATGGCTTGCGGATTGTAATATAGATGTCACCACTATAAAGTCTCCACAATTTTTCGCACCAAATTAAATGTATGGGACATTAATTGTACGCTAAATTTTAACACTCATCAAGTGCCCAAAACACAAAATACAAAAATAACACAAAACTCTAATTAACGCACAAAAAACAAAAAACTCTTAATTAATTAAAAAAACACAAACATTTTACAAAAAGTTATTTAATATTCAAAAACTAAGTAGGCGCCATTAAAAAAAAAAAAATTTTAGAAGTGTCAAAATTTATCTCTACATAGTTTGTTTAGCTCGTTTTTTATCTGTATCTTTTTAGAGACCGCGTTAAAATTTAGCTTAGCTCGAGCTGCGTACCGACCTTAAGATCTTTTTTCTTTTAGCTCGAGCTAAGCTAAATTTTAACACGGTCTCCAAAAAGATACAGATAAAGAATGAGCTAAACAAAATGTGTAGAGATAAATTTTGACACTTCCAATTAACTTTTTTTAATGGCGCTTAGATTTTGAATATGAAATAATTTTTTGTAAAATGTTGGTGTTTGTTTTAATTTATTAAGAGTTTTGGATTTTTTGTGTGTTAATTAATAGAGAGTTTTGTGTTATTTTTGTATTTTGTGTTTTGGACACTTGATATCTTGATATTGATTGCTCTTTATCAATTTCCACTATCTCTGATTCTTTCTCAATATACTCAATATCGAAATCTTCAATTAAGTATTGAGTGTCGGTATAATCCATTTTATAAAAAAATTTAAATAATCACAGGTCTACTATTATGTAATCAAATTATAACAGAAATGATCACCTTGAAATTGATAAATGTCAAAATTTAGCGTACAATTAAGGTTCCGTGCATTTAATATGCTGCGAAAAATTGTGGAGACTTTATAGTGGTGGCATCTATGTATATTAAGACATTATTTTAAAGAATTTTTACGTGTGAACAGCGTACCGGTTAGCGAAATCGAGAGCAAAATTTTTTATTTTGACTTTAGCTAGCTAAATTTTACATCAAATTTATATAGAAATTTTAGCTTAGCTCGAGCTGCGTTAAGGTTTAAAAATACCAAAAGAGACAATTTAGTCGTAGTTCTGAATTAATTATAGTCTATCGATTTGGCCCTAAATGTTTCAGATTAGATACTTTATTCTTTATTGTTATAAGAATTGAATGAGTATAAAATAGAAAAAAAATGCGTAATTTAACAAAAAATGAACACTAAAAATCTACATAATTACCGTAGTCAATGATTTTCGCGAGATTTCGACAGCAGCCTAAATGGAAAATCAGTTTTTAGGAAAACGTCTGTAATTGTCATTTGTGTCAAAGCAGCACATTTTTCGGTACACTGACATCTATGGGCAATGCATGATATATGAAATGTTCATTTTTGTTTTGTGAAGATGGCATTATTGGCGGTTAAAGAAAATTTGACATTTAATTTAATGAAAAAATTGATTTTAAATATATTTTTGTATCAAATCAAAATGGTTTACGTGTTGTAACTTTGCAAGCTGTTAAAAGCATTTGAAAATTTGTGGAGTTTTGATTATCTATTTTCATTCTGGGTCGTTAAATATTAGTTTAGATAAAGAAATGAAATGCCCTCTTTTCCCATTACACGGCTTCTTATAGAGAAAAACGTTGTTAAAAAAAAACAGGCTTAAAGGGATGCAGGATGAATGCAGCTTATCATAAGTGTGCGGCTATGTAGGTTCCCAATAAGTTTTAAAAAATTATTCGAAATATTGATTGAAATAAATTGTAAAAAATTAAAAACATGGGAAAATTAAAAACATGGCTTAATAAAGGTGTGCGGCGTATAAAAGAGTGCGGCTCGTTACAGGTTCCCAAAATGTTTTTAAACAGTTCACAATTCGATTCTTATGGAAGTATACCAAACTGCGTTAGCGAGCTTAGTATCGACAGGATCTGTGTGTTTGCTAATAGTAGCCGCAGTGGAGGAAGAGGCTGAAGAATCAAGGGCAAGAAAAAGGTGCTCGGTGAAAGAATACCAAAAAAACACAGACATCATATGGCAATACTCAAAGCCTTATGAGAGAGCTTACTTCGAATTCTGCCGATTATAGAAACTTGCTTCCAATGGGCGACGATTGTTTTACACTTATCCTATCTAAAATCAAAATTGATATATAGAAAACGGATACCGTGACGAAGTGTGCAATAAAACCCGAGAAAAAATTACCTATTACGTTGAGGTTTTTAGCGTCCGGGGAAAGCTTTATAGAATTAGACTTTAATTCAAAATTATCGAAAACTTTTTATAATTTGCAATTTTTGATTTGTGTGAGGCTATAATTAAGCATTTTAAGGATGAATTTTTAAAAGTACATTAAACATAAATTTATTTTTTTTCTAAATATTTTAATTAAAAACATTTTCATCTTCAATGAACACGTCGTCAAATATGTCGTGTATGGTAATATCTAATTTATTTTTTATTGGTGTATGATGAATGTTATATGTATGTTGACGTTTCCTCAATTAATGGATGGTGGATATTGATGGTTTTTGAAGTGTGTTGTTGCCTTCTTAATTATTTTTGATTTCAATATTATAATTTGTTTTTCTTGTTTACTTTTTTTATCGATTGCTGGCACTGGTTGGAATGGAAAAATGGGTGAAGTATTAAGGAATTGGGGAGAAGTTGATCTTTTGTTTTGACGTGTTTCAAAAAAACTGTCACTTTGCTGCATCTGAGTAATGTTTTTCTTTTTGAATCTTTTGGAATTTCTGTTGGAAATTTTTCAATGGAGAAGTGCGTTTAGTGCTTTAATTTGCAGTTGCTCTGATAATTTAGCTTTCCATAAAAAATTTAAGAAGCTAAAGTTATAATTTATTTCAGTTTCCAAGCACCAAAGAAGAATGGCCAAAAATCGCAGATGACTATGCGATAAAATGGTAGTTTCCAAACTGCCTAGGCGCACTCAATGGAAACACATTGCATTTCGACCATCCAAGAAAGATGGGGCCCTATTTTATAACTATAAAGGTTTCCTCTCAATTGTTTTACTTTGCTTCGCAGATGATTTTGACACCAATCAAATTTTAATTATATTTTGCAACAGCCAGACAAATATCTTCCACAGAAAAGGATTATCTGGAACGAACGATTATTGCCTTATATGTTTGTGGTTGACAATGCCTTCCCGTTATCAAAGAACCTTATGACAGTTACAAGGAGCTAGGACCGTTAATAAGTCCGCTCTGCACCCAATTAAAAAATTTATAAAAAAAATAAAAAAAATCGTATCCATTCACAACAACGGAAGAGGCCAAACAAACTTTTAATTATCGTATAAGTCGGGCGCGACAAACCATCGAGCGAGCTTTTGAAATGCTAGGCAATCGATTCCAAATTTTTCAATCGAAAGGTGAAATCGAAGGTTAAAATAATAGTACACTGCTGTTGTGTATTACAAAATTTATAATTAAGCAGAAGCTCGTGGTATACTGAGAGTAATATTGTTGACCAAAATAGCACGATTGAACAAACGCTACGGCGAGCTTGAGTTTGAGTCATTACAAAAACAACTAAAAACTTCAAAATAATATAATCTGGTCGGACGGACTTCCTGGAACATTGCATTATGAAAGCACCAAAATTTAACGATATTTGCGAATAAACTAATAAAAATCCCAATGTTGCTCAGAGGTTATGGTGATCAGTTTATATTTAAATATTTTTCGTACTATAGGTTTTCATGCAATGTTTTTTTATTTTAATTTTTCAGTGGGTTATAGAAATATAATTCACGTTGTCCTAGTGGCGAGGCTTGTTAGTGAGAATGAAAATGCAAAGTTTATGTTTATTCAAATTGTACATAAAAATATTGCCTTATCATCACCAATTGTACCCCAATATACATTTACACCTTGCAAAATAAAAATACAAAGAAAACAAGATTAATGAATTAACAATTACATAATATTTAAAATATACTTACCATTTTTATTATATAACGTATACTTATCTTTTTATATACTTGCTGTACACACTCCAAATGTATACAAACTTGTCAAACGTTATAATCTGTACTGTATCATAATCAAGCAGATTTGTGTTTTGTGTGCGGATGCAATAACTTCTAGTGCAGCTTAAAATTGCTTTATTTTGCTTAAAAACTAGTTTTATGCAGCAATACGTGCTATGCCAAATTTTAAGCCTTACAACCAAATTTTAATTCACTTTTACTGAATTTATCCAAGGAATAAGGTTATCAAAGCAATAACAGTGTGTTAACAAGATATTAAAGAGAGTTGCGAATTTTACATTTTTTTTTTTATTGAAATTCATCTGAACTTTTCAATTAATAATACAATGGTTTGGCCTTGTATCATCATCAGTTTTATCATTTTATTGCTGCAAATTTTCCATCGTTCTACTTCTGCAATTTTTTTAACAAAAACAATTTCATCAACAAAATTCCACCATCCTCTTATTCATTCCACATAAGTACATTTTTTGGTGCTGAAACCCGGGAATAGTGATCTTACTTAAATATCCGAGCATATAAATATCAACGTGCTATTTCAAATTTACTGTGTAAGGTAAAACCGCTTGGAATTTAAAAAAATTTTTAATTGTCGGAATCGAAATAAAGCGTATCAAGTGTAACTGTCAAGTGCTTTAATTTTAAAAATGGGTGAACAATTAGAACATTTGCGTGATCGAGCACATGTTCAAATTTTTGACATTCTACACACAATTTGGGGAGAATTTTTAGTATTTACCCTCGAGGCTATAACAACACGTTTAGAAATTAAAGAAGCGAGTTATCAAGCCTTCAATGGGCTTGAAGTATAGTTGCAAAAAACGTTTTTTGAAGGTGTTAATACGTCATAGCACATGCGGTTTTCGGCTGACTATAAATATTGGGCATCTTTCCACGATATTTTCAAAACAACGGTGCACGATAATCACAGCATTAGTGACGTTCATAAGTTGCAAATTACGCAGAAGGCAGAAGCTTGGGAAAATTATGCAAGCGCATTATAAAATGGTGCACCATAAAAAACCATCTGCACAAATTAATGGAAAGGAGCTGCGTCGAATTGCTGAAACTTTCGATGAAATTATTCGTGGCTTGCTTGTGATAAAATTTTTTAATGATTTTTTTAAACATTGTATCATTTATCATTGTCATCATTGTATCATCTTTTTCTTATCATGCCATTAATAAATAATAAATAAAAAAAAAAAATTTAATTAATTCGTGTAATTTCTAATATTTAAACGATCCTAAGGTCATTTTAATTTATTTTACACGTAACACATTTTACACGTAGAAGTGTATAGTATTTTTACGAACAATTTTACAACGCTCCTTAGATAGACATGTTTCAATAATCAATATGCTTAGTTTTTAATTTTTTTTAAGTTAATATTTCCGAGAAATATAAGAGAATTTAATGCAGTTTCGAACTGGCTCTTGTCAGGCCGTCCTGTCTATCTATGGGGTGTTAAATAATTTTCGTCATGCCAATTCCTTTATTGGGTGATAAGATGTAGGCCTAATTTAACTATTGAAAAACTTATAGATTTTTCTCCTGGATTTCAGATGCGCAAATAGAGATCAATATATACTAGTACCACAGAGAAATATATACAGAGGAGTAAAGTTCATACTACTCAAATGTATATGAATGATATTACTTACAATTTTCGTACTGTAGCCACAGAAAAGAATGAACAGATATGGAAGTTCCATGTCAAGTATTTACATAGAAATATTCAATCAAAAAAATGTATTCCTACTCTAATCTAACCAGTTAAGACAGAGACAATATAATTCAATATTACATATTTCGCTTCTCTTCTTTGTATAAAAAACAAAAAAGAAGAGAAGTGAAACATATCATTGTATTATATTTTCCCTGTCTTAACTGGTTAGATTAGAGCAGGAATACATTTTTTAGATTGAATATTTCTATGTAAATACTTGACATGGAACTTCCATATCTGTTCATTCTTTTCTGTGCTGTAGCCAGAAGTAGTAACACCCGAGAACGAGAGGTTTATATCGTTTACTTTATAATGTTTTCTCGTTCTACTTTCACACAATTAAAATGCAATCGTGCTTGCGGTCGTATGATCGTATTTTTTAAATACATAAATAAAATACATTTGTTCTACTTTATCTCATGTTTTCATGTATATAACCATTTCAAACATTTCTTTTTAAAATACAAGAACAATTTTATATTTGTTAATTGTTGCTGTTGGTACATTTAACGTTTTCATAAATTTCGGGGTATTTAATACAATAATATTTTAATTTAGACAATCACAAAACCATTTCAACAAGTTTATTTAAAAAATAGTTACTATCCAAACAAAAGGTAAATTCATTATTTGTAATAGATTGATAATAAATTAATATATTATACATATCAATGTTTTAATTTATGTGAAGAAATGTACCAACTTTCTTCTCGATTTTTGTATGATTTCCATTTTATGACAGTGTGTGTGTGCTTCGTTCACAAGTGACGTTTGTTTTATCATATCTGTTTTTTTTATAAGAAAACCGCAAGGCTTGAAGAAGATAGACATTTTGGGTACATACACTTTTTTAGTAGGGATTTTCCATTCAAAATGATTCATTATGTACCTGTATGATGTAACAAAAATCACTTCCCATACATTTTTGAAATCAACATTTTGTATTTTATTTTGGAATCTATCTTTTATTTTTGTTTATGTGTACATATTTAGAAAATTTGTATGTATTTTAGCATTGCTTAAACGTGCATACATCTAGCCATATACATTTATGTGACCTTGGAAAAATAAATATTTCTGGTTTTTAATTTTTATTTCTATTTTTACGAATTTATTAATGATGATGAGATTGGTTCCCAAAATTCAATTTTGTAGAAAAGTTCTACAAAGGGACGTCGAGAAGATTGAACATTTAAAGAAGAATTGAACTTTTTACACTTAAAATTGAACCTTTTACATTTCAAATTGAACCTGTAGCAAGTTATAGGTACATTCGAATTTGGTTATAACGAACCTCAACGGACTAAAAATTTTGTTCGTTTTAAGGAAGAAACGTTATATCAAGAGATCAATTTATCTGGGTCATTTGTATTTAAATCTCACATTTTAACATTGTCAAATCTCATGCTTTATGAATTATGTATATATGTTACGGCGAATATGAGAAGACCGGCGAAGGTGCGAATAAAAATGATTAAAGTTTAATTTAACGATTATAAATCATTGTAATAGCGTCTTATATTCCCACACTGATCCCGGCTCCTACATCCTTTGGAAAATGAGGATCTTTTATAAAGCCCCTGGAAGCTCTCGTTCAGCAGGGGCCCAACGTGGGGCCTAGCCCAACAAATTCTAAACTTCACGTAGGAGCCGGGATCAGAAAACAGTTTGGGAATATATGACGCAATTACAATGATTTATAATCGTTGAATTGAATTTTATCCATGTTTATTCGCAAATTCGGCGGTCTTCTCACATTAGCCGTAACATATATAATAAACCAATTAAAAAAAAAAATTTAAAATATGTATTTTGATTTTAAAAGTAATCGTCCCTATTTTGGTACTTCAAATGTTTAAAGGTTTACAAATTACACCTTTAAATCAATTACGGGTTTCCCGGGTAACCTTACGCAAAATAGAAGAAAATGGAATTTTATTACTTATACAAATGAAAATTCGGTTCTAAAATTCATTAACATTTCATTTTACATATTTAAAAAATCAGGATAATAAAAATTTTAATTAAAAGAAAACCAAAAATACATTTATTCGGAACAAGCAAGACACACATTTCGTTGTAAGAAGTGTTCATTAGAAATGGGAAGATTGCACATCGTACAGCATTTTCGAGTTTTCTCTTGGGTGTTGACTGTTGAGTTTTTGCAGATAATACATTCTCCTACTACTACAATTCATCCCGAAGCATTCCTTAGAGGGCTTGGCTTTCCAGCTGCTGCGCTGATTAGAAATTGGTTTACTAACATTCACTCTATCACCGATTATGTTGAAAATTCTCTGATACAATTTGTAGTGCTTGATCTACTGTAATTAGAGGGCATCGCCAACTATATTCCACGATTCTTCACAGTCTTGTGCAAAATTACTATGGGTTACGGCCTGAGATTGAGAAATATTTTACCGGCAAATTATATTTTCAGCTAATACTGCAATGTCAACTGGGGCCCTATTCCCGAACACATAAATACTGTCACAATATTGTCAAATTTAACAATATTGTGAATTTCGTATTCTGTAACACCAAAGTGGTGTAAATTATACACAATACTAGCTGAGTTACCCGGCGTTGCACGGGAGGTATATATATGTACAGTTGCTGCAAAAATAATAGTAGTGCTACATCATAATTGCAACATATTCGAATTTTTCATACTTTTCAAAAAAATTATGATATTATTTTCTTATTATGTAATAAATAATGTAAATTTGGAAAACAACATTTTTTAAAAACTATGCTTTGTTTTCAGGCAGTTTGTATTGAATAATCTTGATTCATTCACTACTATTATTTTTGCCGCAGCTATAATTCAAATACCTTGATTGTTATGCAAGAATTCTCTCTTTACATCGAAATTTTGTAATGATATTATTGGACATCCTGTTTGTGAGGATAGTTAATTAATTTTGGTTTAGTATTATTGGTGAACCCTCTTTTAAAAATAGTATGTGTGATGGAATATCAGGTGGCTCCAAAGAATTAAGAAACTCTATTGGATAATTGACGGATTGATCCACATCAGTAACCGTGTCGATAGATTTGTATTTCATTAGTGGCCCGGGTAGTTGCGATTGAATTTCATTATTTAATTTATTAACGCCGTCATTTTTGGGAGCTAGGAGTGCAAGTTCGCACAGCCAATCATGATTTTTGAAGTTATTTGGCAGATTTGGGAATACTTTCATTACCACGTCCTGTATTGATGGCAGCATTTGACAAAAATTAGGCGGGAACGATATCTCACATGTTACAGGGTCATTTGGCAATTTCCCGTTACCCATGTCCAAAAGCTGCCTGGCAAATGTTTTAGCTGTACCATCGTGATGTAAATTCTCCCGCATGTTTGTAGATAGTGTGATTTTCGTAACGTGTTTCCAAAGATGAGACGCCTTCAGGCAGGCATTAAGTTCATCAGCGGGTGTTGATCGTAGAATGACTGGCAAAGTTTGACGAAAATCACCTGCTAGTAGTGTTAGAGCTCCTCCCATTGGTCGGTTATTTTGTCGCAAATCGCGCAAAGTACGATCAACCGCTTCAAATGCTTTTTTGTGTGCCATGGTACATGCATCCCAAATAATGATTTTACATGTTTTTAATATCGTGGCAATTCCCCAATTTCGTGTTATATTGCAAGACAAATTATCCGCTTGATTCAAATTCAATGGTAGTTTAAACGTTGAATGTGCTGTGCGTCCTCCATCGAGTAAAGTGGATGCAAGTGGATTAGTATGGATAATATAAGTGTTCAGAGATTTGTCTTCAGTTAAAGTGATGAAAGATTGTCTTAAATTTAAATTAATAAAATTTATTTGAATAATTAAATAAATCAATTATAGTAGAGGTATGATTTGTGTATAACAATCGCACGCTAAATATCCTTTTTGGTGTATAAATTTGCGGCTAAGGCGCTATTTCGGAACATTTAAATAATTGTATCTATACATGTAAAAATGAATTCTTGATCCAGGGCAGACTTCCGGATTGGAGCATGTCACTAATTTCATATAACCCCTTTCCTAAAGTCATTCCTGTCAAAAAAATATTAAAACAATTGAAATCTGAGAAAAAATTTGTACCACAGCCCCTAGACATATATATGGTAAAAATTTCATGGCGATGGGTAAAGCGGCTAAGGCGTTATTTCAGAACAATCAAATAATTGTATCTTTACATGTAAAAATGAATTTTTGATCCAGGGGCGGACCCCCCGAATTCGAACATGTCTCTTATTTCATATAACCCCTTTCCAAAACTCATTCTCGTAAAAAAATTTAAATTTTTGAAAAAATTTGTACCATGGCCCCTAGACCCTGGGGTCCAGCCCCTTTCACAATATCGTAAGATTGGTCCTGAACATGCAACATTTGCATGGTAAACATTTCATGGCGATCGGTTGAGCGGCTGAGAAGTAATTTTGAAATAATCAAATATTAAAATTAATTTTTGATCCAGGGCTGAACTCATTTTCGTGGAAAAATTTAAAGAAAATTAAAATTTTGGAAAAAATTTGTACCGCAGCCCCTAGACCCCGGGGTCCAGCCCCTTCCAAAATATCGTAAGGTTGGTTCAGGATATGCAACTTGTACATGGTAAAAATTTCATGGCGATCGGCTGAGCGGCTGAGACGCCCATTCGGAACAGACAAACAAACAAACAGGAATTCATTTTTATATATATACTAGCTGAGTTACCCGGCGTTGCACGGGAGGTATATAATTCAAATACCTTGATAGTTATGCAAGAATTCTCTCTTTACATCGCTGTATTTGAAAGCATGAGTTGTATTTTCGAATATTTTGTAGAAATTGTCTGGATAACTCAGTAGTTCCGGAGACGTAAGCTAGAAGAGGTTCAGGTGGATCATCCATTTGAACAACATATTCCAGGCGATTCATTGTGAAACTTTAAAGCATGACAATACAAACAAATGTTTTCCATTTGCCCAATTGAAACATTGTAATCATAGTCTTTCTCGCAATTGAATGCTGCTAACTTTAAATCACCTCTAAAAGTTTCTATTAATCGTCCATATCGTAACCGATCGACTTCCAGCCGGGCCTCACGATGTTCAATGGTTTCAGTAGCTCTAGAAGAAGACATCCTGCTTCGAACATTTTCAAGTCTTGTTTCACGCTGTTCAGTTGTTTCATCAGCTCTTGAAGAAGACATCCTGCTTCGAACGTTTGCAAGTTGTGTGTCGCGCTGTTTAGTTGTTTCATTAGCTCTAGAAGAAGATGTACTGCTACGAACGTTTGCAAGTCGTGTTTCACACTATTCAGTTGTTTCATTAGATCTAGAAGAAGACGTACTGCTTCGATCATTTTCAAGTCGTGCTTCACGCTGTTCGCTTGATTCAGCCACCCTTGCGGCTCTAATCTTCTTCGACTTTGCAGTTACCTGCCCAATTGATCTTTTTTCGGTGGCATTTTTAAGCAAAAATGAAACGTGTAGCTAATTAATCAGGAATGATAGGCATTCAAAACAGAAATTAGTATAATTTTATCAAAACGATTTTAATGTTCCGTTCGATACGTTTCACCGCGAACTGTGTTTGAAAATGTCTTTACGGAATTTTTTTAAGCAAAATCAAATGTTATCTACAATCAAAAGTAATCATAGATTAAAACGTTTATAAACTGAAAACTTAAATCTAATAAGAATGTATATTCACTTGAAATAATATTTAATACCTGGAAAATAATCACCAACAATTATTTTATTGCAATATAGCTAACTAATCGAGAATAACGGCATCCGAAACACAAATTAATATTAATTTATTCAAAACGATTAAAACTACGTCCACTTCGATACGTTTTACCGCAAACTGTGGTTCAAAATGACATTTCGAAAAACAAAAGAAGTTTTTTCAAACTAAGGCAATTTTACACCTACAATAATTTGAATCCAAGGATGTTTCTTGTAGAAGATGCTATTTTCATATATAAAACGCTAGTACTTTTCAAAGTGAATCAGTTTATACGTACAATATTTTTTAGTACCTTTCCTAGAATTGATTTTGTGAAACAATCATTGATTATTTAAGTAATAAACTAAATAAAGTAATAAACTATTGGCGTTTAGTATAAAACTACTATTTTCATTAAAAGCCGCCGGTTGCAATAGTGGATTAAAATAGAATGTTAATTATTTCTGAAGTTATGTGGAAATTAGCACTCGCTGACTATGGTACATTTCAAAACAGGATATGATAAATAGGATATCACTAAACAGTACATGTCAAACCAGTAAAAATGGATTATTAGTATGGATAATATAAGTGTTCAGAGATTTGTCTTCAAATAAAGAGATGAAAGATTGTCTTAAATTTAAATTAATAAAATTAATTTGAATAATTAAATCAATTATAGTAGAGGTATGATTTGTGTATAACAATCGCACGCTAGATATCCTTTTTGGTCTATAAATTTGCGGCTAAGGCGCTATTTCGGAACATTTAAATAATTGTGATCCATGGCAGACTTCCGGATTGGAGCATGTCACTAATTTCATATAACCCCTTTCCTAAAGTCATTCCCGTCAAAAAATCTTAAAAAAATTGAAATTTGAGAAAAAATTTGTACCACAGCCCCTAGACCCCGGGGTCCAGCCCCTTCAAAAGTATCGTGGGCTAGGTCCTGAACATGCAACATATACATGGTAAAAATTTCATGGCGATCGGTAAAGCGGCCAAGGCGTTATTTCAGAACAATCAAATAATTGTATCTTTACATGTAAAAATGAATTTTTGATCCAGGGGCGGACCCCCCGAATTCGAACATGTCTCTTATTTCATATAACCCCTTTCCAAAACTCATTCTCGTAAAAAAATTTAAATTTTTGAAAAAATTTGTACCATGGCCCCTAGACCCTGGGGTCCAGCCCCTTTCACAATATCGTAAGATTGGTCCTGAACATGCAATATTTGCATGGTAAACATTTTATGGCGATCGGTTGAGAGACTGAGAAGTAATTTTGAAATAATCAAATATTTAAATTAATTTTTGATCCAGGGCTGGGCCCCTCGGATTCGAACATGTCAGTAATTTCATATAACCAGCCCCGTAAACTCATTTTCGTGGAAAAATTTAAAGAAAATTAAAATTTTGGAAAAAATTTGTACCTCAGCCCCTAGGCCCCGGGGTCCAGCCCCTTCCAAAATATCGTAAGGTTGGTTCTGGATATGCAACTTCTACATGGTAAAAATTTCATGGCGATCGGTTGAGCTGCTAAGACGCCCATTCGGAACAAACAAACAAACAAACAGGAATTCATTTTTATATAGATTGCGACTCCGGCAATAACAATATAGTTACTGCCGAAACCACAATATTGCATTTATATCGCTTTTTCGTTTGTGTTGGACTCATAACCAAACTTTTGTTTAGAATTTGGCTTTTTTAAAGGAATCTACTACAAAATATACTTGAATCTACTACAATTTTGTAGTTAAAAAATACAATTTACACTTGTGTACGAGAATGCCATTTTCACATAAAATTGTGTAGCATTTTTGTCAAATTGGCAAAATTGTCAATAGACAATTATGTGTTCGGGAATAGGCCCCCTGTATTGAAAAAAGACCATGGGCTATTTTTGGGTTTTCCGTTTTATCGTGTGATTCTGAATATATCTGGTTTATTGAGTGAGCTCGACGTTGAATCACAATGGTACATCGTCGATAAAAGTATAACGGCTTTCTTTTTTTTAGGCACGCACAAACGTAAGGTACAATTGTCTGAACTAAATCCAAATACCGATCACATCTCCGGACGCGATTTGGATGGAAGTATTTGTTTAGGTAAAAAAGGTTTGTTTTTTTACCGTACTAAAATTTGAAAGGCTCCATGACATAAAAAGCCGAGCTAAGGGCAATGTAGTAAAAATATTATCAGTCACTATATTCCTTCCAGATTCTTTGAATTGGTAACACAAGTCTTTCACAGCTCTTTCTCGATGGTTTACTATTCTACCCGAAGAAGATTTGCCGGTATAAATTTGTCCTGTAAGAGGATAAGAACTCCCTGAATCCCAGACCCACCCAACTATTATCCAGTATTTTGCGGGTTTTGCTGGGATATATTGGGTAAAACGCGTTCTTCGCAGCTGCTTTGTCCTTTTCCAAACGTTCTTATCTGCTATTTACATTATCAAACAGCAAAACTTGTTTTGGCAAAACCGGTTCAGTGACATGCTACCTCATAATAATCAATGATTCCGAGAGAAATAAGAGGGACATAATTGTGTTATCCATTTGGAAAACCAATGTTTGTTGAATAGGAATTTCGCGAAAGCAACAAAAAAAATTTTTATTTTCCTTCCACAAACACAAAATGCAAAAGCAAAAAGAATTTCAAAATCAAATATGAAAAAATAGTTACATTTTTAAGTGATATTCGAACAAATCTGATAAGGTTACCCGGGTAACCCTTAATTGATTAACGTAAGAAAAAAGATGCATAGACACAAGGGATAATCGGTTGAGAAATATACAAGTTCCATCATACTTGGCCATATTCCAAAAATTCATCTAACAATCATTTTAGAATTTCATTTCCAGTGTTCTTATCAAATTTCATCATAATCGGTTGAGAAATAGGCAAGTTCCATCATACACTTCCAACGCACATGTCAAATTTCTTTATAATCGGTTAAAGAATAGCCAAGTTCTATCCTAATTGGCGATATTCCAGAACTTTACCAAAATTCATCCATTTCCAAGGCGGATGTCAAATTGTATTAACATCAGTGAAGAAATAGATAAGTTTCATCCTAATTAGACAAACTAATAATTTGCTAAAGGTTCAATTTGAAATGTAAAAGGTTCAATTTGAAGTATAAAACCTGTATAAGACCAGTCTCATAAATTCTGTGGTCAAAAGGTAAAACAGCTTATTTCAAATTTCCTAATTTTTCTAGAGAGTTAGAAAAAGTTGTATGCTATATATTGTTGTTATGCTAAAGCCGTTGGCCACAAGGCATTACCATTTAAATCAAATTTAGTGACGTTAGATGAGAGATAGAAAACGCTGAATATTTAAAAAGGTAAAACAGCTTAATTCGATTTAAGATGGTTTACCTTTTGAGCCCAGAATTATTATTCTAAATAAATTTAAAGCCCGAATCCTTAAAAAACACCTCTTTAAAAAAATTAATTTTACTCAAAAATACAAGGAAAATTATTAAATTGATTATGTATCTAACTGCAAACAGAAACCGTCCTTCTAGATTGGCCATCAAAATTAAAGATCCTTTATTGTTTTAAAAACAAAAGTAAGAAAGTTACTTCTCGACGTCCCTTGGTTTTTGAGAGCCAATCTCATCATCATTAATAAATTCGTAAAAATAGAAATAAAAATTAAAAACCTGGGTTGAGATGTTGTAACCATCACGTTTTTCGCTTTGATGCATTTTCGATAGACTAACTGTACTTCTTTGTTAAAAATATAAAATTTTAAAACAATTTAGTTCTAAAGTACCGTTACTCTATCGAAAATGCATGGAAGCGAAAAACGTGATGGTTAAAACATCTCACCCCAGAAATATTTATTTTTCCAAGGTCACATAAATGTATATGGCTAGATGTATGCACGTTTAAGCAATGCTAAAATACATACAAATTTTCTAAATATGTACACATAAACAAAAATAAAAGATAGATTCCAAAATAAAATACAAAATGCTGATTTCAAAAATGTATGGGAAGTGATTTTTGTTACATCATACAGGTACATAATGAATCATTTTGAATGGAAAATCCCTACTAAAAAAGTGTATGTACCCAAAATGTCTATCTTCTTCAAGCCTTGCGGTTTTCTTATAAAAAAAACAGATATGATAAAACAAACGTCACTTGTGAACGAAGCACACACACACTGTCATAAAATGGAAATCATACAAAAATCGAGAAGAAAGTTGGTACATTTCTTCACATAAATTAAAACATTGATATGTATAATATATTAATTTATTATCAATCTATTACAAATAATGAATTTACCTTTTGTTTGGATAGTAACTATTTTTTAAATAAACTTGTTGAAATGGTTTTGTGATTGTCTAAATTAAAATATTATTGTATTAAATACCCCGAAATTTATGAAAACGTTAAATGTACCAACAGCAACAATTAACAAATATAAAATTGTTCTTGTATTTTAAAAAGAAATGTTTGAAATGGTTATATACATGAAAACATGAGATAAAGTAGAACAAATGTATTTTATTTATGATTTAAAAAATACGATCATACGACCGCAAGCACGATTGCATTTTAATTGTGTGAAAGTAGAACGAGAAAACATTATAAAGTAAACGATATAAACCTCTCGTTCTCGGGTGTTACTACTTCTGGCTACAGTACGAAAATTGTAAGTAATATCATTCATATACATTTGAGTAGTATGAACTTTACTCCTCTGTATACATATATTTCTCTGTGCTAGTACTATCAATATATATAAAGTAAGTCCTCGACTTACTCGAATTCGACTTACGTGAATTCGTACAGTCCTCGACTTACGCGAATTCAACTTACGTGAATTCGTACTTAAAACTAACAAAAATTTCTCGAATTTAAGGTTTGTTCGACTTACGCGATTTTTCGACTTACGCGAAAACCTTTGGAACGAATTAATCACGTAAGTCGAGGACTTACTGTAGTATGTATATAGGGACTACCCCCATATTTCTAATTGCCGAACTTTAACGTAATGCTAAACGCATTAAGAATTACTTAACGCATTTTTAGGATTTCAGATACGCAAATAGAGATCATATGTAATACGGACACACCAGATCTCCAGTTAATATTCAGAATAATACTAAACACAGTCCAGGTTTGCATTATCGGTTTCTTTGATAGTGGGATTAATTAACGGTAATATCTGTTTTGTCAGGCTGATTCATGAACTTCTAATAAGTTTTACACCCTCAAATTTGGCCTGGAGTGCATACCAATTCCATATTTCATTAATCATTTTCCAAAATGATTTTGAATTTTAAAACCTTTTATAATTTATGAACACCATAAATCACACACAAATTCAAAATGAAAATTAAAAAAACACCAAATTTTGATTTACAAAACAAATAAAAACAATAGGGTCTATCCGACTCCTCGAACGATACTTTTCCCACAAATATAGATCATCAAAACCAACCATTTACTTTTTACAAAGATTTTCCATTATTTTGAACAAGGTCTTTGAAGGATATCACGGGTTTTCTTAAATTTGGTGACTACTTTCCCAATATCACAATTAGTAATAACAATATAAATCTTCTACTCTCGCCAAATCACAGACTCATAATTATAACTGAAACGTGTTGAATAGCAACTAAAATCGCATTCGCCATTTTTAATCTTAAACCTTTAATAATCCAGTTTTACATTTGTAGTACAGTGTTGAAAATCCTTAAGAATTTAAATTACTCAGAGAGCATCCTCAAACGTGAGAATTGTCTGATATAATTCTTTACTCAGTGCTTCAGTCTGCAACTCTGCACGGAACCTCGCTAGGGATCATTCGAAATTGCAAAAAAAAAATTAGACACAACCAATAATACCAAATCAGAATTAACGTCAATTATTATTTTTGTGACCGATATCTATCCTTGTCACAAAGCATTTCATTCCCTATATTCCTTAGTGTCTATCTACTAGAGCCTATCCCCTCAATGTCTTCTGCCCTAATAGCATGATATTATTTTAAAGGCTATCCATAATTCATTAGAACTTCAAAAATCGGGCTGGCTGAACAGATGTTACAGTTATCCAAGCCCACTATCAAGGTTGTTCGAACAGGTGGTACCGTTATTTGGTCCTAGTATCAAGGAAACTAATAGCCTAATAGAGTCATTGACTTAGAATAAGGCGGACTCTATATAAATATATTATGTAGTATGGAATTATTCGTAAATTTAATCATATATTTAAATCACCTAAATGTTTGCAATTTATACAGGGACATTTTAAGTAGAAATATCAAACTCCTCCCCGTACTTTAAACCCAAGAGTCATACAAAGTGTATCGACCCCATAATATGAAAACCTTCCTAAAGTTTTCTATGTGGTAGTTTGGTTTCGTACTGAAAAGTTCGCACGAACAAAAAGTTCGGTCTACTCTTCAGGTAGCTACGACAAAACTACAAAAATACAATTCTAACTTCATACATTAAGTAAGAGGCAAAAACGTACTGACTCAGCGAATTATATTCACTAAATCAAAAACTCAAGAAAAACTCTCATTTCTGTGTGTTTTATACCCACACAAATAACAGGAAGAGAAGTTTGCCTGTATTAAAATCAATAAGATTCATCTCATTGCCATTTTTTTTATTTAGGAGAAATTTAGGATAAACTTCACATGCATTATATTCATGATTTTGTATCACCCAAATTTTTGTTTAGTAATAGTTTTTCGATGCGAAGGAAAGGAAAAGTACGCAACAAAAAGAGATCGCGATAGAAAAATCATAATCAAAAAGCGAAATAGAGAGCAATTTTATTCATCAAACAAGAGACATAAAATCTATCGAATTCGAATCGAAAGTGATGTTACAACATCCCACCCCAGATCTCAACGCATTGATTTTACTCCGCATATGTTGTCAATAGTGGACGCAACTGAATGCAACCATTGTGGTACAACAGTTTATACATAAATGAATGGTTTATGCATAAATTAGGATGCACATCGTTTTTTTCATGCATTTTAAAATTTGTATGCGTGAAACGACTGATCATAAAAACGAAACATATTTTTAAACGATCCCATCAATTTAAATAGCGAGCAATAAAAGCAGATAACAAAAGGGGTGTCTTTTTGATATATTCTTTCTGTACTGTTTTGCATATTGACGTGGAAAGCGAAAGGACAATAAAATTTATGTAAATCATTACCGAAATATGTACCTAAATAAATAAAAAAAGTAAAGGGCAATCAAATATGTACATATGTATGTAATATGTACAATGTAGAGAATATTCGTTTAGAAAAATCGTATTCCAAACCAAAAGTTGGCATTTTGTTAAAATGACAATCACAAAATTAAAATATGTAGTAATTATGTACTAAAATGTACATTGTATACATATGTTACTATTGGAGTATTATGTACATATAATAGTATACGATAGCTTTTTTGTGTTGAGTCGTGTCGTTTAGTTGCGTTTCTATGTATGACGTACTATACTTATTGTTGTTGTTATGCTTTATTACGATGGGGTCATTGAATTCTTTACTAATTTTTTTTGTTTTGTTTTGATATACTACATACATAAGTATAATAATAAACCTTTTCTAAAACATGATTTTGAGCTGATTAAGGTTTTGATCTTGGCCGACTTTTATTGTACCTACATAAATATTATTTATTGCCTAACATTATTTTTTGCTGCGCCTGCGCGCTTCTCTATATAAAGACCCGACAAATATGATTGAATTATGCGATCATTTACGTTTCTCATCTTATTATTTGTTTTTGTTAACAGTTTTCTTGTGGCGGAGATTTACTGAAATTGTTTTCAAAATTTAAATTATTTATTAATTTTACTACTCTATAACAACCAAATTTTAATAGTCTTAATTAAACCCCATCAGCGGTAGTTTAGTTAGTTGGTTACAAACTAAAATTTATAATTTGTTGGAGATTAACAATTAATTAATTAAAACACATATTGTTGAAATTTTTACCGAGAAAATTATAGCAAAACTAAATTAAATTCATAAAGGGAATGAAGTTTAAAAATGCTGGTCGAATCATTTAGGTCGAATTGTGAACTTGTAATTGATGCACTAAAATAGTTCATTAATAAAAATGTATATTTCACCCCCAAATGACCGCTATACATTAGTTGCTCAAAATATTTTCGATTACGAATAGTCGAATACAATTAAAAACGCCTAAATCTATACTATTGGGAAATATATAGCGTCAAGTCAATACTATTAAAAATCTCATTCATAAATTTTTTCGTTTCTTTTATTTAATTTAAAACTTTTATTTACATATGATATACGCACAAGGTTCATTGTTACTGCACCGACATAAAGTAAAATATTATACTGATCATTGCCAAGGTCGATGACACATTATAATACGGTCATTACTCATCAAATTTTCCAATTACGCGTTAATTCAACTCGAATCAGTGAGCCGCGAGTCGCGAGCTGATACACATTTTCAATTTTGTAAATCGTTGAATTTCGTTTATCTAATAATATAAATTAGGGGTGATTTAACAAACAATTTTAAAAGGGTTAATTGACACCCTTTTTATTTGCTAACTGCAAATACTAATTATGCAGAACATGCACACGTACAAAAATGAAAAGTCAAAGAAATGAAAAAGTATAACGTTAACCGGCAAAAAAAGGGGCAAATGAGGTCCAACCTTTAAACGTAGAACTATTAAGATATGTTTGTGCTTTAAAGTAACAGGGTACATCTTGTCTAATCAGAATAGAAGTGTTCGTCAATTATACAAATTATTGATTGCACCAAGTTGCATCTAAATCAAATCGGTGGCATTAATAATTTGATCGTTTCGATTGGTAAATTATATTTTTGGAATGGTGAATAATTGAGCTTTTTGAGCTTTAACAAGAGAAACACACTAGGTACCAACACTTATCTCTGTTAGATAGTAGTGGTCAGAATCGCAAAATACGCCTCTATGCTTTTTGATGAAACCAACTTTTATTAAACTGCTTACTGTAATTTAATCGGCATTTAAAAATTAAAACATCAAAAATAAATCAGCCTGCGACGGAATAAATGGTCATTATTGCACACAAATATCCATATTATGTATCAAAAAATGATGATAGCGTTTATACAAAGTTTAAATAAATTAAAATAAAATTTACAATAGTTTATGTTATAATATTAATTCATAAACTTTATCGCATTCTTGTACAATACATATTTATAAATTACGACATAAAATTACAAAACGCTAAATTGACAAAATTTCTACCATCATCTACATTGCACGATTGCACCATCAGCGTAAGAGTTGTGTAAAGACCATTTTTTTATAGTGAGTCATCAACGTGCTGGATAAATACTCAAGATTATTTTTGAGTCGACTATTTCTATTAGACGATCGACCAAGGTCGATTTGAAAATATTTCAACATTTTGTTAAGTATGCCGTTAAGCTCAGTATCTTGATCTTCTAAGCTGTATTTCTTAGTTGAACTTATCAGAGCAGTCGTTTGCAGTTTTAATCTTATTTTTATTAAATCTTTTTTCACTTTTATTGTTGGTCAGGGCGAGGAGAAACGTTTTTGTTGAGTTAGTTGTTTTCGAACTACTTTTATTTAGGAAAATTTTTGGTTTATATACAAATTTTTGCAAAAACAAATAATATAAACTATAATTGCAGTTTCTCGTATTACAACTTATATTGACAAATTATATATTTGGTGTCAAATAAGTTGTAAAATTGCGTAATTGCATTTTTCTTTATAGTAAAGTCATTGACTTTACTTGATTAACTTGAAACAAAGCGGAATGAACTTATTTACACGACTGAGGTTATTCTTATGCAGCATATAAGGAGTTCGTACTGATGACTGTTTAGTTGTTGCACTCTTGCAATGATAAGTGGGATAAAGACCGCAATACGGCCGTATAGTAAAACGTAATGATAAACATCATAATTGATTAGATGCTTTTCACCATGTGTCAAATACTTTAGGTCCCAATCCATAAAAATGTTGTCGAATTCTGTCGATGGTATTCTGGTACGTTTCATTTTCGGACTGTAGGCGCTCAGTAGGCTGCTGAGGTTTATTGTGTGATGGTGCAGGCTTTATGTATCGTGATGATCCTCGTTCCACTTATGATTGTGGTTATCACTTTCTTTTTACATATTATATTTATTGCATGATTTCTTTCGGAGATAAAAATCAATGCGCTTCGATTATGTGTTAGGAATCCATAAGTTTATTGGTTGCCTAAATCGAATCTGGCAACCATCTGAAAGTGCTTCTTCGGAAGATGTTAGATTAATTTGTATATTATGAATAATGTTGTGAACTTGTAAGATGCGAGCTCATCTTCTGGCATGGGATAATAGAATTCCCTATTTAAACTTAGCAATAATAGTTCACTTGATGGTTCTATGTATAAGCATACATATCTTTATGTTTGGTTGGGAATTTGGGATAGCGATTGGCTTTAAGATCTGATATATTTTGTTGTTGAATAAGGACATCTTTATTTCAAAAATTAACGGGTTTTTATTTGTTGAGTTGATTATAGGCTTGAGAATAAACGTGTTGACTCCATTATTGAATTTTTTTCTTTTAGCAATATATGAATGTGTAGTTCATTATTTTTTATAGAAGTGATTTCGTTATGATACCGTTGTAAGTCGTCTTAGTCGAGAATCCCAAATAGTTGATTAGTGAGAGTTCCGACCATATTCACTAAACCTCGCTTCGCCCGAACATGATTATATGTGGGTTGGAGTATTTCACTGTTGAGATTTATGTTGGAAAGTTGTTCTTTCATTTGCGATATTGCTGGTCTGCAAAGCTGCCTTTGCTGCAATCATCCCGTATCATCGCTATAGGTTTGTTCTCCAACCTCTAGGAACATTGCCGATAAATTAAAGTATAATATCACATTGTTTTTGGGTTAGCTGAGCTTTACCAATGTTTCCCATTGCAGAATTTAAAGTTGTTATATAAAAACTTGTCTCTTTAACTGTTGCTGAACATACCCCGAGCCGCACTTAATAATGGAATCATAGTTATTAGTTATCAACATCAATTTTTCTTTTCAGGTTGTGGAATGGTTTTTATTTTTTCTGGATCTATTTCCACCACATCGTCTACTTGCCTTCGCAACCATATCCTTTCCCGGTTGTTTTTTCCTTTGGCGGTTTTCCTAATCGTAGTTGACAATATGGTAGTGGTCTCGGTAGTCAATTCTGTGCCTAGTTCATTTATGATGTTTTCAATTAGGAGGAGCTAATTTTGTCACTGGCTTTTTTAAAATGGCCTTTTTAGGGCCGCGGAATGTTGCAACACGAACGATTCCATCTAGTCTCTGGTGAGTTTCTACATTCCGTCCAGTAATCCAGTTGGATGGTGGAATGTTGTTGTTTCGAATTAAAACCAGTTGGCCTATTTTCAAATCTTGGGTATTCGTGGTCCATTTTGCTCATTGTTGCAGTTGATGCAAATATTCTTGCAACCATTTTTTTCCAAAAGAATTCTTTCATTTTTTGAACCAATTTCCATCTGGTCTATGAGTTTATACTGTCGTCTGAATCTCTGACTTCAGGATGGGTTAGAATAGCATCTTCAATCAAAAGTGGCCTGGAGTTAAAATGGTTGGATCACTTGGATATTGTTGAAATTGGCCTTGAATTAAGGCAAGTCTCTATTTGCCAAGTTAAGGTGGTTAATTCTTAGAATTTTAAGGTTGGCTCTCTTATCGCACCAGTGCCGGATCATCATATGCCCCAATTGAACCATGGCCCCAGGCCCGTAATTCTAGAGGGCCCGGATTAGTGAAACACTTTTGCTAAAACATTAATTTAAAATTTAGTTTGGTATGAAATTTTCGAGCGATTTGATGCAACTAATAAATCTCTACAAAATCCGAAGACAACTCTCGATATGGCTGCCGATCTTTACAATTCATTGGAAGAATTTCTGAAGTCAATTCGAAACAAATTTGACGAGTTTGAGGAAGAAGCTAAGAACATTGCACCTAATTCTACTTTCAGAGATATACATATATATGTAGAGAGTCGTAAAAAAAACAAAAATGTTTTTTGACGAAGGAACTGAGGAAGAAAATGAGATTCCTTCAGTAGGCAGACACAAATTCAAAATAGATAGCTTTTATGTATTATGTGATATTTTAGCTGCGGAATTGAAACGAAGGTGTAATGCTTATAAAGATATTTACATTCGTTTTCAATGTTTGTTTAAAAAATCAATAGCTACCACCGATTTTTCGGAATTGTTCGTTCATTATAAGAAAGATATTAATTGTACAGAACTAAAGAGAGAGCTTGAGGGGGCACTCTCTACAAATAATATTTTACTGTGGCCTCCCACAATTCCCTGTATAAGATCGATCACTCCGAATCCGAACAATGAAGTAAATGATGTTTACTGAACGCACCGATTAATTGCAATAGAACGCACCCGTATACATCTGGTCATACCACAACGTATATGAGTTTTTCCCTTCCCCGTTTTTTTATATAACGTTTTTTCTTACCTTTTATCGTATTCATTATTCTGTATTCTGTTCTTGCGCATCAATAAATATTATACATACGTAATAATTCTGAGTACTTTTTATTCGTACGACGAGCATAATATTACACACCCCCAAAATGCGGTGCTCCTGGTGGAATAATAATATGCCATTTAGTACCAAGTTCCGCAGTAGAAGTTACAATGCTAATGGTTCCACTGTTTCCAATTTTTTTAATTCCATTATCTTACTAGCACCAACAAAATTAGTACCATTGTCGCAAAAAATATCAGTACATATTCCTCTATGAAACACAAAACGTTTGTATGCTGCCGTGAAAGCTTCGGTTGTTAAATCACTGACCACATCAATGTGAATAGCTTTCATTGCCATACAAACAAAAATTGCAAGGTATCTCTTGTACGATTGATTGCCTCTGTAGCTTACCGAATTCCGAATTCGGTTGCTCAAAGGGTAAAATGTCAAAATACAGAAAACTACTTCATAGCCCAAGTATAACAAAGCTGAAAACATTAATTTTTTTTCAGCATATTGGTACAAAAAATCGGAAAATGATGAAATTGGGTTGGGTTTCCAAATTCCAACTTTTAACACAGCAAAGATGCTGGCGTTAGTGTGTACTTTTTTATTTTGTGTTTACAAATTTTTACAACTTTAGTTTTGTGTGAGACGCCATTATGAATGGTTGTCTTTTATTTTTACGTTAACTTAAATTTTATTTTTTGTGTTGTGCGATTATTTTTGGGTTTGTAAAATTTTTATTTTTCTGTGTACGAATTATTAATAATAATAAAATCAATTTTTATTTATAGATGGGCGCGAATGGATTATTGGATTATTTTCTTCGTTTCGTTTTTTTTTAATATTAATTAATTTAAAAAATTGTAAATAAAAAAATAAAAAATTATGTTAAATATAATTTTAAAATAAAAAAAAAATTTTTTTTTATTTAAGTAGCCATGTTTGTATGTATGTATATAAAAGTGAAATTTCCCCGCCAAAATTTATATTATAAGCCCCGCCCATTTTTTTGTGCGACAACCTCACTTTTTTTGTCATCATTTTCCGATTTTTGTGGCCAACTTTCATAGTAAATCTTAGAATAAGTTGGACATTATTTCGGAAAAAAGTCGGTGATGAAATCAGCAAAGTGTCAGAAAAATCCAAAAATTGTCGGATATAAAAATACTTGGGAGGGTTATTTTAGTTTAGTACTTTTTCCTATTCACTTTTATTAAAACAACTTATAAAAGATTAGCATTGTAAACTCTCGACAGAGAAGAGATATAATAAAAAAAAAAAAACATAAAACGCCATTTTGGGCAAGCACATTTTTAACAATTAATTGCATTACAAAAATAACTTTTGTAATTTTAATTTAATTAATTTTATTAAAATAATGTATGTGAAATTAACGTAAATACTAATAAAGTCTTGTCAATAATAAAATACTGTGCCTGTGATTATTCATGTTGGGAAAATTGGTGAAATACGCGTTCACATATAAACGTTTATCGGCATCTACATAAGCCACAAGTTTATATATATATATAACGCATAGCCGTTTGTACGATTGCTTGATAATCAAAGCAACGGAGCTTACTAATCGTCACCACGCGTCCGATTAAATCTCTGGAGTCAGACTAAACCTAAATTAAACCTAAAGAACGGAGCAGCATCACGCTACGAAGTGGATTTTTTGGCATCATCGCCAATCATAAGTGCGCTC
This sequence comes from Tipula helvola, assembly GCA_963556165.1. Lineage (NCBI taxonomy): Eukaryota > Metazoa > Arthropoda > Insecta > Diptera > Tipulidae > Tipula > Tipula helvola. The sequence continues at coordinate 150,575,884 of OY744483.1, forward strand.
GACCTCATAGCAGTGACACACATATGCGCGACTACAATACCGCTTATTCCGACCATAAAGTGGACTCGACCATCTATACCTCTACCTTTTGATACTCTTATGGTACATTGAATGGTCCGGAATAAACCAAAAATGGCCCGTTGCACATTTCAGCTAAGCTAAGCGAGAAATACAGTTTTCGTTAGTTTAGTTAGCTCGCCTAGCTCACCCCTTTGCACTTTCCAGCTGATAACTACCCTTATACACACATACATTATTGATTTTATATCTTCCCATTAAAATTTTTTTATATATATATAACCGGGAGGCAAGAATTTAGCTCACATCGCTTAGGAACGGCCAACGGGCCTAAATGTAAATCAGCTACAAGCGTTGACTGATTGATTGCTTTGATTGCCTGTGCGGCAACAAACGTTTTTCCAGAAAAAAAGATTTTCAGCACGAAATTGCCAAATAAATTAAATAGCGACAGACCGGATGATTTTCCTACTAACCTGGATTTAGGTGATCAGCAATATAGACTGGGTGGACTATTATACTCCGGAGCACTACATTTTCTAAAAAGGAGCGTAATAATTTTGTGGAATAATTTCGAATTTATTATTTATAATTAAACTATACGTACCGTCAAACCAAACTAAACTACTGTCCCGTCATTCATATTCAACAAATTCTAAATAGAAAAAATGCATATGGGTGCTAAACTGCAAAGGAAAATATTGTATTCTTTATAATAAACAACTTTATACTTTCTATCAAATAATTTTAATTGACCGTTATGTAGCGTTAAAGAGTTAAAAAAGAAAAAATGATAATTTTTCAAAAATGAAGTGCTAATCCAATGGAGCTGACTTACAAACCTACCAAATTTCATTTAGGTTTGTCCGATCTGTTTCTGTAGAAATTATAACAAAGTAGTTCAATATAAACTATGCGATATCTGTTTGAGACCACCTCCGTTTAATGAATTTTTTAAGATTCGTTTTGGTTTATTTATGTACATTACAATATATTTATTAAGTAACCTAACTACTGCAATTAGAGAAAGTTCCAGCCTTCAAAATGTTGTTTATTTTTAACTCAAGCCGAGTATCCAATTAAGACAATATTATATTTATGTACATATATTCGTACATAGGACATACCACAGAAGTAATAGAACAAATAACTATAGTTGTTGTATGTGCTATACATACTTGTGGATTAAGTATAAATTTAAGTCAATGATGTAGATAAAAAAATTATAAAAACTTTGATGGGTCGCATTTATTTTAGATAGTAATCCTAAATAAAATAACAAATATTGATTAAAATGTATTATATTTCAGTTTTAATAAACAAAACATTCAAAATGATTATGATTTAATGTTATTATGTACAATCATATTTCATGTGAAAATTAAAAGGGGTGTAAAACCAAATTGCCCGGCTATGGAAACAACGTATATATGGAACAATTTTGGCACAAACAAAGAAACCTACGTATGTTTTCTACGCGTGCAGTATCAGAATTCCAGCGAGATTTGAATACTGCCATACCTTTTTGTGTATACCTAAAAAGTACAAGTAAAAACCTTGAAATTCCCACATACAGATCTCAACTGAAAACCAATGTCCGTGTACACAAAATTTTTGCAAAACTTATCTTGTTTTTATAAATAAATTGTCATTCCATGAAAAAACAATATAAGTAAAAATACCAGATTCTATTATAGAAAGATTTCTGAGGAGTGGGTAAATACCACAAATACCATTACGCCATGCCACCTTAATAGTACAAAACTGATATAAGTCGACTATAACTTTAGTTTTGAATTGATACAGTTGATTGTCTTAACACAAAAAAAAAAATTAATATGATATTTTATCTCTTTGGCTACTGAATCAATATCCATAGATCATGAAGAAATTTTTCAAAGATACCGATTCATAGAAACACTAACACACTGAGTATACGACAAAAATGTCCTAACTGTGGATTCTCATCTAAGTAGCTTTGCGAATATTCGCAATTCTGTTTTAAATGTTTTCACACTACTGATTGACACTACTTAGGTGGAACCTGCCATCTATCAGAATTATGGTGAAAGCCTATTGTAAGACACAATTTCTTATCGCTGTCAAATCTTATTTAAAATTAAAGAACAAAAAAATATTTAAATGTTTGTATTAAAGAATATTTTCTTTAAACTTGATGACAATTATGTATACTGAAGAATTAAGGTATAAACAGAACAAGAGCGACAGCGACAGGCGACGACGACAAAATACAATTATCGCCCGGCGATGTCGCCTTAGTAAACACATCAAGAGCGTCAGCGACCGACGGTAAAATAAAATAAAACAACATAACCTTAAATATCTGACTGTGCAATTAATACTTTAAGAAATTTAAAAAAATTAATTTTAAATAAACTTAAAGGTTGTTTGTTATTAGAGGAGGGAAATCTAAGTGAAACATAATTTTTACGTTAAATGGATTTGCTAAAATTAATCAAAATTGTAAATATAGTTTACATAGTTCTCATAAGTTATGAGTATTATAAAGCAATAGCTTCTCGTAGGCGTTGGTGGATAAGACCAGTCAATTTGTCTAGAGATAAACACGGATTTTTTAATCGGAGTTTTATAAATATAAAAGAGAATGATCCGGAACACTTTCAGTGAGCAACTAGAATGAGCGTCGATCACTTCCAACTACTATTGAATTTAATTAAACAAAATATCGAGAAACATTCAAACAGGAAACCTATAAGTGCTGACTGCAGGTTGTCTGTAACACTTGTGTAAGATAAACAATTTTTCTTCATATTTATATATATATATATATATATATATATATATATATATATATATATATATATATATAGATATAATACAATAATTTATCTGCTTTTAGGTACCTTGCACATGGGTGCTCAATGCAAGTACTCGCTTGGAGTTTTAAAATCGGTGTTTCAACAATTCGAGAAATTATTTTAGAAACGTGTGACGCCATTTGGAAGCTTAATCCTATTTATGTTACAAAGCCGAACTACAATGAGTGGATCAAAATTGCACAAGATTTTGAAGCTAACACAGGAATGCCCAATTGTGTCGGTTCGATTGATGGCAAACACATAAATATTAAGTGTCCACCTAAAAGCGGCTCTCTATTTTATAATTACAAAGGACATCACAGTTTAGTTCTACTCGGGGTGTGCGACTCAAATTATTCATTTACTGCTATCGACGTCGGCGCTTGTGGCAGTCAGAGCGATGGAGGTATTTTACAGAATAGTGGTTTCGGGAAACAATTGGCCAATGGAACTTTGGAAATTCCATCAACCAAAATTCTACCCAATTCAATTATTGACTTCCCATACTACTTCGTTGGCGACGCAGCCTTTCCTCTTAAAAAAAATTAAATGCGCCCGTACCCTGGGAAATGCTTATCGCCGGACAAAGAGAATTTTAATAAAAAGCTGTCAAGAGCTCGAATTAGGATTGAGAATAGTTTTGGAATACTGGCGAATAGATGGCGAATACTTGGAACCACGATTAGTTTAAATCCCAAAAATGCACAAAAGATTATATTGGCAACGGTATTGTTACATAATTTTCTGATGTTGCAGAAAAGTGAATTATATTGTCCATATGATTACGTGGATAAGGAGGTAAATGGCGTTAACATTCCTGGAAACTGGCGTGATGAGGGAGAGACACTGCAGCAAGGTCGAATTTTTAGAGGGAATCGATCAACACGGGAAGCATTTATTTTGAGAGACGTTTTAAAACAATTTCTTGAAGAAAGAACTTTTTAAATAAGTTACAATTTTAATTAAAATAGCATGTAAAACCAATTTAACAGTATAAATAAAACATTAAAATTCAAAAATATTATTATTGTTTATTATTTCGTATAATAAATTCACTGATATGTAATCCTAATCACATATTTTAAACTGAGTTCGTACTCAGTAAGTTATAATTATAAAAAATCTAAGTAAATATATATATATATATATATATATATATATATATATATATAACATTCCCAGAAGTTGCCGTGATGAAAGTGAGATGCTGCTGCAGCATAGAATATTTAAAGGAAATCGATCAATTCGAGAAATAATCGTTAAATAATAAGATTTTATTTTCTATATGAAAATGTATGTACACAATGCCAGGTGGGAAGAAATCCTTGCATTATATTACATATAGTACAAAATTAAATAAAAAAAAACGAAACTTCAAAAAATAATTCATTTATTGTTTCTTTTATAATTCCGAAATTCATTGTTCTATTGCACTCATAACAAATATCATGTTTTATTTGACTCATATAACAAGCGTCTGAATAAAACTTAAATAAAAAAAAAATATAAAAAATAATAAATATTTAGTATTTCTGTATACTTGGATCACTTCTGTTCTTAACTAGCCATTTGTATTTTTACAAACGAGTTTAGCAAAAGTTATGTTCTCGTATGGTATCGTAGACCATATTAGAAACCCGCATTTTCAAATCGTTCAAAATTGCCGAAGGCAAATTTGTATTGTCTATTTTAAGCGCTAATGATGAAAATAAAAGCGATGTTGAACTAGCTGCTTTGGTTGGGACTTGATCTATTTGGGTCACGGTTTTCGATGCAATGTCCAAAAAATTTTTAAAATTTGTATGAATATCACTGGTCGCAGACCTCTTTTTTTTAATGGAGTTGAGCACAAAATATCATCCACCCCTGCATTATCTGTTCCAGAAACGTAATCGTACGAGCTCTCATCGCAAAAATGTCTGTCGGTATTACTATCGCAGTCTGTTGTAGGTGTTTCGAAGTTGCCAACCGTACTAAAAGTGTAAAAAAATACGAATAATTTAATAAAAATTATTTAAGAATTTTTAATGATTTGTACTTACTCATTTTGATCTTCTATAGAATATAGAAAACTCATTAAGTCAAAATATTTCCACTTTTTGTGAGTATCTTCTTCATGATCAGATGCGGCGCACCCAGAAGGTATAACCCGGTGAGCTCTTTTGAAAGCATCCCTTAAGCTTTTCCACCTAGTCTTGACCTTTGTGAAGTTGGCCCAAATTTGTATCCCAAAAAATAAAATTTTTAACGCTGGCTATACCTTATATATAATGGATACTTTAATATATTTATATAGCAATCAGTAAGATACAAATTTACTGTCGCGATAGAAATTTGTTATATACAAATTTTCATTTTCTTTTTTTCTTTCCATTAATATCCACAATGCAAAATTACACGAGGAAGGAAAGCTGCTATAACATACATATATCGAATTTTATAAATTTCCGTATTAATTTTATTTTTTCCGTATTAATTGTATTTTAAATGTTATCCCAAAAATGTTTTGTACCAAAGAAAACAAAAAAAAGTTCTGACAGCTAAAAAAAACTATTAAATAGTTATATTCTTTAATATCAGCCTAAAAATAAAAATAAAAACAGAGTTTAAATTAATTCCAACACAGTATTTTGATTAAAATAAAGGAAATATTAACAAATTTAATTCTATATGAGCAATTATTTAAATAAATTAATTAATTATGCATTTATTACCAAAATCAATTAAATACTACTGATTTCTCTAAATTAAGATTTTGAATCTCAAGATTTGGGAACAAACATAAATATAATAAGTCTAAATGTGGTTTTCAAATAGATCTGATCTCTATCTAGGGGTTGGTCATCATTCTAAGTATGATTTTCAATTAGGCCTGATCTCTATCTATATCCTTGCAATGTCTCAGCCGGATGTGATGGGGACCTCATAGGCATGACGGCCATAAAACCACTTCAAATATTTATTCATTTCTTCATACAAAAAATCTTATGTAACTCAAGATGTTAGGGGTTGGTCATCATTCTAAGTATGATTTTCAATTAGATCTGATCTCTATCTATATCCTTGTAATGTCTCAGCCGGATGTGATGGGGACCTCATAGCCATAACGGCCATACAACCACTTCAAATATTTATTCATTTCTTCATACAAAAAATCTTATGTAACTCAAGATGTTAGGGGTTGGTCATCATTCTAAGTATGATTTTCAATTAGATCTGATCTCTATCTATATCCTTGCAATGTCTCAGCCGGATGTGATGGGGACCTCATAGCCATACCGGCCATACAACCACTTCAAATATTTATTCATTTCTTTTTACAAAAAATCTCATTATGATTCTTTCGGCTTTTTATAGACAAATATATTATTTTTGATGCATTCCAATATTTACGGTTTGGTAAACCAGTGAAATAAAGGAGCATTTACTCATAATACACCTACTCCACTCAAAAGTAGAAATATCATTTACCCCCCCCCCCCCCCCTATACCCTTAAAGAAAAAACGAGAAAATTTCCTTCAGTTCTTTCGGTAGTTTGGTTTCGTACTGATAATCTCAAAACAAAAAGTTCGATCTACTCATCAGGTAGCTGCGACCAAGTACGAATTATTGGATTGCTAAATTATCGTGTATAACATTTCTAGCAAATTCGCAAAGAATTACTGCTTATCTGCTTATCTGAGAATCGAGTATCTAGCCCATTAGCTAGTAGTTCGCTTTCATATTTAGAGTGATGAGGAACCCTCAAAACTATGTGGTATGTGAGATTTTAAATTAAAAAATTGTATTTATTCGATTTTGGTAATGCTTGATTAAATATATTATTAAATAATTGCATTATATAAAATTAAGCATATTTATGCAAATTTTTCAATTTTAAATTATAGTTTTGGAATTATTTTATTATTCATTTCTTTGGTTTGGGTCAGAAATATTTTTGGGCTGACATACAATACATAATATACATATAATTATCATGATAGTTTCAACTGTCGTGATAGTACTTTTTTTGGGCTGACTTTGCAAATAGTGTCATGATACGTATTATTTTTTGGGCTGACACTAAAATATCATGAAAATACAGATTAAGTGTTGCCATAGCATTTTTTGGGGTTACTTTTTGGGTCAACTTCACATACATCTCGTCTTGCAGTTTTTTTCTGAAATATTTTAATACATTTATCGTTTCTCCGATAGTTTCTTATGTATCGCAGATAAAACCAACAATTGTACTCACCTGAGGATTTGAGGTTATGTGCTATATCTCGCCAAATCTTTTCCTTAATATCCACCCTCCTGTAATTTTTATTTTTTAAATCATATAAAATAGGATTTCCACTAACGGCTTCTATTAGTTTTTCTTCAAATGACATGTTTTTATGTTGTATTATTCGTTATTTAATTAAAAAACAAATTATAAAAAGCACTAGCGTATGTTTTTAACACGTTTATTTAATTAAACACAAAAATGACAGCGGACATTTTTAAAAGTATTACCAACACAACACAAAAATCATTGGCAACACTACGGCGCCGACGACAAAATTAGAAATAGATTCTAAAATAAAGCTGGCGACAACGTCGCTGTCAACAACGACAATTGTTCTGTGAGCATCATATGCTTACTGTGTATTTTAATTTGACAGGCGTCGTCGCTTGTCGTCGTCGCTCTTGTTCTGTTTATACCTTTAGCTGTCACGTTGTGTCTTATAAAACACTTTCCAAAATATAATCAGAGAAGGCACTGAAATCACTTTACCTATGTCAAGAGTAAACTTGAAAAAAAAAATCATATCGGCGTTTAGATTTGCCTACACAACTATAGACAAACTTACAATACGATTCGCAATGAAAAAAGTAGTCATGCTTATTGACGATTGGAGCATCACGGATTCCACCTAGTGGAAATTTTTTAAACTGAGCTACCTGATAATTTGACGTTTGAAATTATTGTAAACAATTCCAATTTTGAATTTAAACACAATTTTTACTTACAGGATTGCTAATAATTGTAAATAATTCCAATTTTGGACTATAAAAACAATTATTAATAACCGCATTGCTAAATTTTTTTGGTCGCATTTGTGACAAATGTAATTTTATCAGGTGCATCATTTTAACTTTTTTCCTCGAGGCGCTTTCTCTACTTTTACAATCGTCAATTGACGATTGAAAAAGTAAGAAATGCGCCTCTAGCGAAAAAAAAACACAATTGGCTCAACGCCGAAATGTGACGTTTGAATTTATAACAATTTGTCAATTTATTTTTTAGTTTTGTACGAATAATGAAGTACAATATTCATCCAAAATCAGGTAATATTTTTAACTAATAATAAATTTTAAAAATGGAAATGTTCCAAAAATGTATTAAGTTGAGACAGACAATTTATAAAGAACGCAAAAACCGTAAAAAATAAAAGTCACAATTTAATATCAAATCACAACATATTTCTCAATGCCTGTTTGATTATTATTTATTTACTATCATGAATTACCCACCAGACAATCTCGACGCTATAGCGCAGTAACGCAATCGCGCAAAAGTTAAATTACATGAAAATATATGCGAATTGACAAAGTCGACGGACGGAGCACATTAGAACAAGTACTAAAATTAAATTATTTTCAATTGCCGTCTTACTTTGGTAAAAGTTATTCCTATCCGGATAGGAATGAAATTTTGCCCAAAGTAAGAACAATTCTTCTTCAGAATAATTTTTTGTTTTTACTTTCAACAGTTGGTACCAAGCTCTAAAATATAATTTATTATTTAGAATTTTAACAAATATAAAATAGTGATGACAAATTATTGAATAAAGTATAATAATTCTAAATGATAATTAACAAAATTTAAAATTCTGATTTATCGAAAAATTGAAAATTGTTATTTAATACCAACTCATAAAACTAAATATTATGTAATATATGTACTCTAGTGGTAAACACTACAACTAGATGAAGAAGAGAATTTTGTTATTCCTACTTCTCAGCGGAATGAAACTCTTCATTCCGGAATGAAAATACACGGCATTGTTGTTGTAAAATTGCCGAAGTAAGACTACAAATATTTCACGCAAGAACGGATTGAAATGTCACTTTGTGATGTGAAAAACTACAAAATGAGAGACATTCTTGTGAAGTTAAATGTTTACAAATTGAAGTGACACCAATCCCATTAAACGGCATATGTACCTAAATGTTTAGTTATAAACTGGATTTATAGATTTTATACTATGAGGCAAAATTTAAATCGACCCAAAAGAGGTTTACAAAATAGAATTTATTGCATCGAATAATTTAACATTATGTATTAAGGGTTATCAAAGAGTTTTAGGCCATGTTAGATAGTTTTAAATATTTTTATAATATCAAAAACGTGTGTCGAGATTGTCAGCAAAAATTTTATTTTTACAGTACTAAATTAATTTTTGCGTTCCTTGCGTAACTCCGTCTGCGTTTCATCGAGATTGTCTCTACCTTTAGAAATTCCAAAATACTGCGTTGGCCCAGTTAAAAGAAAATCCACTAGCTGGAATCCGAGACGCTCCAATCGTCAATAGTTTTTTCATTGCGAATTTTGCATTTCCTTTGTTTTGCCCCGAAAAATTTTCAATTCTGCGATAAACAAAGCAAGCTGAAATATTTTTACTGTGAATTAAGGCAGTGATACATGTTCAATTTTTGACTTGAGGCAAAAAAAATCTTCTCGCTGATTGGTTAACTTTTTTTGCCTTACACGGCATAATTGAAATTTCTTTTGTACCGACACATGTAACATTTTGCCGTAAGGGTCTTTTGCCATCGTATAAAACATAACCTAAAATTTATTCAAATCAAAATTTTGAAATTGACGGTTGCCAAGTTTTAGTTGGCAGTGCAAATGAATAAAATCCAAAAAAGAAAGCAACGAATTATAAATATCGGTCTTTTATTTAAAAAAAATATTGAAAAGTAGAACATATTTTTAAAAGGAAACCAAAGACTTGATGGGTTTCACCTATTTTATTAAAAGGGATTTGATACCGAAATGCGATTAACCGATCACCACAATTTTAAATTGTATCATTGAATGAGCGTAACTCAATTTGACAAGTTAGCAATTGTAGGTCCAAGTATCGAAAAATGCTATTTAGTTCGAGAGCCCATTCGACCTGTATTAAGATTAAGGATTATAATAAAGTTTTTTTGTATTTAATAGCATTAAAAACGTGTAACATAAATACAAGCAAAATTAAAAATCAACAGAACTAACTTTGCACGTTCATTTGCAATTTTAGGTCTTTTAAATTAATTGTTATACAAATTTAATTTTTAACCTTTGTAACCGACAAATCACAACATGGAAATTTCAAAATATTTTGAGGTTAGGTAATTTTTGCCGTATGAAAAATGGAGCAATGTTCAATTTTAAAATTTTGTCTTAAAGACATTTCAAGATGGCCGACATTTAACCAATCAACGCGCAGAATTATTTTGCCTTAAAGGCAAAAATTGAACATGTATCACGGCCTTAATGCGAAAATTTAAATTTGAATTTCGGTCTAGTTACTTTATGTTTTGTTTTGTTTTTTGTGTACTGTTTAGTAAAACATATAATTTGCTGGGTGGAGGTTTATAAAATAGACGTTTTGGTTGTGTGTGTATTGAGTATTGCATTGTAATTTTTTTAAAGCAATTTTAGTTACAATAATTTTTATTTTAAGTTAAATTTGTAAACTTTAATTTGTTTTTTTATGTAAGTATTACATTATAAGATTATTTTTTATTGCTGTATGTAGATACATATTATATAGTTTTATTTTCATTAGTCCATAAGGTTATTTGTCAAATTTAAGTTCCAAAAGATGGAGTTTTCTAAAGCCAAACGCTGCAGATTGGTTTCTCAAATGGCTGAAGATAGTTTAAATTCTGAATTCAGTTGTGATTTAAGTAATAGGGAAAATGTGTTTCAAGATATTGATGTTGATTCCGAGCATTTCGGAGCTGATTGTACTGCCTCTATTTTAGAGGAAAGCTTTTTGTTTAACGATGCTCTATTTTCAGATTCATCGAATAATGAATCAATTCCCGAATGCGAAGATTTAGGGTCATCAAATAAAATCAATGTTCTTAAGGCAAAATTATTTAAGTGGATATTTTAATACAACATATCCGTAAATCCGGTTACAGATTTACTAAAAATGTTAAAAGAATTCGAAATTAAACTTCCCAGATCGAAAGGCTCATTGTTTCGCAGTACCAGTAATTACCAAAATATGTTTGTACCTCGTGAGGTTCCTCCTGGCGAATATATATATTTTGGAATTGAAAAATGTATAAACCGGTACAATTTAGATTTCTTAGCTAATTTGCAAGAAATTATTTGTGATTTTAATGCCGACGGGCTACCTTTATATAAAAGTTCACGAAACACTTTGTGGCCTATTCTTGGTTTGTTCGTTAATTCACATAAACGCCAACCATTTATTGTTGGGACTTGAGGTAGGAGATGGTCATCCAACATCAGTAGATATTTATTTGAAAGACTTTGTTGACGAAATTGGAAAATTGAAAAATGAGGGTATTTTAATTACCGAAAATTCTGTTAGAAATGCGTTTATTTTGCGGGCTATTATTTGTGACGCTCCACCAAAATCTCTTTGCAAGTCTGTTTTGAATCACAACGCGTTGAAAGGGTGTCAATAATGTGACCAAATGGGCTTTAGAGTTTCAAATACTACGGTTTATAATGTAGTTTCAGGTAATATGAGAACCGACCATTCTTTCTTATTTCGATTAAATCCCAGACATCATCATAAAGAGGAATTAAATATTTTAGAAAAAGGTGGAATTAATATGGTTACTCAATTTCCGCTTGACGTATTGTATTTAGTCGATTTGGGAATATCAAAAAAAATGTTGATTCTGTTGTTAGAAAAAATAAAACCAGATTCTAAAAAAATAATGTCGAACTTATGCGCATCGTATTCTAAATATGTTCCTATGGAATTTTCTCGTAAACCACGAAATTTCAATGAAATTCCTATAGATGGAAAGCGATTGAATTTAGATTTTTTATTTTATACGGATTTCTGCCACTTCCAAAAGGAAGATGTTTCGTTCATCCGTTGGTTCCCACATTTTTTATCATTTTTCATTTTTTTCCAAGACATAAGTAATGCACAAATAATTGTTGAATGAGTTTGTAGAGGTTTATCCCCAAATTTATGGATTGAAACATGTGAACTACAACGTGCACAGTATTCTATATTTGCCTAGCTTCGTAAGGTTGTACGGTACAATAGATGCATTTTCAGGGTATATTTATGAAAACTTTTTACAAGAAATAAAACAGACCATTAAAAAACCGCAAAATATTTTAAAACAACTGTATAATAGGATAAAAGAACGCGAACGTTTAAATCAAATAGTTTTGGAAAATAAATTTGAAAATACATATATTAGTTTTTATAGAGCAGATCGATACAGAAAATAATTCTCTGATCGTACGAGGAAAAGGTTTTATAACTAACTATTCAGCATATTTTGAAGAGCCGGTAAACTCTAAAGTAGACCTCGGTATAATTGTTGTAAATTAGCTATAATACATACATAGGTACTTAATATTAATTGTTAAAATATGAAAACACCAATAACTTTACGTTACTGTTTCAGACAAAATCATAATACGTGCAATTAACAAACTACAAAATTTGCACAAACTGTGCACAGGCTTTGGTTCATAAATCACCAAAAAGCAGCTGTTCGCAAAATACTTTTATGGCGGAAGGTTAATGAAATATAATAAATAAACTCTTATTCATTATGGTTATAGTATTTCTTTTTATTTAGATTCCGAAATTATTGAAATGTTCCTGAAACCAGCATCACCATCTATGATTGTTGAAGACAGCCTCAGTACAATGCAACTGTTGTCACAAATGAGGCACGACACACAACAAGGCTTATCAGCAAGACCATCACACCAAATAAGAATGGTTCCTGGCCGAGTGGAACGCCTTTACCGTAATTTAATTTGAAGCTTTTATCGTTTATTTGCAGCACCTAATTATTAAATTTACTTTAATTTCTTACTAGCGCAAACATCAACAACGTCAACTGGGACAAAAATTCAGATATATTAAGCTAAACTTTCAGCTGTTTGTAGCAATATGTTTCTATTTTGATTTTTATGTACATATGTATTCTTAGAGCTAACACACAAGGAATTGAATGCTTTATTGACAGCTGAAGAAGAAAACAATTCTCTATTCATACTTTTTATTTCAAATCTTTAAAAAAAAAAATGTGTAGGTGTAAATAATAAATTCTTGATTTGTTTTTTAATGTAAAAAACACTGTTACAATAGGTACATATATCTAAATTGTTTCTGTATTTTGTATTCAAATCCCAACGTTTCAACAGGACATTCTGGTATTATCAAGTACAAAAACAAATCAAACTTGGTACCCCCTTGAAAATGAAGACATGTCTCTTTGAAACGTTTACTGTTCAATAAAAAATAAAACAAATCTGTATAGCTTAATACAAGCCAAAAATAACATTTTATTAGAAATGGTTGTTTATTTAAAAATCTTACATTATTTCAAATAATTAAAAATTAATGTATTAATTAAATGTTTTTTCTCTTCTCTAGTTACTCCGGAATTACGGTATATCAGCCGACAATTGTCATCTTCAAAATTAGATATAAATCAAATATTAAAAATATCAAACCATCCAGTAGGGCTCAGCTTTAGCAGAGCATACCATGTCACACAGCGCCCATTTTTACAATGGTAGAAATATTTTCAACTAGAAAATAGCTCCATATTTAATAAAGTGCTAATTTTTAAAACTAAAATATGTAATATTTTAAAATGTAGCAATAATATGAACTAAATAAAAATGCCACTTTTCTAAAAAAATGATTGTGTTTTTCTTGTAAACTGCAGGTAATGCATTACTTTTATAAATGTGTAATGCATTATTTTTCGAATATTTTGGTACGATAGAAAATGATTTTCAGATGAAATTAACGCAATTTTGTAATTTTAAAATTCGAAAATTTTGAAATTCGATAGGTACAATGGAAACGGGATTCTTTAATGACTTTCAGATGAAACTAATGAAATTGTTAAAGAAGTTTTCTCAATTTTTTACTAGAAAGAGCAGTAAATTCCCCCTTTTCCAAAATAATTTTATAGAAGAGGGCTACCGAAGCCGTCAGCCTCTACAATTCTAAATTAAATTAGAGGTTGGCCACCTATCACTAATATGTATCATTAATAGATTCTATATAGTTAATCCGCTCCTACGTGCAGCACCCTGTGCGACATGTTTACTGATCCCGGCTCCTACTTCTCCCGAAATTCAAATCTAAAGCCCCTCGGAGGGCTAAGTGGGGGAGCGTAGCGACCCATTTCCCAGAATTTATAATTTTTGTTTATTTTCATTTTAAAATTAAAATCTCCCTTTTCCAGAATTTATAGGGACTTCAAGTCTCAATTTCCAAAATTTATAATTTTTGTTTATGTTCGTTTTAAAATTAAAATCTTCCTTTTCCAGAATTTATAGGGACTTCAAGTCCCCATTTTCCAGAATTTATAATTTTTGTTTATATTCGTTTTAAAATTAAAATCTCCCTTGTCAAGAATTTAGAGCAATTTTAAATCTCCCTTTTCCAGAATTTTTAGCGACTTTAAATCCTCAGTTTTGTTTGTTTTTAAAAAATCTAATAATAATAATAGTTTTTTCGTCCCCCGAAATTCAAATCTAATGCAACTCGGAGGGCTAAGCGAGGGGGGGCGTAGCGACCCCCCGCTTAGCCCTCCGAGTTGCGTTAGATTTGAATTTTAGGGAATGAATTGTGCGGGTTGAATTGATAATCCGTGATGAATTGCGTGGGATAATATAGCCTAGACTCGTTGTCACATGTGATTTCACATATTATTTAGCATAATTAATAGAACGTGCTCTCCGCGTGGCCCATCAAATTGATTTAAATCGTCTTGGACATTTTTACTAGCAACAATCAACATCCAATAACACAACATACAATACCACAAATAGTACAACATATAATAACACAAATAGGCCGTGACGATGGGCCTCATCATTTGCTTAAATTCATCCGGCAACAATTATAAATAAAGATTAACAATAATTATTGAAATTGGCATTTGCTATAAATCAAATTTCTACGCAAATGTCAAAAGTTAGTTCATTTTTATGAAAACAGACGGTTTTTGTTTATCTAAAAACAACAAGCATACTAAGTTTTCAAAATTTATTTTAGTAAATACACATCCAAAAATAAGTGTTTTAAACCCAAGACTCAAACTAAATAAGGTATTTGCTGTCAAATAGTAAGTGATTTTTTTAGTCAAGACTTAATCCAAAATGTAGTTTATCTTAATTCCACATTTTAAAAAATGGCCTTTGCAAAAATTGCGCATGCGCGAAAAATGGTATGCTCTGCTAAAGCTGTTCCTCCAGTAGATTAGAAATAGACTTACCAATGTCATCAAATGAAGATCTTTAAAAAATAGCATCTAAACTGACAGACGGGGATTTTTGTTTAAATTTGGTAGATAATATTTAACTGTTATTTATAATTGGTTTGTGTGTCATTAACACCACTCAACACGTGTCATTAACACAATGGAAAACACCACTCAACTGGGTTGGCTAGAATAATAACGTATAAATTTTTATCTAAATATAATTGGGATGGAACCTAATTAAAGCCTCCTTTGGAAGGAATGCAATTGTTCAACACAACTCTATTTGGTAATATTTAAATTTCATTAATAATCGTATATGTATAATAATAATAATAATATATTTTTAGCCAATAAATAAACCAACTTCAATTACGGCGACGTTTCAACGAACAGGCTTGTTATCAGAGACATCCTAACAACAAGTTACCAAAGACAACGAACAGACTTGTTATCAGAGACATCCTAACAACATGTTATTAAAGATAACGAACAGACTTGTTACCGAAGACCACTATAGAACACGTTATCGAAGACGACCTTTAAATAAGTTTTGCGCAACGAGGAGTTTCACAATACATGCTGTTGTCTTTTACATGTCTTTAGCTGGTTGTCAAGACAAGTTGCTAGGTCGTCTGGTAGTTGTCTTGCAAGACACGTTTGCTGGATATTTTATTATGTTAGACGTTTAGAAATATTTATAAAATTATACAGAAAATGTCTCTAACACATGAAACAAAAATTTCCCTTTGTGATTATTCCCAATTAGGGTTACTATCCGTCCTATTTTTAGAGGACATGTCGTCTATTTTACGGTTGCACTTTTGTCCTCTTTTCTATTTTACTTAAAAAATTATTTTGCCCTCTTTTTTTGCACCGTCCTCTTTTGTCATAGAAACCATTATATCGAAATTACACAACTATTTCTCAACCTTTACTGTACAAACAGAAAGCCTCAAAGACTGTTGTGCATTTACAGAAGTCGATTTCAAACTCTTATTAAGTTCATCGAAATTCGATGGCTAACACTGTTCCCAGCTATAGAGCGAACCAATAAAATGTTTGAACCTTTAAAATCGTATTTCCTATCAATTGACAAAGCACCAGTAGTATTAAAAGTGTTCTTTGAGAACCCGTTAAGTGAGGGTTACTTGTTCTTCGTCCATTCCTTAACACATATCTTTCATCGAAAAATTGAGCAGATGGAGAAACAAGAAAACTCTTTATTAGAAATCATGCGTATTTTAAAAAACGTTGAAGACGAATTTAATCAAAGGATTTCGAATAAATTTCTATCGATGGCAGTGTTAAGAATTTTAAGAATTATGATGAAATGAGCAACGAATGTATTGTATTCAAGTCTAGGGCTTTACACACAAATTTTGAACCGTTTAAAATTTTTGAGTGGATTAATATTTGCGAAAAACCAACTTGAGATCAAATAACCAATTCTCTTCAATTTTTATTCCGAATTGGCATAGAAATTGATGATACTCTATGGATTTCGCAATTCACGAATATATTGAATGTTTATGACACCGTGCGGCTACTAATAATGAATTCAATGCTTTATTGGCTCATGTGGAAATTGTTTTTTACAAGATTTCAAAATTTGGAACAAATTTTCGAGTTGTATGTAAGTTGTATGTACATTTTTCTTTTGTATTCCTGCACATAATGCTACAGTGGAGCGGATATTCAGCATGATGGAGCAACAGTGGACTAATAATAGAAACCGTTTAACTGTCAGCGCTATTAAAAATATATTATTAGTAAAATTTAATTTAAAATTAGAGTGTGCTGACTTCTATAATTATATTAAAGAAAACAAAGAAACACTTAACGCGGTTCGTTCATCCTTAAAATACAAAGACATATGTGATGTTTAACCAAATAATAAATACACACCCGTTTTAATCAATCGGCTTTTCGGTCCAAACAAATATTTGTTACATTATAAAAAATAAACAACAATATAATCCATTTTTTGTTGCTTTATTTTGTCAGACGTTTCGATACATATTGTATCATTTTCAATGACTAATCTAAAATATTATAAATAAAAACGTTATAAATGTTATACACCCACTAATGAAAATATTTATACAGAAAAACTATTTAAAAATTATAGATGAAAACTTACTAAAATTATGGAAAAATTATAGATGAAAACTTACAAAAAATAATACAGAAAATAAATAAACATAAAATTAAATTTAAAATTAAAATGGAGTTCACTCTAGCAGCAACAGTAATATTATGACAAATGAAAAATCAACTGATTCTCCTCCGTTTCGGTGGGTTTATTATGTTATGTGTAGGGGTGTTAGTGTTGTGTGTTGAAAAATATGCAGAATTTTGTGTTTGTTTTGATGTCCGTTGTCTTTTCATGTTTCTCGATATAGAACAAAAATCGTCTATAAGCGAGCAGTATATAGGAGCTAAACCATCAGTATCGCGTTTTATGTTGTATTTGTTCTGGGTATAGATGTGGAGAGCCCCGATGGTCAATCTTTTTGAGTAATTGGGTTGGCAGGCTAAAATTGAGGCAGAATTAAAATCTGGACGATGACCCGGAACGGAATATGTGCTTGTGTCACTCAACAAAGAATAAATTTTATTGTGGTACTCATGTTTATACATGACTACGATAGCCTTCCCTTTGTCACTATTAACAATCATTAATTCATCGTTCATCTTTAAAAACTGTTTGGTTATATAATATATACGCCTAAGTGTTATATTTACAACGTCTTTGCGTTGATTGCGCTTAATGTATCTGTGGTAGGAAATCAAGTTTGCTACCTTCGCCCGTGCAATATCTTTCACTCTCTGATCTTCTATCGGTTTGATTAACTCTTCAGAATTTAGATGTGCTTGTTTCACGCAATAAGGATGACAATGGAATACATACTGATTGGTACCGCAAGGCCTTTTGTTCAAATCGTATATTAAATTACTACACACACCATCCGACTAAACAGAAACTCAATACGGCGAGAAATTTGGCCAATAGGATTTTTACTTTAAGTTCACCAATCTATCACAATAAGAACCGACGATTGATCTACGATATTCTATCCCGGAATAACTATCCACATAAATTCATCCAGAAAGAATCTCATCGGAATTAACAAAAATCACGTCGCCTAGAACAGTTGAGCGGGAAACTCCATAAATTCCCCGCGAGTTAGATACAAGAGCATGACATATGTCAGGAGTGTGTCTGAACGGATCGAGAAAGCTATCAGGGCTTTCGTTCCAGAAACAACCCTGGCGTACCGTAACAAGGCGACTCTACGCAATATCTTTAGCAAACTCAAAGATCCAATACCGGCTCAGAAAAAGACTGACATCATTTATAGGATTCCTTGTCTGGGCGATGACGTTTCTGGTCCCTGCGACAAGAATTATGTTGGCCAAACAAAACAACATTTTGAGAAAAGATTGCAGAATCATCGACTTGATCTGAGGAGGGTGAATGATCCATCAGCACAAAAAACTGCTTTGATGGATCATTTTCACTCTTTGGGTCATCGTCCAGATTTTAATTCTGCCTCAATTTTAGCCTGCCAACCCAATTACTCAAAAAGATTGACCATCGAGGCTCTCCACATAAGACAACACCCAGAACACATACAACATAAAACGCGATACTGATGGTTTAGCTCCTATATACTGCTCGCTTATAGACGATTTTTGTTCTATATCGAGAAACATGAAAAGACAACGGGCATCAAAACAAACACAAAATTCTGCATATCTTTCAACACACAACACTAACACCCCTACACATAACATAATACACCCACCGAAACGGAGGAGAATCAGTTGATTTTTCATTTGTCATAATATTACTGCTGCTGCTAGAGTGAACTCCATTTTAATTTTAAATTTAATTTTATGTTTATTTATTTTCTGTATTATTTTTTGTAAGTTTTCATCTATAATTTTTCCATAATTTTTGTAAGTTTTCATCTATAATTTTTAAATAGTTTTTCTGTATAAATATTTTCATTAGTGGGTGTATAACATTTATAACGTTTTTATTTATAATATTTTAGATTAGTCATTGAAAATGATACAATATTGTATCGAAACGTCTGACAAAATAAAGCAACAAAAAATTGATTATATTGTTGTTTATTTTTTATAATGTAACAAATATTTGTTTGGACCGAAAAGCCGATTGAAGAAAACGAGTTAAAAACAATTAACGGTCGAATAAAGGAAATTGGAATAAATACACACATTTAAAATTTTTTAAAAACATTTGTTAAATATTTCGCAAAATTACAAAAGGTTTAAAAAATTACTCGATCGATTTCGGCTTGTTAGGCCATCATCAGGAGTATCTACTAAGCTGTTTAGTAGATACACCTGATGATGAAATACAAGTGTTTTTAAAAATTTTATTGCCTACGGCAGAAAGTGTAAAAAGCAAATAATAAATGCAGAACTGAATATTTAGCGATATACATTTTTTTATTTAATTTACGTTTAGTTACATTAAAATTGAAATTTGAATTTTGTACGTTGAGTAATTAAAAGATTTTCTATTGATTTTTATGTGAAATAAAATATAAAATTAATTATAGCGACTGAATTGTTAGTTACTGTAACGACGTGTACTGACATGAGGGGATTCCGAATAAATTCGTTCACAAAGAATGCCCGTCGTTACTGAAAAGTTATATCCATACATTCAGAGCCTCGGTTATGGTCATACTAGGCCGGCTAGAGCTCAGCGGTTGGGGTGGGTGGTTCCGAAGTTGAATGTATGCAGGTTAGACCATATTAGGGAATATGAAGGAATTAAGGAAATGGGAACGACAGGCTAGGATCAACTTACCGCGGTAGAAAATGGTCGCACACTTACCGATTCATCCTCCAAATATTAGATTTAAACTCTCATAGCTGAAAAGCAACAAAATTTACCGAAAACGCACGAACTTAAGAATTCCCATAAAAACAGAAAAATCCACATATTTAAAGTTCATAAAAGTATATGTATATGTCAGTTATTTATTTCTAAAGCAACCGAACGAATATCAATATATCAATAAATAATAGCAAAATAAAATGGGGCTTTTGAAAAATCCATTAATGACTAAGTGGTAATAACCCTGTACTAGTATCAATCAATTAGTGATAAAGTGAGAGGAATTTAATAGATTACCGAATAAATTCCATTGTTATAAACTAAAAAAAAAAAAAAAAAACACCTAAGTAATTATTACTAGTACGAACCATTATTCCCTTGAAATTACGATCTAAATTTACTTATTTCAAATTAATCAATCAAAATCATTTGCATAGAATATAATTAGTAATTAATATAAATTTTGTCAATGTAAATATAATAAAGCATAAATATAAAATTCTTATCTTTTAGAGTGTTCGTGGCCATCGAACATTTAATTTTTGTCTTACGACAATTGTATGCACTAACTGTTTGTTTGGTTTTATTGTCTATTTAGGTGCACACACACAATACGAATATCTGAGAACTGCAATCACTTTTATTACACAATCCAATGATTGACACTTGCGGCACTCAAGGATTTATACAGTTTTATACAAGATCATTTAGATAATCTTAGTTTATATGCGCACTTGACGCCAAAATAATTTTGTTATTTTCTGGGCGTTTTGATCACCACGGTATATTGTTCACTATTTAGATATTTAACGATCTTACGATATTATTATTAGATTTTAATTCGTAAATATTGCACTTCATTCATTGAATAAATGTCACCACAGAATTACATATATAGCACAGTTTTTGTTTTTGGTATTGTACCGATTTACATTCACTGATTTAGGAGTTTTTTATTTTTATTGTGTCTTTTGTATTAGCAATTAACACCTAATGATTAATTATATAGACCTTTTTCCTTAATTGTCAAACATAGTGAATCAGCAGAAATATCTGTATAGTTTGTCTGGCCATCCCCTTGACGCCAAGCTAAAAACTTTAGCGAAAACTGGGTTATTCGATGACATTTTAGCTATATCATCAGTTGCTAAAACTGGTCTTGCTAAGTTTTCTATCATAAGAATTTCTTCATGGATGTGCGATGTTGATGAGTCAGACAATGTAAATCGACTTAAAAAATCTGCATTATTCATTTTAGTTTCAGCGCGATGAATTATTTCATAATCGTATGCCATCAGGAAAATTCTTCTTCTAAGCATTTGAGATGACATTATAGTTGGAATCTGCTTAGGTGGATTGAACAGTCCCAATAACGGTCGATGATCAGTGATTATTTTAAAATGTATTCCGTAGATAAATTCATGAAATTTTTGTACCCCTGCATTATAGCTACCGCTTCCCTGCCAATTTGCGAATAATTCCTTTCACTTTTCGACAGTGTTCTTGAATAAAATGAAATAGGTTTTTCACTTCCATCTTCCATTAAATGGCATAACACAGCACCAAGACCATATGGCGAAGCGTCGCAAATAAGAAGAAGTGGCAAAACTTGATTGTAATGAATTAATAATCGATCCGATGATAATAGCTGTTTTAGGTTGATGAACGATGTTTTGTGATTTTCCGTCTAAATCCATTTTTGATTTTTATCCAATAAACGATGAAGAGGTTCTGCAGCTGTCGCTTTTTGGGGGAAAAAAATAAGAATGATAAAAATTGAGCAATCCTAAAAATGATTGGAGTTGCTTTTTATCGGTTGGCTGCGGTGCATTTTGAATAGCTTGGATTTTATCGGATGTAGGTCTGATCCCCTAAGCATCAATTTTAAATCCAAGAAAATCGATTGATGAAACTCCAAATTTGCATTTATCTCGACGTAGACGTAGTCCAGATTTGTCAAAACGCGAAAAAATTTCACTTAAACGATCTGCAAGTTCCATTTCAGTATGTCCTGTAACCACAATGTCATCGAAATATGGTAATACCCCTGGGATATTTCTCAGAAGATTTTCGATAAAAGACTGAAATATTCCAGGTGCTCACGAAATACCAAATTGAAGACGGATTACTCTAAACGCACCCTTGTGAGTAACAATTGTCTGGAGTAATGATGATGACTTCTCGTCGACTAACAATTACTGATATGCCTGTGCTAAATCTAGCTTATAGCAAAGGTATGGCCTCTGACAATCGAAGCCAAAATAGTGTTGTGATAGCTGGAATCTGGAAGCTTTGTGGCTTTAAAGCTTTGTTTAAGGTGGATTTATAATCCCCGCAAATCCTTATGCTGCTGATCTTTTTTTTGAATCGGGACAATTGGAGTGGCCCAGTCAGAGTATTCCACAGGAACCAAAACGCCCTGCTCGATTAAACGATTCAATTCAGCTTCGACTAATCCCCTTGTTGCCAATGATATACGGCGTGGCGGATAACGAATTGGTTGAATTTTTTCATCAATTTGTAGTGAAACGGGCTGACCTGTGTAACAACTCAATTCCTTAGAAAATAAATAAGAAAATTTGGGTATTACAGTTTGGATAGGCGATGCTCCGTTTTCATTGAGGTTGACGCCTTGTAAACTTATTCCCAATGGCGAAAACCAATTGCACCCCAAAAAATTTGTGCGGATTCCATCTACGATTACGATGAGAAGATTATACATTTCGATTTCGTTGTACGATACGTTGACGTCAATTACACCTACGATTGGTACATGATTTGGTTTCAAATCGACCAGATGTAATTCACACTTGGCAATATCTGGTTTTAAGGCGCCAAATATTGTTATAAGACCGAGATGACATAATAGTATAATTAGACCCCGAGTCGATTTCAAAATCACAAGGCTGATTGTTTATTATAACTGTGGTTGCCTTTTTCAAATCAACCTGCGGCAATATTTGATTTACTCCAACTTCATTTTGCTTTGCTGTTTGTAAGAATTGTTCGATGAGGTTGGTCTAACGGCAGATCGACAAACTCGTTGTAGGTGACCTTTAATACCACATAAAGAGTACGTTGCATCTTTAAATGTACATGATGGCCTTATAGATGTGGTCCTCCACATCCGTTACAACCATGCCGATTGTTTTGTCGATTTTGAAAATTTTGCTGTTGCGGAGTTCTGCTAGGCTGATGATATTTTGTGATGTATTGAACTAGATCATTATCGGTACATCGATATAGAGCAATAATGGATAAGAGTGTATTGTACGTAACGGTGTTATATTATTACTAATTATTAGTACTTTCATACGCAACAACAAAATATGAATAGCGGCTTGTAAGTAACCCATATGGGGCTGAATCTACGTGAAATACTATGTAGCTTGCTAATTCCTTTGCAGCAGTTAGTATATTTCTATAAATATTAGTACATGTACTAATTTTGACGAAAGTTGTTTTAACTTTATTTCTTTTTAAGAAGTAGTTTTATAAAGTTAAATCAACTGTGCCAATTCATATCGATTCATAGTCATCCGATCTAGTGGCCTATATTAAAATGATGAAATCAAGTTTAGAAACAGATAAGCTGTCCACATCGATATATTTTGTTCTTTGATGAAACTCGGCATTTTTCGCAAGGATGGCAAATGGCACCATCAAAATCATTCGTTACTGACAGATATCGAATGATACGTTTCACGGCGTTGACATGAGCTGCATTGAAATTCTCTAAGTATCAACTCACTGCTCCCACTACATATGAAGTATCAGGTCTTGATACAATCGCTGCGAATATTAATGAACCAACTGCTTGTCTGTATGGAAAAGGTTCATTTTCGTCTTCTTCTTGATATTTACGTAATACCACATTATTGTCGGCTGAAGTCGATCCCTTCTTACAATTTCTCATTTCAAACTTGCTAATCAGTTTTTCAATATAATCCTTTTGATTGATGATAATCTTTTTATTTGCACGGTCACGTACAAATTCAATTCCCACATAATGGTTCTCGTAACCTTTTTTTTTCATAAAGTTACTTGATAAATGGTTCATCACCCTTTTCAAAGCGTTCTTATTTGATGATAATATCAGGCCATCATCCACATATTCCATATCCACCTGTTCCATACTCTTGATGCCTGCTTTAATCCATAAAGACTTTTCTTGAGGGGACATACAACTTTTTCATCATTCAACTTGACACCTTTTGATACTTCCATGTAAATGGTGGTGTCCAAATCACCATTTAACAATGCAGTTTTGACGTCAAATTGTATATTATTTCCCAATCTTCCATTGCTGCGATGGACAAAATAGCACAAATGAAATCTTATCGTACCACCAGTGCAAATGTCTCATTAAAGTCAACACCCTCTCGTTGCGAAAATCCTCTTGCTACAAGGCGAGCTTTATACCTCATACCCACCCTCATACCTCATACCCACTCTTGACAATATCCCATGTTGCATTAAACACGTAATGAATTTAGTTCATCATCGATGGCCTTTTGCCATTGCACAGATTCGGATGGATGTAATACTTCTTCATAGTTCTCTGGTTCAATAACAATATTGCTGAGTAATCATTTTCAATTAAACGTTCTGGAGCTTTAATTATAGAACGAATATGATACCGTTGATTGCTGCGTTCATTAGAAACAAGATCGTCGTCGTTTTCTTTGCTATTGCGAGTATCATTCTGTTCAAAGATTTCTGCATCATTTCCATTTTCACTGTCGGTATAATTTGATTGACAATCATCAAATCACGAAAAATGGAATATCTCTAAGATAACTCTAATCTTTAAATCAGGCAAACGGAATGACACACATGTTACAGAGGAATATAAACTTCATCATCAATTCCTAAATTATTTGAACTAGCTGTATGCAACACTTTCAAATCAACTACGTCAACCATTAGCATGGTTTATTCCTGGTAGGTCTACATTAACTCACCAGCCAAGTAATAATAGAGATAAAAAAACATCATCAATTAGACGTAACTTATACAGATTTCAGTTAGGCATTTGATTCTGTAAGTCATCATAAAGCACTTCAAAGTCTATTTGCATTTGGATTTGGTCAAGTTATATACTTAACATAAACCTTCTACAATACGTAATAATTGACAATAAGAAATCCAACGTTATGAATGTAACATCTGGTGTTCCTCAAGGATCACATATTGGACCCTGGATTTTTATGTCTAATCAAACAAAAGGTAACTTGTCACTCTAATTTACTGTATTTGCGCGAGCTAAGAGTTCTAAGCAGAGTTTTGACATGAACTGTGTTCCACGATCTGTAGTCATTTGAAGGAGTAATTCAAATCTTGAAATGTATTCTGCAACAAAAGTTTTTACCACGGTTGATGCTGTGAAATTTCTAATGGGGTATGCCATCGGTCAACGAGTAAACCTGTCAATTATAGTTAATATAATTATAAGTAAATGTATTGGATGGCGGGAGGACGATTGAACTGACCCATAGGAGATTTTGTGCGACGATATATCTTTCATTTCCTGAAATTGATGCACGTTTGCGTCCATAGAGACGTGTCTCTATTCATTTTAGGCCAAAAATATTTGCTAGATATTAATTTCCGGCTGGCGCGATGTGAAAGGTTATGTAGTGCTAAAAAGATGTCTTTTCGTGCAACTAAAGGTATATACTCCTACATCAATAGTCGAAGCATCTGTCGTCATCTGTCATGGGGAGAGCATTTCGGCGATTTTGGGCACAAAACGGTGATGATAACTTATTGCTTTAGGCTTTTGACGAATGTTGGTAATTCTAGTGATGTCATAGCTTTAATACGATCGAGTGAAGGCACTTAACTATCTGGAATAATCGTATAACCAAGAAAATTTAGCGATTTTACTCCAAAAATACATTTCGACATTTTTATTTTGATATCATATTGACTTAAACGTTCAAATAAAAATTCCAAATAACGATTGTGTTCATTTTCTGATGAACTGGTCCCCATTATAATATCAAGGCGTATGTGAAGTCGATACCTTGTAGAACTTCGTGCATCAACCTTTGGAATGTTTGAGCCGCATTTCGTAATCCAAGATACAGTCGACTGAACTCAAACAGTCCAAAAGGTGTTATGATTACTGTCTTATGAACATCATCGGCATCAATTGGGCTATGATGATACGCGCGTACTAAGTCGATTTTTGAAAAAATGTAACTTCCGTGGAGAGAGACTGAGAAATCTGGAATGTGGGGTATGGGGTAACTATCGGGCACAGTGCACGCATTAAGATATCGATAGTCTCCACATGGTCTATGGTCATCTTAGTTTTTCGTTTTTGACAAGAAGAAGTGGTGAAGATACGGGTGATGAAGAAATTTTGCAAAACCCAAGATCCACCATGATTGTGGTGAAATTCAGCTTTTACGGCTTTTAGTTTTTCACTATCGAATCGGCGAGGACATGAAAATTGGAGCTGACCTATAGTTAGGATGTGGTGTACCACATTGTGGTTCACTTCTTTATCATACTGAGGTGGCCACTCAAATTGTTGCATGACCCAAGCCCGCTCCGAGCTGGTTTGGCGTTGCCCCTAAATGCAACACTTCGTTGATTCGCCCATTCGATTGCCTCTTATTTTCTGCTGATTCGTAGCTGTGCCGTGTCTTGTCATCTGGAATCATGCGTGCTTTCCATGACCAACGATCCTCCCTTGCCATATCGGCAATTGTCGTCGTGTCTGCCCGGATTGATTCCAACTGTTGTTTAGCGGTGGTAGCTTCCTCCTCGCATTTCCATTTGGCTGCAACCGTTCCCCCTTATTCTTTCTGTAACGTAGTCCCTTCGGCCTTGCTTGCTCCTTACTGAAGCTTGGTTTCACCAGCTTCCTCGCCGATTTTTTATTTTACCGCCCGCCATTGTATCATCCAATGACACCTATTATGCAGCCACCTTCTTCATTTTTTTAATAATTTATTTTTGTGAGCGTCACTCGTCACCCCACATCTGACTCTACTGTTACAAAGCTTGCAGGAATACCACGATCGCTATAAGCAAGCTCAAATAAGCACATCAGACGGCGATTGGTGCGGGTGAGTTTATTAGTTAAGCAATGCTATGGGTTTTCCCACTCAGAGATTCTTTACTAATAAAATGCTCAGGTAAATTGGACAGGTTCAATGGCTTTCCAGAACATCAGGTAATATGTAGATTTTTTTTTTTAAATAACCTTGACGGTAAGGGTCAAGGACACCAGCTCGGCACCTTATGTCTTGACGCCAACACTGTTAATTGAGTCATTTCCAATTATAATTCATCATCTATTGGTAATTTCATTCCATTTCATAATTTAACCTTGAAATAACCGCTGAAAGTCATTCAAAAAATGCCTTAAGTAATCTGAATGTAAAATTGTTCGCTCTTTCAGAATCCGGAGTCAAAAATGAAGGTTCCTTAAAAAAATAATAACCTTGACAGATTTCAAGGTCAAACTTAATGTCACCAATCAGTTGTCGCCATAAAATTCTAACACTTTTATATAGGTTATTATTATGATTGGCACCTTTAATGACAAAATATTTGAATCCGTCTTTTAAAATGAGACGCCCTGTATATATTTTGGATCTTTCTTTGTTTTGAAATGTTAACTTAAAAAGTGGAAACCGTCTTTTCCTGATGGTAGAGAACTCCCACTTTCGTTTTGTGTTGTTTCTGTTTTCTTAACATTTGCAGCATCTAATATTTTCAGATTTTTACTTTGTAAGGCCCCTATTATAGCGTTGCTCTAGATGAACCACTGGTGAACCATGTCTCAGTATCTGACTTGTTTATTTTCCACACGCCATTATTTAAGGCCATCATCTTATATTCATCCTCAGTTACCAATTTCATTAATATTTGCATTTCTGAATGATTGATATGCCCACAATATTAATTAGTGGAAGCTGCTACTATTTGGTTTTATCTTATTGTTGCTCCACGCTAATTTAGTTGTCCGCTCAGACAGACTCTCTTCGATGGTCTTTTTTCTTCATGAACTTATCGGTTTCTCTTCCTTGTTCGTCTTCATCTGTGTAGTAGACAGTAGTTAAATAAATTGTTTACCCTCTACTATGTTCCCATATGATGTTTTCTCAACAGATGTTTTCTCATCTGTTGGTGTTCCCTCAATATTTAGATTCTGTTTTAGATCTTTATTCTCTAAACTTAAGAGTTTTAACTTCATTGCTCAATCTGGCAATAATTTCTTCTATGTTGATTGGTTTCTTCCGTAGTTCTTCGTTCTCTCATAGAACTGCTTCGTACTCTAGCAGGAGATGTAAATATTTTCCTATTCATTAGGAATGGGTTTTCTCTAATGGTGTTTGGCCTTCCCACAAATCCATTGGGATTTCCTGCAAGAAGGTCCGTTTTTTCCATTGCCGTTGTTTGATATTTACAACAATTGGTGTTCATTTTATACCTTCTACCAGGTGATATAGCCGCGAGTGTCTGGGGTTAGACATAGATCAGAAATCCGCCCAATTTTGGGGCAGACCCTTCTGGATTATTGTACCCAATAATGGCAGAGTTCACCTAAACGATGTTGAAGGTCTGTCGATTATCAGGCACCCTCCTCCTTTCTCAACCGGGCTTGGGACCGGCTATGGCAGAGTTCGAAAATAGTGATGTTAGAACATCCCACCATAGTTTGCGTCTCGTAATTGGAACTTTTGTTTTTCTCCACAGCTAGGTATAGCTTTACGTCCCATTTGTAAGGATAATTGATTGTAGCTCGAGCAGCACACCTACCATAAATATAAAAAGTAAGGTTCATTCGTGTGTTGGAATCCTTATGATTTACTTTAGGCTTTTAGTGTTTGCCTATAGCTGGGCACATCTTTCAAAAATTAGTGATATTGATATTAAAAAATTTAACTTACAAATCATAACAACCGACATTATTTTTATGAACTACATATTTGACTCTGCTACAGAACCATAAACGCTTTACTAATCATAAAAATTGAAAGTAAAGATTTTTATTTTCTTGTTCTTTCCATCCCATTAGGTAAGTATAAATTCGTTATTTATAAATATTTGAAAGGTTTATTAAAAAAACTGAACAATAGCAACACGACACATGACTATGTGATGATCAACTCGTGACGTTTTCTCGTTTTGTTTTATCCACACCACACTAAACAGGTCTGTTACAGGCTGACAAGGCCATTTAAGATTCATAAGAGTGTAGAATTATTAGCAAATAAGGTGTTCCCATCTAAATGTACATACATCTGTTACAATCGTATACCATTAAACCATTTCCCTGTAGTTTTGGCAACAAATATAACCTGTTTCTCAACATTCCGCATTTTAAATGGTAATTTTATTACTAGAACCATTAGTATACTATTTAGTAACCACCAGGGATTTCTTTTATTAAAATTTCCATTTACATATTTAAATAATTTCACAATGAAGGGCAATGATTCAACAAACTTCGTATACAAAATATTCATCGCAAAATAATTTAAGTGGCCAAGAAAATATCAAGGCTTTTATTAACTACTTATGCATAACATTTGGTTTTAACAACACGATTAACACTGTTCATCGCAATATTCTATCATAATTATTTTGACCTAAATTTTGAACTTATAAAGTTTTGAAATCCTCGTGACACCGGAATTTTAACAACTTCCACTTGGCTTAGTTAGTGTAGGTATACATATACACGAGTATTGTAATTAATCAACTGTCTACTGTCTATGAATGTAAATAATATTTTTTATTGATTACTTATTACCATAATAGACATTACGTAATGGGTACATAGCAAACTCATATTTTTTATAAAACATTTTACAGATATTAGTGTGTCGTGCAATTTATAAATTTTATTATACGTACAGACTATTATGTCAAAATAACACAAATAACATTAAAAAAAGGTGTGAATTTATGATATTTATTTATGGTTGCGATGCGACCTTGATCTTGATTTGTAATTAATTCAGAAATATGTATGTGAAAGTTCTTATTGTTTAATCCCTTTTGAAGGGTAACACGATTTTTTTTTTATTTCCTCTTTATACAAATTATTCACTTGATTGAAAATCAATTTTATGATTTTGACCTTTTTCTCTGGCTCAATAAAATCACCATAATTTCCAGGGCCAAACACCGTTATAAATAAATAACATGGGTAAAATTCAATAACAATTCTAATTAACAATTCATTGTTAATTAGAAACACATAACTATATGGTATTAATTAAAACATAAAATGCAATAATCAAATTAGTAATGAGATAATGTTTATATAACAATTACCAAGCTTTTAATGGGAATATTCTAATCGTGCAACAATTAAAATAAATGCACATTATTTAATCACAATCGTATCACAATCAGAACACAAAATTAGCTTGTTGAATTTTCCGGATCTTTAAATTATGTAATATAAAGTTTCATACATTTCTGATACCGGTAAAGTTTGTCTAAATGCGAGACCATAGATAAAGTCCGAAGTTTACACAGGATGAACTGATTCGGTAATTGTCGTTGGTGCATCATATAATTCATCAAATTTTGCAAAGTTCTTACAACATTGGTGGATTTTACACTTGGGGACAAATTGTATACAATTTATATTTTGACTAAAAGTTTTTATGTTCAGCCGGACCACCGTACTTTAAATTTCAAATTTACTTACATACATGATGCCAGCCCGTACAAGTAACATTATTATTAAAATAATAACTTCAAAGATTGTATTTAAATTGTGAGACTACATATAGATGTTATAGATGTTTTTATGTTTATTTAAAGAAATGAGATTGGTTCTAGCAGCACTGTATTCCAGCAAATTAATTCCACAAAGAAAACTTAAAAAAAAATCAATCAAACACACAGTTCTTCGGTTTACAATTTTTTATTATTCTGTCTTACACTAATTATTGGTTTATTTTGCGTTCACTGCTTATTCTTGTCAGCCCTTTTTTTAAAGATGGATGGACGAACTTATTCGACAAAAAAAAACACAATTACTCGCAAACAAAATTTATTTTCGTTTTTTTCTTTATTACGATACAACTCTTGAATTCCTTTTTTTTTTTTTTGTTTTTTCCTGACTACTTTTTTTTATTACTTTTCGTGTCCCTAGTGACATCTACATAAAGAGTGTATTAGTAGTCAAGACTCGAACCAATAACAATAAATTATAAATTCAGTTATGACAATTCGGCGATCCGGTATTGATGACGAACTCGTCATCGCGCGGCAATACCTTATTGCTTAATTCCATTTTCAATAAAATATTCTCGTGCGTTACATATTTTATACAACAAAAAAAATTAACTCTATTAAAGATTTCTAATTATCTAATCTTATTCAGTAAAATTTCTTAACAACAACAAAATTAGAAACTAATCTTAGGAATTTATCTGTCTTAAGTATTTTAAGATCTCGAATCACCATTATTGGGTGCTTTGCCTATCAATTCCAACCTATCGATAGCTACTATTGCTTTGTATATCCTACTGATTTGCTGCTCACCTTCTATGTCCTGAATGAGATATCGGTCATTACCGATTGGTTTTACAATCTCGTACGGCCCCTTATTAGTAGGTAGTAGTTTTCGACTTTCTCCTGTTGCAACTTTCGGTGCGTGCCACATAACTAAATCGCCCGTTCTTAACTCTTTTTGTTTCTTGCGTCTCTGATCATAATATTTCTTTATTCGTGTACGATTTTGCTCTAACAACTCAGACACATTATCGTTATCATGGATGCGGCCATCTTCTAATGCCTGTTTATTTAACTCTTTCAACTCTTGTACTAGTGGGTTATCACTAAAATTTCTAAATGGATTTTGGAATATGGGTGTTATTCAACGCTACTTGCACCTCAAGTAATTTTTCGTCCCAATCGTAACATTCTACACCCGTACTAATTTTTGCCAAACACTTTGTCACTTGTTTATTTACTATCTCTACCTGCCCATTTGAACGTGCACTGTCACTCGCTACCTTTACGTGTTTAATTTTCATGGCCTCACAAAACATTTCGAACTTTGAAGTGGTGAAGCCCGTTCCACGATCAGTAATAAGCACATCTGATACAAATCCTGAGGGACATATAACCGCCATCTATTCTTGGTGGTTCGGTATACCCTCGACTTGTACATTATGAATTTTTGAAATGTCTTTTCATCACCGAGCTCTAGAAGATCCCTAACTGTCATGATTCGTTCATCAGTACGCTGTAATGCAGCGACCCAATCTGTGTTTAAAGTAATACCGTAAACCTTATCTACAGTTTTATCTCCTACAGGATAACGACTCAAGGCGTCCGCTACTAGATTATTCGCACCTTTCACATGTTCGATCATAAATGAATATTCGGACAATCTAACAAACCATCTACCAACCCTAGAATTGAGATCCTTTTTCTTCGCTAGCAACTTTATACTATTGCAATCGGTTTTTATCGTGAATTCTACCCCCAGCAAATATACACGCCATTTCTCTAGGCATGCTACTATAGCTAAAACTTCTAATTCCACCGCTGAATATTTCGATTCTGCTGGTGTAGTTTTGCGGCTGTAGTAGCTAATCGGTTTGAATAACAAAGGCGTTCGCTCTTGGTATAGTACACCGCCTAAACCTAAAGAGCTTGCATCAGTATGCACTTCTAGTTGCCCGCCCACAATATACATGCCTAATACTGGTTTGTTCGTCATCTGACTTTTTATTTTATTGAAAGCTGACTCTTGCAACTCGTCCCACTTAAAAACTTCATTTTTCTTTATTAAGTCAGTCAATGGTCTAGCAACTACTGCGTACCCTTCTATAAAACGCCTAAAATAACTAGATAACCCAATGAATGATCTCAAATCCCTAATGCTTTTGGGCGTCGGAAACTTCTCTATCGATTCCGTTTTAGCGCGACCGGGTTCAATATCCTCCTTAGATATTCTAAACCCTAAATATTCGATACTACTACATAAGAATCTACACTTGAACAAATTTAATGTTAAATTTGCATCCCTAAGGACTTGTAATATGGTTTCTAATCGTGATGATTACCCAAAACTCTATTAATTAGTGACTGGAAAACAGGCGGGCTGTTTGTAGGCCCAAACGGCATCCTTTTGAACTGATAGTGTCCATCCGGCGTTATGAATGCCAACTTGCGTCTAGATTCTTTCTCCACTGGCACCTGATAGTACCCACTAGCTAAGTCCAAACTGGTAAAATAAATGGTACCTCCTAGTCTGTCCAGCTGGTCGTCTATCAACGGTAAAGGAAACTGCTGTCGTATAGTCTTTTTATTTATGCCCTATAATCCACACACATGCGATAATCTCCTGATTTTTTTTTTACTAACAAGACTGGACTAGCATAATCGGATGTTGAGTCTTCCACTATATTTTCTTTTTTTAACTCTTCCACATGACTACTAATCCATTCCCGTTCACTAAACGGTAACCTATACGGTCGAAAATAAACTGGTATGTCATCTGACATTCTAACCGTCTGACATTTCTCGGCTCTTGTTAACCGCTGATTCTTTTTTGTTATTACATCCGTCTCCGTTAAATTTACATATGGCACAATTGCTTGCCCTTTGTCATCGCTTTTTACTATGCATCGAGGTATCGCCTCGCCATTATCTCTAATACCGCCCTCAATTAACCACTCGGTATTGATTGCATCAGCTTGCACTTTTACATACATGACCGTATTTTTAGGAATTAGCCCATCTTCCAAAATCTGAATATCACTTCTACCATATTCCTCCTCTGGCCCTGCTAACTTCTTATTCGTTTCATTTTCGACTTTACATATGTGAAGTCCCCGATTATCAATAATGATCTTTATGTGTGGCTGTTCTGTGAATTGATGTCCCACTTATAACGGAAACCCTTGAGATTCGTCCGGAACAACTTTCACCTCGCACTTTGCCTAGACTCCATCTATTTGTAATTCGCACGCAAATATTCCAACTGGTAGTACCTTTCCACCCCCGTAACCCATTACAGGCGGAAACAAATTTTCAAAATAAGTAATATTTAATCCCTTAGCATCATGTTCGCGAATCAATGTGACACTACTTCCCAAATCAACAAAACATTTAATTGGTTTGTCACATATATATGCCGTTTTAACCCTTTCAAACGCCATTTAAAATTGACTTTCTTCAAAAAATAAAATACGTAGAACAATTATGCACTGCTATGATATGGGATTGCTCATAAAACTGTAGTGTGAACATAAATACATAAGAGAACGATCGCACAAGAGAAATGAGAGAAAAATTAAAAATTACGGTTGGTCGAAGCGATGAAAGTTGATGTACAATATATTGTACAAGGCGTTTGAGAGGGTTAATATACTTGGCATGTGTATTGGAATTTTTTTCTGATGTCGTCTTAAGTACCTCCGGTTTCTTTCTTTTAGGGCATTGTCTCGCAAAATGCCCGCGTTCGTTGCAAATGAAACATGTCACCCCGTTTGCCACTTTTGATCCACTAGAATTTTCATTTTTCTCACTCCCTTTGATTTCACTCGCTTTACCATGCGCATTACTGCGCCATTCGGATTTGCCTTTATTTCCATTGCTTTGTACAGGATACTGATTTTTGTTTGCTGTTATCTTATAAGCTGCGCCCACGCGATCTGCTTCTCGTAAATCTACTAGTAGCTGTGCGGAAGTTTCGTACTTCCGTAATGGACCCAAGAAGTTATTAATCCGTAGATCACCCAATCCGTCAACAATTAACTCAACTATTTCCTCATTCTCCATCTTAGCTTTATTACATAACGCTAATTTTTTGAAATAGTATCGTTGAATATCCATATTGTTCCGTTTAAATCTTTCAGCGGCACGTCGTTTCTGAACCACACTTTCACTCGATGGAAAATTTTCATTCAATAGCGCCTTCCATTGTTCCCACGTTCTATTTACATTTTTTATACTGTCACGCCATTCTTTCGCCACATCAGTCATCTTTAGGAGGCCATAATGTCGGATGGTGACATCATCCCAGTCGTACATTAACCCGAATTCCTCTATTTTCTCGATCCATTCGTCCACACTTTGCATTGGGTCGAGTCCGTCAAATGATGGTAACACATCCACAATCTGTGAATAGCTTTTGCACGGTGCACGCTGTACCTTACAACGAAAACTAATCTCACTTTCCTGGTCCGATTCATCCGACCCAACTGATTTAGTTTCCGCGCACGCAGTGCCTTTATTCCGGTTGTTCAATTTTTTTTCTCCACTTCCACTTTCTTCCTCGGCATCAGCATACTTAATCTTACTGTTGTTATTAGGCATCGTTAAATCAATAATTCGTTATTTTTTTCTTTTTTTTGGTTAAAACCACTTCTTCTTCCGCTGGCGCTACATCCCATGAAGGGATTTGGCCGCCTCAACGATGCTCCTCCAAATAATTCGATCCGCCACAAGAGAACGCCAGACACGGTGACCGAGTGTGTTTAGGTCCCTTTCAACGTCGTCCATCCATCGGGTAGGTGGTCTCCCACGAGGTCCTACTTTCGTTGGTGCCGACTCCAAGGCCTGTTTGGTGGTCCGATTTTGTGAACGAAGTACGTGCCCAAGCCATCTTAGCCTTGACGATTTTATGAATCCAATGATGTCAACTTTATCGAGATCATTTCTGATCTCGTGATTCATTCGCATTCTGTACGTGGCTCCTTCTTTAATAGGACCGAGAATTCTTCTTATGATCTTACGCTCAGTTACAGCGATTTTCTGGATGTTTTGTGCTGTCAGCGTCCAAGACTCACAACCAAAGGTGATAACTGGTCTTATCAGCGCCTTGTAGATGTCCAATTTTATTTTGCGCGATATATGAGGAGACTTGAAAATTTTTATATTGGCGTAAAATGCTCGGTAGCCTGCTGCGATCCTCGATGAAATGTCCACAGAAACGGAGTTATGCTCAGTGATCAGCGATCCTAGATATTTGAACTCATTCACCTTTTCATATTGAGTAAAACCACGCTGTTGTACAATTCTCCAAAATTGTAGCCAAGCAAATAATTAATCAACAAACTAATTATTCCGGTTATAATCCTCGTAATTTTGTTATTTTTCAGCTCAAATCCCACTTCTGATAATTGTCAGCCTTTTTTTTAAAGATGGATGGACGAACTTATTCGACAAAAAAAAACACAATTACTTGCAGACAAAATTTATTTTCGTTTTTTTCTTTATTACGATACAACTCTTGAATTCCTTTTTTTTTTTTGTTTTTTCCTGACTACTTTTTTTTTATTACTTTTCGTGTCTCTAGTGACATCTACATAAAGAGTGTATTAGTAGTCAAGACTCGAACCAATAACAATAAATTATAAATTCAGTTATGACATTCTTCTTTTTTTTATGATTAGAGAGAGCGTTTTGATGTGAAAACATCTTTAGCGGCAGGAGTAAGTAAAAAGTTGTATATAGAAATCGGGTTACGGAAACAAAAATGCCGAATAAAAAATATTGCTGGTATTTGTGAATATCGATAAGAACAAAAAATAAATAAAACGTAAAATCAATGCAAAATCTACGCATACTTAGTCAATATACAACATCATCCGGCATTTCAAAAACATCGTGAGCCGAATACAAAAAACATCTAAAAACAACCGCCTACTTTAATTTATTTTGTTGTGAAAATATCTGCTATAAATATGGCCGCAGCAGCAAGTGTTTTTGAAAATAAAAATTACATACGAGTAAAAGGACCACTAATTATGCTTGTGAAGTGTAATAGTTATTTACGTTACAAGGGCGGTAAATGAGTTATTACAGTACGAGTTCGATGTTTATTTGAGAATTTTGAACGAGTACTGTAACGATCATTTAACGGACGTGTAACCTGATTTTGCTTTGTTCAGCGAGTTTGCCGTGACCATTTACTAAGGAGGTTTAGGTGATTAACTTAACAGAACTGTACTTTGCTCATGCTTAATTATTGTCAGTAAGGTTCGTCCTCCAAATTAAAAATAGAATTATAACTTACTGACTTTTTGAGCCAAAAATGTTACTTAGTTTAAATACTGAGCGAACAACATCTGTC
This sequence comes from Tipula helvola, assembly GCA_963556165.1. NCBI lineage: Eukaryota > Metazoa > Arthropoda > Insecta > Diptera > Tipulidae > Tipula > Tipula helvola. The sequence goes on from OY744483.1 coordinate 150,613,185, forward strand.
TTTATGGAGGGGTTTCTGAGCCTTAACGAAATGGCTTGAAATGATTCAATAGTTATACAAAAAAGTTTTCACATAAATCTTTTGCGAGTTGAGGGTGAACTCGCTCGTTGTTTTTTTTATATAAATTTTGAAAACCAGACTGAATTCTTTTTTTATCTACTAGTATTAGTTTTACAAATTGGTATAAAATATACATGTTTAAATCGGGTAATTATTGTTGCTGTATTTCACAAGTTGTTTGCCAAAACAATAGATGTCCTCTTAGTAGTGCAAAACGAAATTTTTATTGATGCTGCGTACGTCGCATTTAGTACCATTAATCACAAATGTCACCCAAAAGGTAAACAAACAAGTGATAAATTATGTTGATTGTAAAAAAGCTAAATGTTTTCAGAGTTTGTGTCTCTTTTGTTAATTGTTGGAATTCAATCAAGTTAAGTGAACATGTAACAAATTATTTCTCTTAACTAAATATTACACCTTATTGTTTATAATTTTAGCACTTAGATGCGTGTAAAGATGAAGTCGTAGACAAGCACTTCCTAACTAATTTAAGTTGACGTTCAATAGGTCATATTTTCTGAAAGGCTAAGTAAATTTCCTTGACAAATTTCCAATAACATTGCACTGAGAAAAAAGGCTCCGGGAATTCTAGGCAAAAACATTTCAGTCAAAAATCTTGTTCAATCTTGTTTTTTGAATTCTTACCGTATAAATTGTGTTCCGAAATAATTATTTTGATTATTTTATAGTGAAATAATGAATATTTAGTGAAATGGGTTTTCTGGGATTGATATAAAATATTGCATTTTAAAATGTTGCAATTACCAAATGTTGCATAACAAAATAGTGCAATTATTTTTCTTTTTAGTAGCTGTCATTAATATATTCTATATATAATCCGCTCCTACGTGCGGCACGCTGTGCGACATGTTTGCTGATCTCGGCTCCTACGTCCCCCGAAATTCAGATCTAAAGCCCTTCGGAGGGCTAAGCGGAGGGAAGCGCAGCGATGTGAGAGTTACCGAAACCGTTAGCCTCTACAATTCGAAGTTAAATTAGTCGATGTCATTTTATTTTAATGTAAAATCTATAAAAGATTAGTATAATAAACAGTATTTTGAAAACAAGATTTTCTCCAAAAAAGGTTTTTGGTGACAAGATTTTTGAGAAAAGATTTTAGAAACAGTCTTTTGAAAAACAGTAATACGTGGCCATAAACCCCATTTTTAAACTATCAGTAGAAGCGATATGAGCGATACAATTACTTTGATCTGTGTCTGAAAGGTTGACGAAGCAATTTCCATTATCATAAATATTAAGAACTTTACGGAAAAACTCAAATTTGATAGACATTTTATAAATTTTAATTATTCTGGATTTTTGTTTTTCTGAGTTTTTTGTTTCTATATTTTGTTTTCGGGATTTTCAGTTTCTGTATTTTTTTTTCCAGATACGGTAGCCAACCCTTAATTATTGTAATTTTTATTTATATGACAAAAAAAACGTAAGAAGCTTTTAATAGGTGATTTACTATTAAACATTTGTATGTATATAAAAATTTTGATAAAAATATAAATTTTTAAAATTTTCATTCATAAAAAGATGAAATATTAAAATCAATTTCGGTACAAACGGCCTTTCAACATTCGGCCTTTCGACACAATCGGCCTTTCGACACAATCGGCCGTTCGACCTATTCGGCCTTTCGACATTCGGTCTTTCGGCGTTCGGCCTTTCGTCATTCGGTGTTTCGACATTCGGCCTTTCGACCCTATTTCGTCTAATTTAACTTAGATTTGTTGAGGCTAACGGCTTCGATAACTCTCACGGGCACACGGGAGTCCCTGCGCTCCCCCCCGCTTATAGCCTTCCGAGAAGCTTTAGATTTGAACTTCGGGGGACGTAGGACCCGGGATCAGCAAACATGTCGCACTGCGTGCCGCACATAGGAGCGGATAATATAGAATCTATTAATGACACCTACTAAAAAGAAAAATAATTGCACTATTTTGTTATGCAAGATTTTGTAATTAGTGACTTTCGTATGTACATAGTTTTATACCTATAGTTAAAAATGTCTCTTGAATGTTTTATTAAATCATTAATTTCAACTAAATTAATTTTAAAATTGGATATTTATTATTAATCGCAACATACTCAATTTTATTAATCATAAAAAAAGTATGGGGACATCCAGTCATTTATAAAAGAAATTTGTATTTGTAAACATGATTTTACTTATTTTTGTTGAAGTTAAAGCGTAATGATTATCTGGTTATTTACCAGAAGAACTTTAACTTCAAACTCAAATATCGTATTTGTGCGTCAAATAAAAGAACCAAATTGAAATTATGAAGAATTTATTATGTATTCCGTACAATTCGCTAACGCTTAAAGTACATGGTTGCTTTATAGAAAATAATCGGGATCCGCTCGAAACGCGATATTTTAAAACGCGATATTTCAAATCGCGATATGACGAAATGCGATTTGGTACAAAACGCGATATTTCAAAATGCGATACTTCAAAACGCGATATGGTACATAACGCGATATAGTACAAAACGCGATATTTCAAAATGCGATATTTCAAACGATATTTTAAAACGCGATATGGTACAAAACGCGATTTTTTTAAAATTAAAATTTTAAAATAATAATAATTAATAATCTTCCTTCATTTAATAAAATTTTCCTTCACCAAAATGATGAAATTGAACATGTACGATCAAAACTAGAAAATCGCGTTTTGAAATATCGCATTTTGTACCATATCGCGTTTTGTACCATATCGCATTTTGAAACATCGTGTTTAGAAATATCGCGTTTTGTCAAATCGCGTTTTAAAATATTGCGTTTCAAATGGGACCCAAAATAATCAATAATGTAATGAAACGACGCGTCATAATATTCGCTTGGCGTTCCAAGTGTCAAGGGTTTAACTCCCCTGACTTGTCTGTGGTTGAATAGACACACTGACCGATTAAAAAAAAAAAAAAAAAAAACTTAAAAATTCTGTGTATGGAATTTGAGTTTATTAAATTTTGCATAAATACCAGTGCATATAATAAAAATAATAATAAAAACAGAAAAATATATGTATAGACAATTTGGTAATTAATGTCGTTGAAATCGAAAAAGATCCATAAATACTCATGTTGGAATCGTGTTATAAAATATTTTCTAGAAAAATTGATCGTTAAAAAAGTATCGGTGTATTAATGATTCCGTTAATTTGTGAAAATAAAATGTGCTAATCTGATGCATCTTCTGATGTATTATTTAACAATTTATAATAATATAAACTATTCAAATTACTAACATTAAGTATAATAGAAAACAAAAAAACTGTGATTAGACTAAGTATTCTAGAAAGGGTTTAAAATCATGATAACATGAATTTGGTGTATGAATTAACCGACAATTCACCAGACACCAATTGACCTTTTTCCTTAAAAAAATTTGACAAGTAAGATCGACGATCCGTAGGTGGTCCGAACTAAAAATTAATGTTGTAGAAATATAATTAATGAATTATATTTCGGGAAACAACTTCACAATTCCGCAAAAGCGTTTCTAAAGTTAAATTTAATGTAAAATTTAATTTATTTAGTTAAAACACTGAAAACAAGATTCCAATATTATGCAACACATAGCTGCAAGTGACCAAGCACTAAAATCATTTTATCTACGGCGTACGGAGATCACCACACTTAAAGGATGTCTACTTTGGGGTAATCGCACAATAATTCCACCGGCAGGGCAACAAAAAACCCTTGCAGCTTTACACTCTGGGCATCCAGGAATTTCCGCATGAAGGCGCTTACACGAAGTTACGTATGGTGGCCCAACATCGATACTGAATGTGAACACATCGTCAAGACGTGTACGCCATGCCAAGAGACGAGACCAGATCCTAGTCGAGCCGAGGTACATTTTTCGGAATCAACCAAAACTCCTTGGTTACCGATTCATATTGATTTCGCTGGCCCATTTGAGAATAAAATATTTTTGATCGTCGTTGATTTTTATTCCAAATGGTTGGAAGTAAGCCACGTCAAATCAACGTCCTATCAACGTCAACGTCCATTACGAGTGCTCTTCGCGACTCATGGACTTCCGGATACCATTGTTTCTGACAATGGAGCCGCTTTCACCTCAGAAGCTTTCCGAGTATTTTGTAAAGATAACCTAACAAGACTTATTCGCTGTGCACCTTTTCATCCTTCTTCAAATGGACAAGGCAGAAAGAATGGTCCAAACCACCAAAAGTTATCTGAAGAAACTTCCGGATAGCTCAGACATTAAACTATATCTCGCGAGATTTTTGATGAGCCAACACATAACTCCTTCCTTGTCCACGGGACGATCGCCATCTGATTTACTGTATAATCGTCAAATTAAGACATTATTCGATAAAATTCATCCGAACTCCATTGCCGTAACCAAAACAAAGGGACCTGACATCAAATCAACCAGGGGATTTTTGGAAAACGATTTAGAATGGGCCCGAAATTATTCATCTGGATCAAAATGGATAAATGGAGTGGTAATAGAATGCACGGGACCCGTTTCGTATACAGTTTGGATCGAATCGGGTCAAACTATAAAAAGACATGTACATAGATCAATAATTATGAAGACGTTTGGAACATCAATTTTATTGGGATACAAGTATCATAGAAGACTGCGAACCGAGTCATCCTGCAGAACCAGTTGCTACACACATAGAAGAGTTCACACTGCCTTCAACTTCATCAACTACTTTCAAACCGACTGAAGAACTACAGACATCGTCATCTTCATCAGCAACTAAGGTGGAAACACCTGAATCACTGAGAAGATCATCGCGTGAAAAAACAACACCGCAGTTTTTCACAGCTGGGTGTTAAGGGGTGTTGCGTACGAAAGTACTAATAATTAATAATAATATAACGCCGTTACGTACAATATATTCTTATCCATTTTTGCTCTGTATCGATACATTAACGTAAGACACATTTTTTTTGGCGTCTGTTCATCAAGTAACAATTGGTTTAACATTGTACATTTTATGAAATAAATATATTACACAAATTAATTCAAAACAAAAGTGTTAATCTTTTCTTTCGTGAAGCATAACCCCTTGACTCGTACTGTACACAATTGCGTACATACACTTTAAACCTAATTTTTGTGATTCAATGCACTAATAATGGATGTTGGCTCTTAGTCTTAAGCTACCAAAAAAGGATATTTAGAGCGAGAAATATTATAAAATTTCAGAATTATTCAGATAGTTAAGCAAAATAACAGGCGTTTTAAAATAAATGACGAATCAAAGGGTTAACTTGTCATAAAATATGTATAAATAAATGCAAATAATAAAATTATTTAAAAATATAACGTTTGATGTAAATGAACCAAATGAGACACAATACATCTTTTGGGATGCAAACGACCGCTAATAATCTTAATGGTATAACTACCTTACTGACACACTTTTTGCTGTATAACTTTTAGTTCGTAAATCGCTATGTATTATAAAAAAAAATATTTTAACTACATAGTCGTAAAATAGATGAAATTCGTTTACATAAAAAGCTATAAAAATTTAAGTTATAAAATTTTGTACAAAACCAATTTAATTGATTGAAATAAAGCAGCGTTACACATATGTATGCGGCATTTGGAAATAATGGTAAATGCTTCTCTATTTGAGAACTACTTGCCAAATAAATTAATTGACAAATAATAAGTTCACATACATCCGCTTATTTTCTTATGCGTCGCATCTCAAATGCACATATGTTTTTTCCTTTGACGTGACCGACTCAGACTGGGTAAATATTTGTGCCCAGCAAACATTCGGGCAAATATAACAAATACCGAATTTTTGCAGTCAAATTAATCATTCTAAAATCTAAAGTGTTTTTCATACCAGCTGCATTGACTTTGGACTTTAAAAAATTTACGTTTTACTTTTAATAATTATCACTTAAAACAGTTTCAAAATATTTCTATAAAACGTGGCAGTGTTAGACAAAACTAAATTACAATACTTAAAAGTTTGAAAACGAGTTTTCATTTTTAAAGTCCAAAGTCAACGCAACCGGTATGAAAATACGCCAAAAAATACTGTAATCAGTAAAAAATATAATTGGAAGATATTTACCGAATTCTGTAATGCCAGAAAAATTATCAACTAAATATATGAAAATGTTAGAATAGAATAAAATAAAATTGCAAAAAATTTTCTCTTCGAAACACCTCGAGCATTGATAAATACCCCATAATTTTATTATATTTTCCTCAAGCACGTTGTTTTATGGCCGGTCTCCACTAACCACGACGAAGAAAAATTGGCACGAGCTTGTGCCAATTATTCCTTATTGGGTAAAATTGGTATGAATACATAAACAAACTGATTGTGATCATGCGCATTACTCGTGACGAAGAGAACCAAAACATCACAATATCCATCTTTTTTGAAATTTTGTCGTGACGAAGTTAGCGTAATTTGTGTTTTACTCTCAATATTTGTGCCAATGCCAAAAAAATGTTTGTTTGTTCAAAATTATTAGAGAATTAATAATAATTGGAACAATAACAATAAACATAATTTAATAATGAATAATTTAATTTTGAAAATGAAATGTTACTTTTGAATTATTTTAATTTAAAATTGTTTTTGTAACAAGACTTGGCTCATATATAAGTTTAATTTGTAATTTCAGTTGGAGAATTTTATTTGATGGCTATTGGTGGCAAAACGAGCGACATTCATTAAAGGTTTATTATACATTTCTTTCGGCTTGTCAGCAGCTTGAATTTAATTTACTTAAATAAAATAAAAAATCCTAAAAACTGCAAATCTAAATGGGGGACAAGTCTAGATTTGGTATATTTTATTATCTCACTATCCAAAATGACATTTGTAAATAGATTTGCATTTTATTAACAAAAGCAGAGAAAATATAATTATTTGTTATGTTAGTAGTTGTAAGTATAATATACCAATTTTGGCATGACGTCCTGACAACTCTAGTTCGTCGCGACACAATTTCAGTTCGTCGCAACGAGTGGAGACCGGCCATTAGTAACAGCGCTCAGCGTATCGCATCGGGCTGTTACCAAGCAACGTGCTTTCGAAAAATACACTACTCCAAAAAATTAAAGGAACACTAATTTTTTTCAATTTTTTTAGTGTTTTTTGAAGAGCTGTTTCTTTGTAAAATACGGTCGTACAGAGATGAAAAGAAAAGTATTTTAAAGCTTCAAATCTCCGTTATCACGCAATCATAAGAAAAAGCGCGAAATAAAAAAATTCGAATTTTTTTTTTTTTTTTTGTAAGGATCCATGGGCGCGGGAAATTTTTTTTAAGTTAAACCAATTCATGGTCGGTTAGCCTGTTAATTAGGCGTAAATTTAATTTCATTCTGGTCTCTCTATGTCAACTTTTTGCTGAGATATCCGACTTTGAATCAAAAAAGATCCTTTTGCTTAAAAACTTCAGTAAATTTCTTGCAAGACCCTTTAATGATTAGTTGAGAACAAATTTTTTTTTCACCCTCAATACTGATTTGAAAAAAGTACAAAAAACGACTTTTTAGGTTGGCTTAGTAAATCTACCGTTACTTTACAAATATTGATGAAAAGACTAATGTTGCCAGGTCATTTTACAGTTTAATGTACTCCTAATAGCCCTGTATTGATCCATCCTCAAATTGATCCATCCAACCGTTTTTCCGGACAGATTGATCAAAGTTTTACAAAACAATTAAAGGAACAAGTGATCATCAAAATAAAAAAACGACTTTTTTAACATTTTGCGTTAGTTATTTGTTAACCCTTAACGATCGTAAGATTTTTTTGCAATACTCGCCCATAAGAGACGACAGAAAATTAAATAAAGTTCTGCAATATGACCAATTATTATGGAATTTGGCCATTTCTCATCCGATTTTAGTGAAATTTGGTATGCATTATTGAAATAGGATTCTAAAACGATTCGTGGATGAAGTTCTGGAAAATGGGCAACTAGGAAGGAACTAGGCCATTTCTTATCCGATTTTGATGAAATTCAGTATGTACGATGGAAATGGGATTCTTAAGTGATTTTTGGATAAAGTTCTGGAAAACGGCAAACTAGGATAGAACTTGGCCATTTCTTACAAGATTTTGATGAAATTTGGTATGCGCGATTGAAATATGTAAGATTCTAAAATGATTTTTGGATAAAGTTCTGGAATATGGCCAACTGGGATGGAACTTGGCCATTTCTTAACCGATTTTCATGAAATTTGGTATTCGCGATGGAAATGGGATTCTAAAGTGATTTTTTGGATAAAGTTCTGGAATATGGCCAACTAGGATGGAACTTGACTATTGCTGAACCGAGTTTAGTTAAATTTGGTATGGCCAATAGAAATGGGATTCTAAAATGAATTTTAGCTAAAGTTCTGGAATATGGCCAATTAGGTAATAACTTGGCCATTTCTTATAAGATTTTGGTGAAATTCAGCATGTGTAATGAAAATTGGGTTTTACAATTATGTTTAGATGAAATTCTGGAATAAGCCGTATTAGGATGGAACTTGGCCATTTTTTATCCGATTTTAAACAAATTCAGCATGTACTATAGAAATAAAACCCTAAAATTATTTTTGGTTAAATTTATATGGTTAATTTGGAAGGCGCTTGCCTATTCCTTAAATAAAGTGACCATACGTACTCCTTTGAGGAGTTTGGTGTTCTGTTTTTACAAGAAAACACTGTTAGAATACAAATAAATTTTTGGTTTTATTTAAACTACATTTGGAGCACTACTTTTTCAAAAAATTTAATTTAATTGCCGGCCCTTGAAGTTACCACAATATAATGTACTCCTTTTTCGAATTCACAAAAATAGGATACAAAATTTCCAAGTTCCATAACAAATGGCCAAATTTTGGAACTTTATCCAAAAATCAGTTTAGAATCCCATTTCTAAGGCACGTGCTGAATTTCATCAATATCAGGTTAGAAATGGCCAAGTTCCTACCTAGTTGGCCATTTTCCAGAACTTCATCCACGAATTATTTTAGAATCCCATTTCCATCGTACATGCTGAATTTCATCAAAATCGGATGAGAAATGGCCAAGTTCCATCCCAGTTGGCTGTATTCCAGAACTTTATCCAAAAATCATTTTAGAATCCCATTTCCATCGCACATACCAAATTTTATCAAAAATAGATAAGAAATGGCCAAGTTCCTTCCTAGTTGGCCATATTCCAGAACTTTATCCAAAAATCATTTTAGAATCCCATTTCCATCGTACATACTGAATTTCATCAAAATCTGATAAGAAATGGCTAAGTTCCTTCCTAGTTGCCCATTTTCCAGAACTTCATCCACGAATCGTTTTAGAATCCCATTTCAATAATGCATACCAAATTTCACTAAAATCGGATGAGAAATGGCCAAGTTCCATAATAATTGGTCATATTGCAGAACTTTATTTAATTTTCTGTCGTCTCTTATGGGCGAGTATTGCAAAAAAATCTTACGATCGTTAAGGGTTAACAAATAACTAACGCAAAATGTTAAAAAAGTCGTTTTTTTATTTTGATGATCACTTGTTCCTTTAATTGTTTTGTAAAACTTTGATCAATCTGTCCGGAAAAACGGTTGGATGGATCAATTTGAGGATGGATCAATACAGGGCTATTAGGAGTACATTAAACTGTAAAATGACCTGGCAACATTAGTCTTTTCATCAATATTTGTAAAGTAACGGTAGATTTACTAAGCCAACCTAAAAAGTCGTTTTTTGTACTTTTTTCAAATCAGTATTGAGGGTGAAAAAAAAATTTGTTCTCAACTAATCATTAAAGGGTCTTGCAGGAAATTTACTGAAGTTTTTAAGGCTGCCCTAAAGTTTACTGTGCAATCATTGGTTGCTGAGATATCGATGATCATAGGCAAAAGGATCTTTTTTGATTCAAAGTCGGACATCTCAGCAAAAAGTTGACATAGAGAGACCAGAATGAAATTAAATTTACGCCTAATTAACAGGCTAACCGACCTATGAATTGGTTTAACTTAAAAAAAAATTCCCGCGCCCATGGATTCTTACAAAAAAAAAAAAAATTCGAATTTTTTTATTTCGCACTCTTTCTTATGATTGCGTGATAACGGTATCTTACAAAAAATTTCCGCTCAAAAGTATCAAAACTAGAGATTTGAAGCTTTAAAATGCTTTTCTTTGCATCTCTGAACGACCGTATTTTACAAAGATACAGCTCTTCAAAAAACACTAAAAAATTGAAAAAAATTAGTGTTCCTTAAATTTTTTGGAGTAGTGTATAATAAAATTATTTCGGGAAATTATCAATGCTCTTGGGATATTACTGCTGATAATTTCTCTTTTGTCGTTCAAGTATGTATATCTAATTCGTAATTCAATTTTTGTTTCTCCCCAAGTTTGTTTATTTTTTATTATTATTTATTAGTACTGTTTTTGCTTTTATGTAGGATGCTGTCCAAGACTGGCACTGGGCCAATGCACAATGTAACATTCATTCTTTTGCTGTCTATTACAAGGATAAGAATGACGTCTTGCACGACCAAAGCCATCTAATAATCGCAGAAAGCCCGAAACACAACTACGAATCTTTGCATCAGTTTCTGATTTAGCACCATATACAGAAAATAATATTTTTTTCCGATGGAGCTGGCGGGTAGTATACAAAAACAAAAGGAACTTCTACCAATTGTGTTAATAAAGGCAAGTCATGGTTTTGATACTGAATGGCACTTCTTTGCAACATCTCATGGAAAAGGTCCTTACGACGGAATTGGAGGTACCTTCAAACGTAATGCGACGAAAGCCTGCCTTCGGCGACAATACGCTGATCAAATAACGACAGTGCAACAACTTTTCGATTGGGCTACAAAAAATGAATCAAACATTACTTTTTGATTTTGTACAAATCAAGAGTATACAGAAGAGTGGCACGATCACTAGCAAAACAATTTGATTGAGTAAAAGCCATCAGGGGAACTCACGATTACCATTGCTTTGTTCCGATTGGTAACAGCCATATCGCAGCGCGTCGATTTTTCTATTCTGATAGTTTTTATGATTTTAAATTAAAATAACTTGTAAATAAATTAAATTTATTGAATAAAACTGTATACGTAAGAAGCAAAACATAAAAAATATAAAGGGCTGAAACCTCACGAGGTGATTAGAACATCGGTCTTTGGTATCTTCAATGGAGATAGCATTCACCTTTGTCATAAAGTTGGGGTGACAATTTTGACAGTATTGATTTCTATTTTAACAAACATTTATTTACTTATACAACAACAGCCAAACAGCTCAAAAGCTTCAGTAACATGAGTACAGGCATCCAATTCAAAACGAAAAATCGTATTCTAGAACTTTATACAGAAAGTAGTATACAAAATTATACTGATATTTCTAACTGTGTAACTAACCATATCCCAGAACTTTATCCAAAAATCATTTTAGAAACCCATTTACAACGCATATGTCAAATTTCATAATAATCGGGTAAGGAATAACCAAGCTCCATCCTACTTGGCCATATTCCAGAGCTGTATCCAAAAATTATTTTAGAATCCCATTTCCAACTCACATATCACATTTCATCATAATCGGTTAAGAAATAGCCAAGTTCCATCCTACTTGGCCATATTCCAGAATCTCATCCAAAGGTCATTTTAGAATCCCATTTCCATTACACATGTCGAATTTCAGCATAATCGGTTGAGAAATAGCCAAGTTCCATCATACTCGGCCATATTCCAGAATTTCATCCAAAAATCATTTTAGAATCCCATTTTCAACGCACATGTCAAATTTTCTAATAATCGGGTGATAAATAGGCAAGTTCCATCATATAAAAAATTTATTAACTAATTAATACATCCTAATCCAACCCCAACTCAACTCCAACTCAGCTTCAACTCAACCCGCAAATTGACCTCTAGCGTTACCTTCAAATCAATTCCCAATTCAATGCCCAATTCAATAATCAAACCAGCACATTATATAAAAAAATTGGAAATATATAAAACCAGGTGTTTTGGGTCAATTCGTATGGCAGGTACCCCACTCTTCTCGAGATACCACTGGTACAGACATCCAGACATCCAGACAGACGGACGGACATTTTTTTTTTGTTGCTTTTTCGGACTCAGGGACTTTCAAAACGCCAAGAAAAGTGGTTTTGGACCAACCAAATGTTTCATCACTTTTGATCCTGTCAACCGAAGTAATTTCGTAGTTTGGAATAATAACACTACCCTGCAAAATTTTAAAAATTTGGTGCCCCTGGACAATGAATAGTTGTTTCCGAAGTAATTTTTCACGCTGAATCCGAATATGGGCTCTATCACGTCAGGTTTATGAGATATTCTAACCTAAAAGTGCAAAAAACACTGTTTTATGACACATTTGAGGTTATCTAGCACCGCGATTTTTTTTTTTTTTCTTCAAAAGTCCATGTATGGGATCTTATAGTATAAGTGTTCTTCTTTCAAATGCCTTTGAGTTTGCTCAAATATGTTTTTTTTTCGACGAGATATCGCATTTTCAAAATTGCATGTTCGTGAATTTATCGGTATACTGTATAATACACTACCTTTTATATCTACGGCACAGATAAGTATACCAGATATCCATCTTGTATGGCCAAAATTTACATAAGTAAATTCAAGGTATGAAAATTAATCTAACCTAACGAGAAATAGACCGATGCATATTTTCATCCTTTTCTTTTTTATTTTACGCACGACTATATGATTTATAAAAAATAAAAACCAAAACAAAGTTGTAATGTTGTAAATGCTTTGCGTTTTTTCGAGTTCACGAATTTGCTTACACATTCATATTAGAAAAACAAGTAATTATGAATGAAATTATAGGAGCATTTTATTTGCCCAAATTCATGAACTCGAAAAAACGCAAAGCATTTACAACATTACAACTTTGTTTTGGTTTTTATTTTTTTTAAATCATATAGTCGTGCGTAAAATAAAAAAGAAAAGGATGAAAATATGCATCGGTCTATTTCTCGTCAGGTTACATTAATTTTCATAGCTTGAATTTACTTATGTAAATTTTGGCCATACAAGTTAGACATCTGGTATACTTATCTGTGCCTACGGTATAAAATTTTCGTATACCGAAAAATTCACGATCATGCAATTTTGAAAATGCGATATCTCGGCAAAAAAAAAACATATTTGAGCAAACTCAAAGGCATTTGAAAGAAGAAGACTTGTACTATAAGATCCCACACATGGACTTTTGAAGAAAAAAAAAAAAAATCGCGGTGCTAGATAACCTCAAATATGTCAAAAAACAGTCTTTTTTGCCCTTTTAGGTTAGAATATCTCATAAACCTGACGTGATAGAGCCCATATTCGGATTCAGCGTGAAAAATTACTTCGGAAACAACTATTCATTGTCCAGGGGCAAAAGTTTGCAGGGTATTGTAATTGTACTGAAATGTTGAATATCGCCCTAATTTGTTATGACGTTTTGTTCTATAAAACTCGAACGCGTCGAATCTCCATCACGTAAGATGGCTTGTTGGAAATGGTTCATGAAAATGAGTACAATCACATCTTAAAATGTTGGCGTCTATTTCATCAATATCAAACCCAAAAACCAAATACCGTACACGACCGGCTTAATTACGTCAACATGCTTTATTTTACAACACGTTCTAAACATCATAATACAACTTATAAATGCCCTGCGGATGTGGTACATGCATTACAATCAATTTATCATCAATTCTATACCACTAATAATAATAGGAAATCAGTCTGTTTTAACAAATGCCGGTTGATTTCTGATATTCCAGTTATGCGAAATTCACTGTACTTAACTTTCACAAAACGCGACAAAAGGCAATTAACTAACAATTTAAAATTACCTGATTCAAGTACAATCTTAACTATTCATGAGGCTCAAGGCTTAACTTCAGCCAGCGTAATCTGTGTCCGACTGTCTGATAAAGAAATTAAACTATTCGATAGTTGCTATAGTGGCATTAACCAGACACACACATACACACAAATTTAACTACTTTTCACCGATTGAAGGGGATTAACTGCACTCTTTAATACGAATTGCATTAACTGCAAACCAACATAACCTCGTTCATGTCATCGTTAATAAATCTGGTTCCAGTACCAATCAAAGCCCAGCGCACATATTTTGGAAATATCAGACTCGGAGCTCTTGCCGGTTTATATCATCTGTGAAACATCATTCAACAGTGGGATCCTAAGTTCTGAATTCTTTCCTAGCCAATATGTGGTTTATAGATGACCGTTCACCGCTAACTAGTGCTAACAAATCTGGCGGAGGAGTACTCATTGCGGTTGATGCATCGGTGTCGATCTGGTACGGTGGACAGTGAGGGAAGACTAGAAGTGCACATCAGCACCCCAATTGCCATAGTCGTGTCATTTCAAGTGACGCGACTAAAGTCGTGACACGTCGCGCCAAATTTGGTATTGTTGAAGTCGATTCAAGAGACTTTTTTTTATTTTATTATTTACAAATTACACCCCTATTATGGTTTTCACCTCACCGACGAGTCGCCGTGACTTGAAAAGTCGCGTGAGTTCAATTTTAGTATTATGGTTCTCACTTTTATTTTGGCGAGAGTTGTTATTGAATTCTAATAAAGAGAAACGCAGTTTTAGTTTATTCTGTGTTTATTCAATATGGTTTACAGAAAGATTAAAAGAAAAATTACATGCAACTCAATATATATACCAAGAAAAAAATAATCGACTTGCACAAGGCCAACTTATATATAGCATAACGTCGACTTGCTCAACGAAGAAAAAGATGAATTCAGTTGAAGTAGACAATGCATATTTTAACACTCCCACTCATTAGTTTACTTCCACAATTCCTAAGCCGCTCATGTTCCTTTGGAACTTATATCGTGTCAGTGGTTTTGTGAATGCATCCGCCAGATGATCCTCACTTTGGACGTAGTCAATTGAAATGATGTCTGACTGATAAAGATCCCGTATGAAATGATGCCTCACATCAATATGTTTCGTTCGATGATGCAATTTGGGATTTCTTACAAGCCGAATTGTACTTTGGTTGTCGATGAACAACAGTGTCGGCTCCTTCTGTTTATGTCCAATATCCAATAGCAGTTGACGTATCCAAACTGCCTCTTTGGCCCCTTCGGCTGCGGCCATGTATTCCGCTTCGGTTGTAGACAACGCTACAGTCTGCTGCCGATGACTTCGCCATGTAACAATGCTTTGATCAATCAAGAAAACATATCCAGTTATTGATCGACGACGTTCGATATCTCTTGCATAATCAGCATCAGTGTAACCACTTAATACTCAATGTCCCTTTCAATAACGAATGATTCGCTTCACAGCTGCAATATGCTCGGATGATGGATTTTCCAGAAATCGGCTAACCTCTCCCACTGCATAAGAAATATCTGGTCTTGATACTGTCGCTGCATACATCAATGATCCAATGTCTGTATGGGAAGGCTCATTTGTTACTTCTGATTTCTTCAACATGACACTGGCATCGACTGGCGTTGATATCGGTTTAGCATTAGTCAAGTCAAATTTTTCGATGATTTTGCTTATATATGCCGATTGTCTAATACTGATAGTTTTTGCCCCACGATCCCGTTTGACCTCCATTCCAACATAACAATCAACGTCACCATGTGTTACCTCAAACACGTTCTCCAATTTCTGAATCAACGCACTCAATATTTCCCCGTTGCTGCGGACAAAATCATGCCATCGTCAACGTAGAGCAGCAAAATTACCCTATCGCCATTGATGATTCCATGAAATACACAATTGTCAGCAACAGATTGTGTCAGATCGCAATCAGTTAAAAAACCGGTGAACTTCTTGTTCCATGCTCTTGATGCTTGTTTAAGTCCATACAAGCTTTTCTTCAATCGACAAACTTTTCGACTAGTAGTATTACTCATTCCCACTGGTATTTCCATGTATATTTCTTCTTCGAGGTCACCGTTCAAAAAGGCAGTTTTGATGTCAAATACCATTTCCATGTCTTCGGCTGCCGCAATTGCCAAGACTGCTCGCACTGAATCATATCGGACGACAGGTGAAAACGTTTCACCATAATCGATGCCTGCATGTTGGGAATAGCCTTTTGCGACCAACCTCGCCTTGTATCGCAGTTGTTCACTGTTTGGTTGTGTTTTAAATTTAAAAACCCATTTGGAACCAATAATATTACGATCATTTGGTCGGTCAACCAAATACCATGTGTTATTTTTCTTGGGTGCTTCTAGTTCGTCACTCATTGCTTCCAGCCATTTCTCTGAGTAATCTGATTGAATTGCCTCCTTGTACGTTAATGGCTCGTTCATGATTGCTGAGTAACTAAATTCATCCGCATATTTTCTCGGAGGATTGATCACTGGACGCAATGCATAATTTGAAATTACCGAATTGGGGTTTACTTGCCTCCCTGTTTTGACCGTCTTTGCTTCATCAATTGTTTCACACAATTTATCTGCATTAGGCACAAGCCTGGTCTCTCTTTCACGCATTGCAGACTTGCTCTTGTCCTCGTCAGAGTCAACGCAATACTGCATCATCTCGTCCTGCACATCGTTTTCGTTGAACTTCACATCACACCTGATGAACACCTTTCTCGATTCCGCATCATATAAACGGAAATTTGTGGTTGTTGGCTCATAGCCAACGAGATGAACCTTTCGTGCCTTCGCGTCCCATTTCTTTCGACCCGTTTGTTTCGGCACTAATGCAAATTGCAAATCCTACTGTGCCAAAAAATGACCCAATTGCGGTTTTTCACCAGTCCATGATTAATACGGTGTCGTCTCTGGATTTCGTGTGCTGCATGATCGATTCCAGAAATAGACATCCGTTCGTACCGCTTCTGGCCACAACATTTTATCGAGACCACTGGCAATCAACATTGTACGCGCTGACTCTTGAATCGTGCGATTGTCTCGTTCGATGAAACCATTTTGCTCAGGTGTGTATGGTGCAATACGTTCAATAACAATGCCCTTCTTTGACAACAATTTCTGTACATCCGTGTTAATGAATTCCGTTCCGTTATCGCATCGAATGTACTTCAAGTGGTTTCCAGTAGCATTCTTCACCATCGGCAAAAAATCCTCTAAAATGTTGAAAACATCAGACTTGTGCTTCATGAAATAGACATACCTGAAGCTCGTAGCGTCATCCTTCAGAAGCAAAATATAGAGCATTTCACCGACTCCAGTCTCGTTCATCTTCCCACACACATCAACGTGAATATATTGTCCCTTCTCCGCATTACGAGTATTGCTTGATAAATGTGACGTTTTCTCCATTTTTCCATATTGACATTCCTCATAAAATAACGTTTTTTCATCCGATAAATGTATGCCGTCGACAATTTTACTGTTGCTCAATTTTTTAATTGCTGTCACATTAATATGTCCTAAGCAACGAAGCCATTGTCGCAGTGAAGCTGAGCTAGTTGAACAGACATATGCATGCTCATTCTGTTTCACTCGAAAAGCCATTCGAATTTGATTTCTTGCGTCTTTGAAAACAAACGCCCTCGTTGCACCATCGCAATCCATTAATTTGCAGTGATCACTATGAATCACTATTGAAAACCCCTTTGCCGTTGTCGACGCAGTTGCAAACAGATTTTGTTTTAAACCAGGTACGTATTTGACATCTTCAAGTCGTATTGGAGACCACTTGCCATTGCACCAAGCTTCTAAACATATCGTGCCATAACCACTAATTTTCAGACGTTCATCGTTTGCAATGGTTACGTAGCCATCACCTTCAACACACTTTAATTCACTGAACCATTCTCGTCTCGATGTCATATGCTTCGATGCGCCTGAGTCCGCCAGCCAAACATCGCTATATTTAGCTGAAATCACATCACAAATTGCGGCCGTAAAAGCCACCTCGCTCGACTCTTTTTCTTCCAATGAATTACTATTTCTCTTGCGTTTTGGACACTCACGCCGCCAATGACATATTTCCTTACAGAAATTGCATTTCGAATTTTTTTTTTAATTCTTCAATGGATGTATTTGACTTCTTACCGATTCCACGAAATTTGCATAAAAAGCTGCCTCGGTCGATTCACTATCCATTTCCTTTTTTAGTTGATCCTCTTCCAATTTCAAGCGGGGCAATAAATTATCCAATGTGCGACCTTCTTTCACATTGTACCATACCGTACGAAAATTCTTAAACTTGAAGGAGAGACTGCTGATGATTCTCATCATTTTTATATTTTCGGACAACTTCTCCCCTTGGTCTTCAATTTTGGCTGCCAGCAATGAGCATTTAGATACATATGCGATTACCGAATCCTCCTCAGTCATTTTTAGGGAAAAATATTCCTCATACAAATTCATGATTCGAACCTCACTTTTTACCTTGTGTAAACTTTCAATTTTTTCATAAATTTCTTTTGATGTTGTACAGCTTAAAATGTGGTTTGCTTGGTCTTCGTTAATTGAAGCAAGTAATATCGATGTTGCCTTGCCATCTTTCTGCATCCATTTCTGTTTTTCGTCTGTTTCCTCTGGCACTAAGGTTTCACCGTTCACTACATCCAGCAAACCTTGTGTTCGTAATACCGCCTTTATTTGAAAATCCCATAACTTAAAATTCGTCCCATCCAAGCGATGATTCAAGAAAATTTACTCAATTGATTTCGACGCTATTATACCATATACACTAAAGCACGTTTAATCTTTAATTTCTTTCACAATGTTACCACGTGTACTGGGCCCATAACCTATTGAATTCTATTAAAGAGAAACGCAGTTTTAGTTTATTCTGTGTTTATTCAATATGGTTTACAGAAAGATTAAAAGAAAAATTACATGCAACTCAATATAATATAGCAAGAAAAAAAAAATTGGACTTGCACAAGGCCAACTTATATATAGCATAACGTCCCTTGCTCAACGAAGAAAAAGATGAATTCAGTTGAAGTAGACAATGCATATTTTAAAGGCACTGCCCCATGCAAGACGGAAAACCGGCATTTAAAACCGTCAAACCCAACTTTTGGCTAAATTGTTTTACTTTGCAATATGAAAATTATTAAGAAATAGCTCAAATCAGTAAGTTCCACCTTATTCTAAGAAAATTTTATTAAAATTGATTTAATTTCATTTAAAAAACTTCAATTTTATATTTTGCCGGTCGTCAAGCAAAAATCCGTCCGTCAAAATATAAAATTGGGGTTTTTTGAATAAAATGAAATCAATTTTAATAAAATTTTTTACAGATAAGGCGGAAGTTATAGATTCGAACTATTTTTTAATAATTTTGATATTGAAAATCAAACAATTTGGTCAAAAATTAGATTTGACGTTTTGAAATGCCGGTTTGCCATCTGTGCATGGGGCAATGCCTTAACAGTTGTGCGCGGCTGATGTTTTTGGTTTTGTTAATTATGACAATTTCCATTCGTTTTGAAGTTTGGCAGCACAGTAATTTTACATTTGTTGACGTATGTCTAATTGTCTAATAGTTTTTTTTGTACACATTTACATTTATTGTGATTAATTTTGTAATTTTATAAGCATAAATTAGATATGTTACCGGTTAAAATTGTTAATAAATAGTGCAAACAGGCAAATGCAATGTGGATTTAGTTTTCTGTGACGAATGAAGCTTGACGGAATAAAAATGTTTGAAAACGTACATACGCATTTTGTTGTTAATAAAAATATTTTAAAATGCGATTTTAAAAAAAAAAAAATACAAAATTGATTTTTATTCAATATTTAATTAGCAAATATTAATTAAAATATTTTGCCTGTAAACAAAAAAATTGCGTTTCTATTTCCATTATTTCTTTATTCCTTATAAAATATTACACTAGTCACCGAGAAATTTTAGGCGAGCTATTTTGACATTACTCTCACTCACTGCGACAACCATAATACCAAAATATCATCGCCGTGAGTTCAAGTCACATTTATGACATAATTCTCGGTGAGGTGAGAACCATAATAGGGGCATTAATTACAATATTTATATATGAAAAATAATTATTTATGAAAAAAATTCTTTTACTTTCCTTTTTAACTATACGAGTCACTTCTTCTCACTTGTAAAATTGATGTGACAGTATGTCATTTGAAGTGACATTTGTCGTTTCAAGTGACTTGAGGCGTAAGAAACGACTTCGACAATAGAAATTTAGATGTGACGTGACTTTAGTCATCTAAAGTGACGTGACACGACTACGGTAATTGGGGTACAGATATTCTTCAGAAGCCTTTCCCGAAATTGTTACATCCGCTTATCAATAGTACGGAAATTTCTTGACTTGTTCGGACTGATCAGTCTTCTGAATCGTCAAATCGCAAATATTGGCACCTTCTTTTGATTTGGTTTCCTAATGGCTAAAAACATTCCATCGAGTTTGTTCGATTTATTTCGAGATTTTAGATATTTTATAGGATTTATCAGATTTTAGCGTATTTGAGGTTTGTTTGGCATGGAGTGTAATGTAGTAGATATTATTTAAAATATTTAAGATTTTTCGATTATTCAAGATTTGTTTAGAGTTCGATTCAGCGTAGTATTCTGAGTGGTGGTCTTACAGAGGTGAGATTCTAAATTCAGATTTTTGGATTTATCTAGATATTCAAATTGTTAGTGTTAAATAGCATCGAGTGGCGTATGCCAACATAACTATAATCATTGTATTATTCAATATTTTCGAAATTATTCCGATAGGTCTTCCGAAACCTGCTTGATATTTTTCAAATTAATCGAGTACTTTAGTGGTTTCTCAATTTTTCAAGATTATTATAAGATTCCAAATTTATTCGATATTTCTGGGAATATTTTTTTTTTTTTTTGAATATCTGAGCTAGGGTATTCTAAAAATGTAAGACTGTTTAGGCAGTGAATGCGTTGTATTGATGAACCAGCCACCTCTGATTGGCGTATATAATCAAAATGCATAAAATGATAGATACACCTTGGCATTGCATTTTTAATCTACCAGTAATCTGTAAATGGTCTAAAATGCTGGAGCTTTCCCATACCAAGTTAATTTCCTTTATTACCTATTGAGTCTAAAGCCTTGTTCAGACTACGTTAGTAATTTAGTCGAGTAGCGAGTATTTTAGTAACTAAACTCGATGAACTGACCAAAAAACGTTCGCACTACAGTCGAGTACAAGTTACAAGTGAGTGAGCGCTGTGCAGTGTTTCAAAATGAAGAGAATACGCAACAAACTAAATATACACCCATGCTCTATATATTTCTTTGTTCCTTCGCTCCAATGAGACGATATCCTTGCGGCAACTAATGAACTCGACTAAATCAACATGTTCGCATTTGTTTTTTGTTTTGTTTTGCCTTACTCGACTAAAAAAAATAGAATAAAATGGATCAACTCGACTAAATCACTTACTAATCTATTCGACTAAAATTTTGGTGTTCAGACATATTAAGTTACTAAAATACTCGCTACTCGACTAAATTACTAACGTAGTCTGAACAAGGCTTAAGAGACTCATCGCATGCTTTTATGTTTGTTTTTTGAAAATGAGCTGGTTTGGCCTATATTCGGCACAAGTAAAAAACTGTTAGTAGGTGATTCTAGATCTTAATTGAGACTGAAATGAGTCTGCGAGACTTAACCCATGCTGATTAGGGTTAAAATAGTTTAGCACGCTTTACTCATATACTATACGTGGTAAATGTAATGCTATATAACAGGGGTGGCAAAACTTTCAAGTCTTGCGGGCGACTTTTGACTAAATTAAATCTGGAGGTCTACCAGAGAAACTATATTTAATTGTTAACTGTATTTCATTTATTTGTTTAAATTCAAGACAAAATTAGAAAGTTTTATATCACTTATAATACAAGAATTTTAAAAATATTAAATATAAGTTTATTTACTACTGCTACTACTTGCACCTGATACGTGGCACTGCATCTTATCAGCAAGTTCTTCATATTTTGGATCATATGAGCTTATGGCGATTCGCAAGCATGATGCCAAATGATCATCCGTTAAACAAGATCGATGTTTTGTCTTAATGCCATTCATTGAAGAAAAAGCTGATTCGCAAAGATAGGTGGATCCAAAAAATGCGGACATATATCCAGCCACTCTCCGCAAAATTGGATATTTTTCTTCTGAAAGAAGATTCCAAAACTTGTCTTCGGTTGTAGCTCTTGATTTGATGAATATGTCGCATTTCAATGCTATTATCTCATCTTCTAAGCAAGCTGAATTTGAGTCCAGAAATTCATTAATCTGCGTAGCGATCTCCTCAGTATTAATACAATCGTTAAACGGAAATGACATGAACGTAGCAATATTTTCAATTTTAGTAAAATCAGCAAAACGTGTGGTAAATTCATTTAAAAGGGTACTGATTTGATTAGCATATTCGTTGTAAAGAATTCCTGGCTCATCATTGGATTCTTCTTCCATATTTTGGAAATGTTTTAAATCACCCAGTTCTAGTTGACGAATTTAACAGTCAAAAAGTTTTTTAAATATGCATTTTCTCATATTGCTCGCGGGCGACTTTCGATAGTTAATCGGTCGACCAGTCGACCGCGGTCGACGCTTTTGCCAGTCCTGCTATATACATAATATACTTTGACTAAACTTTAAATAACGCATGGCGGAAAAGTAAAATCCATTTTACACGTTATACTCAGTTTTTATCTATTCGACCTTCTACTTTTCGGCATACAAACGGCATACTGTTTTCAAGTTCATGTTTTTAATTGAGTTTATTTTTTATTTGTATGCATAAGTATGATAATCGTTACAAAAACGTGATTTTAATTGTTCATAATTAACCGCGTTAAAAGGTAAATAATTAATGCAACTAAATTACATCACAAAATAACAGATAAGATATCTATTATGTAGGTTAAAAGTTGATTGTTATAGATGCATGTTGTTTACATTTGCATTAATTTAGAAGCTTAATTGGTAAATAAAATATACATTTTATTACGATGAATAATGTGGATCATTCAGCTGGTGTATTCTGAAAAAGGCAAATTTAATAATTTCCGAGTTTTTTACGTGCTCAAATTTAAAAACAAGAACCGCAAATTAACGTTATTTCCTCTTCCGAACGAGGGAAATATCACATTTTGTAACGTAAAAAAACACGTATTTTCGGAATATGGTATTTGAAACGTTTTTTCATAAATTATTATCAAAAAGATAAATTGTATATATTTATTACTAATTCATTAATACGAAAATTAAGTTGATTGTTTGATTTTGAATGTACAACCAAGTATTTAGCAGGATCTCCCGGTCATTGAATTTGACGCCGCGCCCACCGTAGACCCTTTATTACATTTACTTGGAAGGATTGGATAGTATTGTTAGTATAGCATTGAGATCGACCCGGTTACAAACCGGCAGTCAATTGTTAGTAGTTACATTTTCTTCTAATAATTACTTTACTACATTTTTTCTAAAAACTGCTTTCTATCCTTGGCATCCTAAAGTCAATATTAATTATAATTAGTTATCAATTTCCGCTTATTCCTTCGGCCGTTTTTAATTAATTGCTTGATTTTTAATTAACTCGTCATATATTCTCAACCAATTAAACACACCTTTAAACCTGTTATAAATTCTGTGGTAACAAGGCAACACGTAATAACTCGATTTAGTTGATATTATACGTTTCATTTCAAATTTGAAATCTCCATATTCGAATTCACTACAAACAACCGTAATAATCATTTGAAAAAGCAAGAATTTAAAAAACTCATACGATTTTGAGTAACTCTTAATTTTAAAAAACGTTTTCCTGAAAATATCAGAAAAATGAGTTATTACGTTTTGCCTTGTTACCATAGAATTAATCTTTAAGTACTACGCAACCTTAATGTTAATATTAGTGTATGTTTCCCTTGGCTGTTTCAGATTCCCGAATCCGGGGACAAGCAAAACACAACTGCATTCTGAAATACCGTTTATTAGTTTGCTGGGCCAGATTTTTGTGCAATTCTGAAAATCGTAATCATTTTAATTTAATTTCACTTAAACATATAAAATAGTAGCTCAGAGACGACCTAACATAACAAATAAAATTAATATCAGCTACTTATTCAAGCAATGTACTAATATTAATCGAATCCCAAGTATAACATAGCAGAAAGTTCCCGGAGTTATTACTGGCCGGGCCTCACCGAAAACCTTGTTACATACAACATAAAGAGGATTTGGATAGGTTTAGTTAGTATATGAAAAAATTGACCCGGTTACAGACACACTATGGCCAATCGTTAGTAACACAATGACAACACATTTCTAAACTACTTTTATGTTCATTAAAATTAGAATTAGACTGCTCTTTGAAAATAACATTTATTAGTTTGCTGAGACATATTCCTGGATCCTTCTGAAATCATAATCATAATTAAAATTTTTTTATTAGTATCAATATATTTAAATGATTTCTAAATGCTCCTTCTAAAATTTAATAATTTATTAATTAAATAGTTAATTCATCAGTTTATAAGAATATTGCTAATTTCGCTTTCTTTCCATAATCATCCGCCAACGCTCCAGGGATTGCTTACCGATTCAAACATACATTTGAGCCCAATAATGATAAGCTCAAAAACTGAACTAAGTTATAAATCCATTTATTACTTAAACACCATGAAGTTTAAACTTAGCAACAACTTTAATTTAAGTTAAAAATATAAAATTGTTGATTAAAAATTACCTTATTTCTCTTAGACTGATGAAGTAATTAAATTAGATTGCAAATTAAAGACTAATTTCTAAAATAAATTATAAATTAGACTTAAAATTATGGCAACTAGAATTTATCTCATGCAACCCTATTATAGCTTAATGCATATAACAGCTTCACTAAATTAACAAACTAAATTGTAGATAATATATAAAAAGAAAAAGAAAAAGTTAAAATAAATAATTAATTAATCGTAAAGTTAAACTAATCAGCAAATTTTCTACCTATCTGAAACAGGAAAATAATATTTTAGGAATTTATCATTTATATCATTATATATGTAGATGTAATTTAAAATGATTATGATACATTTTACCGAAACCTATAATGCACCAATAAATTAATTAGGTACTCTAAAGCTAGAAGCTGGGAGCTTCTTAATACTGATCGAGGATTCATCTATATTTCTGAAAATCCAAATCAAAATTAAATAATTATCACTAATTGTTGTACTAAAATTAAGTTAAAGAATTATATAAACTCTGGAATCCTCCTGTAACACTTAGTCAACCTAACAATTAAGGCCCCTATTCACAAAATGTAAAAATTCTATAGCTGTAACTTTACGGAAATTATTTATAGAGCAAAAGTTACAGAGTACTAAAAATTGGTATTCACAAACCATGATAAACTAATTTAATAGGTATGATTGACAGCTGTTTCAAATTCGTCTTTTCTTGCGCATCTCGTCTTTCGGTGCGATAAAATCACAAGGCTTCATTGTTTTCACAAAAACTATCACCGCAAAACAATTCGATTTGTTTTTGTTTGCTATGAACTAGTGATTATAAAAAAAAGTATAGCAAGAAAAAAGCACCGAATGACAGAATTTTTTTAGTGAAAGAGATAGCAATACATGCGCTTGATCATACCTACTTTAATTGGTTTATATTGTCAGATCTCAAGATTTTTAAGGCCATCTTCGGTACCTTCGTTTCTGAGTATTTTATATTTGTTTACAAAAAATTTTAAATTTTATAATTGAGGTATCGTTTTTAATTAATTTAAATCGTGTATTCTAAAAAAAAAAAAAGAGAGATTTCCTTTTTGTATGATGCTTTTCAGTTTTCATATTTTCAGTCAATGTTGTGATGAGTCTCCGGTACCTAGCTGAGTTGACACTAAATTTAATGGTAAATTTAAAGGTTCAATTTCATTTTCGTTTCCGCTGTCCTCACCGCCTTCATTTAAATTATCGTCACTAGTCACAGTTGAATAATTTTGTGAGGCTCGCAAAAAATTTTGATAGTGAGGCATTGAAAAATGTGATGGAACACCGTGAGAGACACCGCCTAAGGCAATTAGTAAATTGTGGTTTTGTAAAGCTTGTAAATCGGTTAGATGCTCTTTTGAATCTAATGCTTCAGTTTCCACAGGGTTTATCATGTTCACAAACTGTAAGAATTTCGCCACTGTAAATAAATACATTTGAATTCGCCGCCGTAAGAAAAATAGTAGCCTTTGATAAATCGAAACGTCAAAAAACGAATCATAACAAATCATTCTGGCTTGAAAGCCAAATGAATGAGAATGTACGTATGAGATTTTTTGCAGGTTACCTGATAGGCAGGTAAGTAAACTATTTTTGCCCAGCTTCGTAAAAAAAATAATCCATACATGCGTATATTTATTTTTAAATTTCGGCGGCCATCTTTTGTAATGTGGTAGCCTAACATTTCATACTCAAATACGATAAATGGGGTGATCACTTTATACCTTCAGTTTGTTGGCATGTGTAAATTATTTATTTTGACTTTAGTATAGAGAGCGTATAGGATTACCGGTAGCAAGGCGTTCCTTAGCATTATGGCGTCCCATAGATCATTGTCATGGAGGCTAAGAAATCTCACAAGAATCTGAACACTTTCTCAAATGTGTAGTTATATGAGTTCAGATGTTGTTTTCTGAACTGATTTTCAGTTCCACAAACCTTCACCAAAATTCTGAAGAAAAAAGTTATTTTGATAAGAATTACAGATACCATCAAGGATACGTATTATATTGATTCGTTAAGAACACAAAGAAATCCTAATAGACAATTTTTAGTGAAAATCCCAAAAACTACAAAATAAATCATCTTGAATTCTTGCAGGTAAATAGATGCTATCGAGAGTAGTACTTCCTGAAAAAATCATGATGAAAAATGGTTACTCTGCCGAGTTATGAACTAATAAAATCAAGATATGTAGCTTTACGTCAACAAATTTATCACTGTAAACTTACAGAGCATAATTTTCGTTTATAGAGTCTAGTTACATTTCATGAATACCATTTTAGTACTAATCGGAAATTTTACGGTTATAGAGCTAATTTGCATTTTGTGAATAGGGGCCTTAATCGGACGCGTGGTGACGATTAGTAAGCTCCGTTGCTTTGATTATCAAGCAATCGTACAAACGGCTATGCGTTATAATATAACGCACATATATATATTATATATTTATATACATATCGAAACTTGTGGCTTACGTAGATGCCGATAAACGTTTATATGTGAACGCGTATTTCACCAATTTTTCCAACATGAATAATCACAGGCACGGTATTTTATTATTAACAAAACTTTATTAATATTTACGTTAATTTCACATACAGTATTTTAATAAAATTAATTAATTTACAATTTCAAAAGTTAATTTTTGTAATGCGATTAATGCAAAAATGCGCTTGCCCAAAATGGCGTTTATTTTTTATTATGTCTTCTCTCTCGAGAGTTTACAATCGCAATCCTTTTTATATATCGTTTTTATAAAAGTGAATAGGAAAATAGTATGTACTACAATAAAAATACCCTTTGAAGTAGTTTTCTGTATTTTGACATTTTACCCTATGAGCAACCGAATTCGGAATTCGGTACGCTACAAGCGTATAGCATTGGATGACTTTTAAAATCCGAGATTTTGAGATGAACGTTAAGTGTTATGGCATCGAAGTTATTCGATATTTTTGCAAGTCTTCCAGTTATTTTTCCGAGAAAGGTGTTTTTTGTACTTTTGAATTGCCTAGCATTGAGATGTCTTTTTATTACAGATTGTTAGTGATTTATTGATTTTTTAGGATTATTCTAGAAATCTAATTTTATTCGAGATAATCGTAAAAATTTGGAATTTCTCGAAAATATCAAAATTATCGAGCTTTTCGAGATTATTCGAGTCTAATCGAGTTTCTCTGACTGAGTTTTAGGTAACAGACATTATTAAGGATTTGATGATATGTTATTTTACCAAGTTAAAAGCGTTCAAATCTGGGTATTTTTTCGAAGAAAATTTCTGTTCCGTTTTGTTTTGTTTTGGGTTTAATTAAAACAAGCTACTTTTAAGACGTTTAGAGAAAATATGTAAAAGTGCAAACTAAAGAGCAATGATCAATGAATTTTTATTGCTAAAAATTCAAGATATTGGTGTAACCGAATTGTGGTTTCAAAAGGATGGTGCAACGTGCCACACAGCAGGCCAAACCATCGAATTATTGAAAGAAAATGTTGATGAGAACATCATATCAAGAAAGGGACCCGTGAATTGGCCTCCAAGATCCTGTGATTTGACGTCGTTAGATTACTTTTTATGAGGGTATCTGAAATCATTTGTTTATATCGATAAACCACAATCGATTCCTGCATTGGAAGCGAACATAACACGCGTAATTAACGGAATATCGGCCGAAATGCTCGAAAGAGTGCACAAAATTGGACCCATAGAATGGGTCATCTAAGAGCCAGTCGCGGACAACATTTAAAAGAAATTATTTTCAAACATTAAATTGTGAACTTACGTTACAAATACAATTTTTGATTATTAAATTGATTTTAATGCGTTTTATTTCAAAAAAACTTCCGGAAGCTCTTATTGGATCACCCATTATAATGAAAAATCTAAATTTTATTAATGTCGTCAAGAAACGTACTACATTATCGAGTTTTACGGGATTTTTTGTAATTATCGATATTTTTCTAGAATTGTCATATTATTCGAATTTGTCGAGGTTATTTTTGTTTCCGATATTCCTCGAAATTTGCAAGCGATGGAGTTGCTTCCTATTACTGAATTAATGATCTGCTTAGCATCGAGTTATTTAAAGTTAAGTTTGAAGGATATTTATTTACATAGGTTACAGTTTTTGAGAATATTTGAGACTTTCCCGTGATCCATCAGGTCCATCCATCAGGAATTGTGAATTTTAACGGGTGAATTGTGTTGCTTGGTGTATCGAGATTATTCGATATTTTCGAGATTAACATTGAAGATAATTGGAAATTGTAGAGATTTGTGAGGTTACCTGCTAGTTGATGTTACCGTTAATTGAAAACTTTTGATGATGTTGATGGTAATTTTTCGAGATTTTTTGATATTTGGCGTGTTTTTTTATTACATCGGAGAGACCAGGAGTGGGATTTTGCACAAAAGGCGAGAAGCGAGTTTGTGTCTCTTTTACTTACACTGAATATGAACACTATTTCGCTTAGAAGAAATATATTTGAAGCATGCGATCTCACCCAACTAGAATAAAATGATATTCTATTTCAACTTTCATTCGTCTGTGTCTCTCACTAACGAAGGTACGTGATCGAAGCGGAGAAAAAGAGATAGCTCTTTTACATAATATGATAGACGGAGATCGTAATAGAAAAAGCGATATCGACCGAATGAAATGGAGTTAAAACTTATTCTTTTAAAAAAAGACATAAACTCGCTTCTCGCCTTTTGTGCAAAATCCCACTCCAGAGAGATATAAAAAAAAAACCTTTTGCGTTTTTTTATTTTCTCGGACCAATCCGATAATTTTTTAGCGTTTTTTTAGTAAATCCGAAAAATCACAGATTGCTGTTTTTCGATCTGAAATTTATTTCAGATAGTATGTACAGAGAAAATCATAGTTTGACTTTCAAAATTGTGAACACTATAGACTGAGATAACAACAATGGAAAATTAATTTTTTAAATTCTATTGTAAATAATTTTAACGGTTTCTCGTTCATTAATGTTAATGTGTTACAAAACAGTGGTTAGCCAATTTAAATAGTTAAGCGTTTAAAATCCGAAAAAGGTCTTTTCAGATTAAACATTATCGGATATTTCAGATAATTTATCTGTCTGATCTCTCTGATCTCTCCGATGTAATAAAAAAACTCGCCAATTATTAAAAATTGTTCGAAATTACTTGATAATTTTTTGATTCAGTATAGCTACTTTATGTTGAATTGTATTAGGTTCTGTAATATGATCATCTTTCAGTGTTCTTGTTTTTTTGCAGATAATGTTTAAATATTATGAACACAAACAGATAGGTAACAGTAATGTGTTATAAACCGTGGGACAATATTGCTTTTTAATCAATTGATCATGAATTTTCAAAACATATATTTAACTTTCTCAACAAGTTTTTGGTGAAATTAAATAAAAATAATTTTGCTTAGTTAATTATTAATTTATGCATTGCATTCATATACTCTGATTATAAATCCTAGTAGTAACGAAATTTTCAAAATATAATCAAGGATCCATCGCTAGAGGCTCTTCTCGATAAGAAATATGAACTTCTTAAGTCAACTCTCAAAAACGTAAATCTCTAACGGTGAGAGAATGGAACACCTATTAAGTACGACAGAGTTAGGCAATCAGAAACCGACAAACTGACAAAGAAGACTTGTCAATGGTAAGAAATGTGGAGGTTACGGATGTACATTTGGTAACAATCAAGTTTCTCCAAATACAGGTTCGGGAAACTCTTACAATCCAACGCCGTAACGGCCGATGTTGTAACAGTCCACAATCGCCGTCTTATTATAAAATGTCCCACAACTCGACTAAGTTTTTTGACGTGTCAGTTATCCCGCATTCATACTTTCGTGATTTATCCCCGGAATCTCAAGATATCTTAGTTGCTGCCAATGGTACATCTATCAAAAGTAAGGCATTTTAATTGATCTAAAGAATAAACGTCTTCTCGATACGAATACTTCACTTACGGTCTCAGCTGTAGAAATCTCAGGTGATTTTTAAGCGCCAAAAATATTCTCTGTCGATGGAAAACAGGGAAAACTTTTTAGCCAATTCACACACAACTTACGCGGGAACCCAACTATGATAGTCCAGTTAGCCACAATATTGTGCATCATATTGTTACTGAAGGACACCTTCCTTTTTTGCCGACCAAGAAGACTTTGTCTAGAAAACATAAAATTACGAAAGATCTATTTGATCATGCGATAAGATTAGAGTTTTGTCGTCCCTTATTTTCATCCGCTGCGTCATTGTTACATTTTGTTCCAAAGCAACACAGTAACGACTGGCGACCTTGCGGAGATTACCGGCGACTCAATGCAATCACCAGACCGGTATTCCTTACCACACATTCATAATTTTACAACGAATCTTCATGGTTGCACCATCTTTTCAAAAATTGATTTAATTAAAGCTTACCACCATATACCTGTTGCTACTGAAGACATACATAAAACCGCTGTAACAGTATACCATTTGGATTTTTTGAGTTCACGCGCATGCCTTACGGTCTGAGAAACGCAGCGCAGACCTTCCAGCGTTTTATGAATAAAGTCGTTGATGGTCTGGATTTTATTTTTGTGTATGTCGACGACAGTCGGACAGTCGTCCGGCCAGTCGGGGCGAAAGTGAGCATTGTGAACATCTTCGTATTCTTTTTCAGCGACTTAGCGAGTTCGATCTTACGATAACACTATCAAAGTGAATTTAGATATTTTATAAATACATATATCTTCAAGGTTGGGTTGCAGTTTCTTTTGTATAGTTATCGCGGATTAGATTAGGGTTGCCACCTTTCTAATGTGTGAAATATGGACACAAAAAATTTGTAAAAAAAACATATATGTTGGCCCATCAGCTCCGGCCTTTCTTTCACCCGTTTTTACAAATTAGTCATTCAGAGAAAATTCTTTCGATTAAGCGTTGCTTATCGATCTCGGTTCTCTTCAAAACTTCGACTCATTTAAAGCCATCTCTTTGATAAATATCGATGAATGAGATGACAGTTTTCAAAATATTGGTTTCTTTATATGGCTCATCGCCACTAAAAGTAGAATCAAAACTTTTTAAAATTACTAACAAGCTTTCAAACAAGTTTTCTTCTTGATGCAGACTGCATACTTTAAATAATTTAAATGAATTATTGTCGCTAAAATTAAACCATACTTTTAAATAATTTAAGATTTGATTATAAATAGCCATTGCATTTTTTAAATTTTAATTGTTGGCTGTTATTAAACTTTGGAGCAGCCGGTTTTCAATGAAAATAAAAAAATATTTTTTAGCCGTTTTTTTACGAAATTGTAATATTGGGGCCGATTCAATCCAAATTTTCTACTTTTCTTTCCTTCTATTATTTCAAGAAAAACTCGATACAATTTAAAAAAATTGGGTCTATCCGACTCCTCGGACGACACTTTTCCCACAAATCATCCGTTAAAGATCACCAGATCACAAAAACCAACCATTATATTTTATAAATATTTTCCCTTATTTTGAGCAGGCAAGGTCCTTAAAATATGTCACGACTTTTATTAAATTTGGAGACCCCTTCCCCAATATCACAATTGGCCACGACAATATAAAGCTTCTACTCTAATACCGCCAAACCACAGACTCACAAATAATGTTAGATTATTTAGAACTGACACGTTTTGTGCAGCAAAGTCGCATTCGCCATTTTTCATCTTCGAACTTTTCATACCGGCTGCGTTGATTTTGGGCTTTAAACAATTATTTTTAATAATAATAATAAATTTATTTTATAAGTTTCAAAATATTTCTATAAAAAATGACGCTGTTAATCAAACAAAACTAAATTACTAATAAACATTTTTTATTTTATTTTCACTTTTATAAAACTTAAAACTTTTGATTTATTTTATTTTTAATAAAAGCTACTCCTCCTTATAGTGAAAAACGTTTTATTTTTAAAAAAATATTTACAAGATCGATTTCGATACTACATGCTACCATCATCAGTTGTATGCTTGGAAGGTGTATTAACCGTAGAAAAATATTTTTTCAGAAGGTTCGACATTACCTTGGAAAATAGATCAAGAAATGTATATTACTCCTTTTTGTCAAAATGACCCCCACGCAATGCTTCAATCGACTTCAAATTTTGTGAACAGGTAGATGATAGATTATCAAATTTATCATCAACATAACAAAAAAAAATCGTCGGTCTCGTTTTTCAGAAAATCTGTTTGGCAGTTTACTCTTCCACTACAACTTCCTCTATTTTAGACTCTAATGAACCTACTAAAATCTATCTTTGTACAAAATTTCGACCTAAACTATCAATATTTGTGAGAATGGGAGGCAAAACAAAAATAATAAAAATTTGTGTCTGGAAGAACAGAAGGACTGGCACGACATTTTTCTAATTGTTCGGGTCCTGGTAATCTAATTCGTCGAGAAATGTGAAAATCTGAAATATATTTTTTTCTCCGATTACAATACTTACCCAATATAACTTCGTTAAAGGTAGTGGGAAAAGCAAAAATCTACACAAATTTATAGATTGTTTGAAAATCACATCTAGTTCTCGTAGAAA
Organism: Tipula helvola; assembly: GCA_963556165.1. Classification (NCBI taxonomy): domain Eukaryota; kingdom Metazoa; phylum Arthropoda; class Insecta; order Diptera; family Tipulidae; genus Tipula; species Tipula helvola. Next base: position 150,646,565 of record OY744483.1, read on the forward strand.
TAGTGGCAGAATAGAATAAAAGACAAATAGAAGATTTACATTGAATCGAACCCATTATTTTAATAAATAAAGAAATTTATGGACAATCAATATGTCCATATCATTTTTAATTGTAATATGGACAAAACGTTTATAATATGGACAGTCAATATGAAATATGGACAGGTGGCAACCCTAGATTAGATATAATTGGTAACGGGGAATGACAAGTGCCCGTTACAAGTGGTTAAATAATAAATGACAAATCAAAATCTGTACCATCGTTTATTCATTTCAATTATACCAGCTCTTTGAATAGTCCCCTATTTTCACCTCCAAGATAACAGGTAATTGCCGCAATAATAGTATAACCACATTCTTTAATTGATTTTATAATTTCGAATAAAATTAACTTTGTCATTTTACAGTCAATTTGCTCATTAAACCTGTAATTAACAAGTATTTTGTAAAAACTTGAACTAATGATAAAAAATTACATATAAACCTCTTAACATTGCCACCTGGGCATAAGAAGCGTGTTTTAAAGTTGTGTCTAATGCTTTGTCATAACTATACAGTTTTCTCATTTTCATTTCATCAAAGCTAAACACACATACTCTTTGTACTTCATCCAGATATAAGTTGCCGTTTTCATAACTTTTGTCACCGGTTTCAAAATACCAGGTGATATTTTGATTTTTGTGCCCAGTGTTGAAGCGTTCCAATGGAGGGAAAAAGGAATTGTACCGGAATGTAGAGTACTTGATCTAGCTATGTCTTCTTTGGACTAATTCATTCTTTTACTAACATTTTTCAATTTATTGACTTGCCCTTTGGTAAAAATTTCAAACAATTTTTTTTTTTTTCAAATTGAATTTTTCTAATTTGTGTATGTATTAAAATTTTTTATATTTTTCTTCATGTTCTTCCACGTTTTTCAAAATACAATTTTCTTGGCTAGTTTCTTTCTAAAAAATCAGAAAGTTTTGAAAAGGAACTATTACAATTTATACAAATTTGGTCAAGGGCACTTTCTAATTCTTCAATCGGCTTTAAATTTAAATTCTAGATCAACATTTCACACCAAAGTTTGTTCTTTCTTCTGGTCGTCATTATCGTTTTCCACTTAATCCTTCAAAAATATTTTTATTTTCTTATTAGAATAAAATCGTATCGCAGACACAAACTGAGTAATGAAGTTTAGTACGAGAAAAATTGTACTCTTCTGTTCCAAAATACTGTTTACATTTGTAATAAAACTATCCGATTATCATTGTTTTTGGTGTACATTAACTTTTATAAATTTTCCTGGATTGCTCCCAATATAGTACGTCTTGAGGTCTTGACCAATAATACCAAAACAACCTTGATTATACAAGCCATCAAGATATATAGCCGGGTATTACATTATCACATTTATATAATTGAATCGTTTATTCTTGAAAGGGCTCATGCCAACTTTTTGTCAAAATTAGTATTATGACGGTTTTGTATCACAGACACGTATATACGTTTTATGACAAGACGAAATTACCATATGGTTAATGGAACGGTACCTACCTTGCAACAAAAAAATCATTTATTTCTAGAAAGGTCTCATGTCAAAAAAGTTTTTTTATTTCCTGAATAATTTGAAAAAGTGGACATGAGCCCTTTCAAGAATAAACGATTCAATTGACAATGGTTTAATTACCCTTACCGATCGTGTATTTATTACTTCTGTATTACGGTCTCCTAGTTCAGTACCTGAATTATTTCGTTGACTTCTTCGAGATTCACAGTCATTATTTTCTGTCGTTATTCGGGTTGATTCACTTCTTTTTGAGTCATCTGAAGTGTCCGGGGTGATCTCCGTTTTAGGTTTGATGTGAGCTATAGTATTGGAATGTTGGCTCATCGTCTGTTTTCACTATCAGCGACCGTGGTGCATCTGATTTACCTATAACTGTACCTGACGTCCACTCTCTATGTCCTGTTTGTATTCTGATTCTGTCATTGATTTTTAAATCCGGAGCTTCTTTAGTCCCTTTGTCGGCATAGATTTTTTGTTTCTGTCTTACTCGTTGTAAATTTTCTGTGACATTTTTAATTGATCTTGGCTTAAGAAGATCTTTTTTGATCGGTAGATTCGTTCGAGTCATTCTGCTTAGCAATCTCTGATTTGGTGATTCTAGGCTATTATCCCTTGGCATATTTCTCAGATTTTGCAAGGCTTTATAAATATCTGTCTTGTCTTTGGAACATTTTCTTAGTAGTGACTTAACGGTTTGTACAGCTCGTTCCGCCAAACCATTAGCTCTTGGAAAATGTGGACTAGATGTTTCCTGAACAAATTCCCAACTCCCTGCGAAATTTTTAAACTCACGTGATGAGAATTGAGGGCCGTTATCGTTCTCTAGTACTTCTGGCGTTCCGTGTGTAGCGAACGATTTCTTCAGAATTTTTATTACTTCCGCAGACGTGCTAGTTTGTAATTTTTCGAAGTCCACATACCCTGAGTAGCTATCCACTATTACCAGATGTTCTTGTGATTCGAATGTAAATATGTCGGTTGCTACTCTTTGCCACGTATATTCTGGAATTTCCTTGTTCAAGATTGGTTCTTTTACATTTTTCCTTTGCGTTTGTTGACATATTGAGCATTTCTGTACGAAGTCAATCACGTCCTTGGATAAGTTTTTCCAATAGAATAATTGTCTTATCGGTTTCAATGTGCTCATAATGCCCAAGTGACCAATGTGTGCTGTGTTTAGTATTTTTTCAATTTGTGTGTTTGGCACTACTATTTTGTCACCTTTAAAGATAATTCCCTCGTATACAGCTAGTTCCTCCTTGAAATTAGTAAAATGCCTAATATTTTGCGAGATGTCCCTTTCCTTGTCGGGCCACCCATTTATGATATATGAAACAACCTGACTGAGATCTTTGTCCATTTTGACATTTTCCGTCCATTTATACTGCGTTTCTGGTGACATAGGCAGGATTATTTGTATTTGTAACTCTTCCTCGTCCGTATTGTCGAGTTCCGTGATGCAATCTCTGCTTAATGTGTCCGCGATTGGTATCTCAGTACCATTCTTGTGTACTATGTCAGGTGCATATTGCAGCACATCGAATATTATTCTACGTAATCTAGCTGGAGCATGCTCGATTGTCCTTTTAAAAATTGTTTCTAAAGGCTTATGGTCTGTCTCTATCTCCAGACGTTTACCGTATATGTAATCGTGGAACTTATTACAAGCAAATTTTATGGCTGTCGCTTCTTTCTCGATCTGCGGATAGTTTTGTTGCGCCTGGGTTAGAGCTTTTGATGCATATGCTATAGGTTGGTCATTTTGCATTAATACCGCACCCATCGCTTTTTGACTTGCGTCCACTGATAATTTAACGTCTGCATTGACATCATAATATTTCAAGACTGGAGCTGAAGCTAAAAGTTGTTTTAATTTGTCGAATGCTTGCTGTTGTTCATGATCCCATACAAAGCTAACTTTCTTTTTCGCCAATTCCCTGAGTGGCGAAGTAATTTCAGAACAATTGGGGATCAATTTAGCTACGTACGTAACCATTCCCAGAAACCTTTGTAGTTGCTCCGTAATTTTTGGTGTCTCGATTTTTGCGATGACCTCAATCTTTTCATCGTCTGGTGTTAGCCCTTCCGATGATAACATATGCCCTAGGAATTTAAGTTTATTTTATTGAACAAGCATTTGTCCCTATTTATCTTCAAGCCAGCTGATGTGAGTTTTTGAATCACCTCTTTTGTTCTGACTTCCAGTTCTTCACTCGATGCCGCATGAATAAGAATGTCGTCCATCGAACATTCTACATTCTCGAAACTATCTATCATTTGTGACATTATTTGTTGGAACACCTCCGGAGCCGACGCTAACCCAAACGGTAATCTCAGGCAGGTGTAACGACCCCATGGTGTCGAAAACGCCAGATAGACTTTGATTTGCCAAAATCCACGTTTACAGTCTAAAAGCGTAAAACATTTGGCTCCTTTAACTCGTAGTGATATTTCTTCTAAAGTTGTTAGTGGATAATGACGTCTAAGAATATTTTTATTTATGTTAGAAGGATCTAGACATACTCGCGTCTTATTTTTTTTTCTTATAATGACCATTGGTGACACCATTGGCGTCGGTTCGTTGATTGGTTTAATGACTCCTAGTTTAGTTATGTTCTCTAATTCGTTTTTTACATCATTTCTTATCGCGTGCGGGATACGTCTCGAGGGAATAACTACAAAGTCCGGATTAGCTTTGAGATCAATATCATAAGCGTAATTTTTCAAACAGCCTAGTCCTTCGAATACATGATCTTCGATTGCTAAACTTTCATCAGTCGATTGTGTGTTTATTTCGTCCGTTCGTTTGACTAGACCAAAATCTATGCATGAATTAATTCCTAATATTGGGCCTGTACTTTCGTCTACGATTTTCAACGTTACCCAGACTGGTTTATTTTTTGCTATGCAATTTATGGATACCTGACCTATAACCCTAATTTTGTGACCGCCAAATGAAATTAGCCGTTTGGTATTCGACGTGTCAATTTTTATATTAAGACTGTCTGCCAACTTTTTACTTATCACATTACATTGAGCCCAGTGTCAAGCTTGAATTCTATCACATCGTTGCCTATTTTAATTTTTTCAAACCACGCGTTCGATTTCTCTCGTTCCTTTCCGTTGACCAACATAGCGAAATACAATTCTTCGGCTTCGTCGTCGAAATTTTCAATTAATTCATTAATGTTTTTATCTTTCATTCTGCACGCTATTGCCAGATGACCAACTTTCTCACATTTTGCACATTTCTTGCCATATGCCAAACAACTTTTTCTACCGTGTTTAGTTTTGCAACGATTGCAAAAGAAAATTTTCGGATTACAATTATTATGTGTCATGTCAGAAACCTGGTCATCTCTCAACTTTTTTGTATCATTTGACTTAATTCTATCTGATTTCTTAATTTCATTAACATGCAATGCTTGATTTTCATTTATTTCAGATAATTGCTTGCTGGTTGATTCACTCGCTTTGCATATATCTATTGCTTTAGCTAGCTGTAGTTCAGTATCGACCAACAAACGTTCTCTTACTTTGTTTGAATATACACCTACAACTATCTCATCGCGTAACATTTCATCGGCTAATTTGTCAAAATTGCACTTCATTAACTGACTTTTGATTCTTGTATAGAATTCATCAAAATTTTCGTTCTGTGCTTGCGACATTTTATTAAACACATACCGTTCATACGTGATGTTCTTCTTTGGTGTAAAATGCTCGGCAAACTTTTTTACCACTGCGTCGTAATTAATTTCATCTTCCTTTAGCTGGAATGTCTCGAAGATTTTTCCCGCTTCGATTCCTAAACACGTCATCAGCGTACGCGCTCTAATTTCTTCCTCTTGTTTGTCTAGCTTCGTTGCTTTGCTATAGAACTGGAATTGTTGTATCCACACTTTCCAATCATCCGCTATATTTTCTGTGATGATTAATTGTTTTGGTGGTCAAAGATGCTCCGCCATGTTGTTGGTCTTACTACTTTTTCTTCGATAAGGACTACTATTTCAGATTTTATGAAAAAAAAAATTTCCGCGTGCTTTATATTTTTATTTATTTTATTTAATTATTAGGTACTCAGTAATTATTATTGATTCATGTTTTTTATTCTTTGAAACGTTTAGATCAATGATTATTCCGATGATAATCGATTTTTATTTAATTAATTTTTTAGTTTTCACTTCTAACACCATATTCGCCTTTAAAGCACTGCAAGAGGTGCCACGATCGCCACTAGTTAAAGGTGAACAGCAATTCAGCGTTTATTTTTATGTGTGTTATTTTTGAATTATTTTGGTGCTGAATAAATAAATATATCTTTCATGTGCAATAAAACATTGTTTTTAACCGAAATCAACAACAAAATTGTCCAAATATATATTTTTTTGATTGCTGTTCACCTTTAACTCTAGTTTCAATATCGTCCACCAGATGTCAGCCACTTTGCGTTAAAAAGCGAATAAGATTACAATTTACAACCATTCGTGTTGAGTGTTAAGATATAACTTTATTAATATTCACATGTATGGTATCTGACAGTTGTACATAGTTTAAGGTGGATTTACGTTACTACGTTAAGGTAAGTTTACATAGTATCGTTACAGTCGTATTTTATTGATGGGAAACATTTTTTCTTATTTTGCTGGCAACATTTTGTATTCATTTTATCAAACCAATTCACACCAACCTATAAACAAGCAACACGAGACAATTTGACTAAAAACAATTTGTTTGATTGAATGTGGGCTATGTTTAGGCAAATCGTTTTGCCTATTCAAAGCAAAAACGTTTTGACTAATTTGGTGTGTCGCCAGCCTAAGTCAATATACATTACACAGATGGCAGTGATGGCAGTTAACATTTTGAAAAATCGTACCAAAAATTGCCACCTGGGGAAGTTTCAAGTTGAAAAATTGTAGGAAAAGCAAAACAAATTCACAAAATATTAAGAACGTGTAATAATTTTGTGATTAAATAATTTTTTTTCGTATTTTCCTGTACAAATCTTAGACAACTAACGTACACTAGTAAAACTACAGATAAATTTAGCAAGTATTATTTTAATTCGTCAGAGCCAACTTTGATGTATTTTTCAAAATGAAACTTCGAAAAATATATTTTATGTCATTTTACACTTACACACTACTCTACTCTAAAGCTACTCTAATCCGCAATCTTGAAATCCGTCGAAATTGATGGAGTAGCAAACTACCAGGGATGCCAGACGTCCCCCTTTAAGAGGGATTGTCCCCCGCCAGGTTCGGGTTCCCGCCGTCCCCCATCCATACTAATTTGTCCCCCCGTTCCATAAATTATGTTTGAAAACTTTATATTTGATTTCTCATTCGAAATGTTTCTTAAAAAGGCAAACCCTATAAACATTTTAAATAACGAACAAAACACCATTAATGATATTGCGAATGAAAATGAACAAACGAACAAGACCTTGAGCAATGATACCAAACGTCAAAAATCAAATTCATGAGTAATATTAACTTTGTTAGTGATATGGTGTGTGTTAGTGGTGTAAGTTTGTTTATTTTTTAAATTATGTCGAACAGCGATGAAAATACAGAAAATGCTTCACCTAAAAAGAAAATTAAGCGAATGGTTGCATTTAATCAACATTGGCTAGAAAAATATCCTTGGCTAAGACGCGGAAAAAGCGATTTTTGTGCAGTTTGTACAATTTGCAATAATGTTAGCTTTAATATATCCAATTCAGGAGAATACAACATAACTCGGCACACGCAAATTAAAATACACATCGAAAACTTAAAATCTGCTGCAAGTAGTTTGACGATTTCTAATTTTTTCGCTAAAAAGAATAGCAAAACTGAAACAAATGTGTCATTCGCAGAAATTTTGTTTAGTTACCATTCAGACTTGCATTCACACATTTATGTTTCTGGGGGTTGTGCCAGTCCATTATTCAAAACCATGTTTCCGGACTCCAGCATTTCGGCAAAATACTCGTGTGGAAAAACTAAAATAGCTGCTATTATAACAAAAGTTCTTGGACCGCATTCAAAGGATTTGATTTTAAAAAAAATTCAAGGAAATGTGCCATTTTCAATCAGCACAGATGCATCCAACAAAGGAAATATTAAAACATTTCCCCTTATAGTGCGTTTTTTTGATCTTAACAATGGAATGCAATCAGCTTTAGTTTCATTTTTTTCGTTAGACGAAGAAGATTCTCTCTCTATTTTTAATGCACTTCAAAGTCCACTAAGTAAAAATGAACTTTCTTTAGCAAATGTAACGGCTTATTATGCTGATAATGCTCCGGTAAATTTTGGCAAACATAAAAGTGTATTTACAGCGCTTAAAAAAGACAATGAAAACATTTTCCCTAGTGGTTGTAATGCTCACATTATACATAATGCAGCTAAAAGAGGATGTGTTTTTTTAAAAATTGATCTAGAAACAATTATAATCAAATTTTATAATGAATTTAGCAGTTCCACAAAAAGAACAACGACATTAAAAGAGTTTTTCGAATGGACACAAACAAATTGGTCCGAATTGCTTAAGCATGTTCCAACAAGATGGTTATCTTTACTTCCAGCCGTAGAGAGAATGCTTTTAAATTATGCACCAATTAAAGCATACTTCTTGAGTCAGAAGCATATTTCACCAATTTTGCGACAATTTTTTGAAGATGAATTAAGCGAAGCATATCTCGGATTTCTAATGAACACGTTCAAAGTATTTTATGTTTCTTTAAAGAAATTGCAGGGAAATGATGTTTTAATAACAGAAGTTTATTCAATCATGGATAACATTAGACGATCATTAGTAGAAAGAAGGAACGAAGAATTTTACGGGTCTCTGGCTACCCAAATAATCCGAAAATGTGACAACGATAACGCAGTAGCAAGATTTAAAATTGACGTTACAAATTTCTTTGACGAATCAATTAAATATTTGGAATTATGGTTTGATTTTAACAATACAAAGCTAAAAATCCTAAATCATTTAAATCTCACAACATCACCATCTTTTCAAAACATAACAGAAATTGTGAATACTTACAAAATCAATGTTAACGTTGATTTATTATTTGAAGAGTTCACTCAAGTGAAAAAATTTATTAACGAAATGACTGAAGAAGAAAGCCATAAATGAAATTAGATTTTAAATGGATTTCCTTTTTTCGAAAATTTTCGTCGCCTAATTTTTTAAAAGTAATCCAACACATTTTTTCCATTCCTCATTCAAAAGCCGAATGCGAGCGGATGTTCAGTTTAATGAAGGTAGCTTGGTGTAAAGACAGAAATAGGCTTCTTTTAGAAAATCTGGAGGCCGAACTTATGATCAAGCAAAACTTTGGTATGAGTTGCCTGGAATTTGAAACTTATCTAAAAACGGAAGAAGGTAAACTTCTTGTAAACCGGTGTAAAAGTAGTGATAAATAGTTTAAAATATGTTAACCTGCTCTAAATTGATTTTTGTTTCTGAGATATTACATATAAAAGCAACTGTTATAATTTCCTTATTTTTCTATTAGATTAATTTAGAAGATTTCTTATTTTATTATTATATTTATTTTATGTTTATTGATTTTGACTGCTTTCAATACAGACTGAACTCGTAAAAGTTATAGTAAAAAAAAATTGAATTGTTTTTTTTGTCCCCCTTAGCCATTTTGGAAATCTGGCATCCCTGCAAACTACTCTAACTAATACATTTTCATCTACACTGCATTGCATTGCAAAGTTGATGTATTAATTGTCAAAATAGTAATTTGACAATTAATACGTATATTCACACACCATTGCAAAAAACCAAAGTCATTAAAAAATAGTTTTTTGTATGTTCCACTTAAAATGTCATAAAACTGTCTTTTTGACAGCTCTTTCTACTCCTTTTCTACTCTTTTGCTATTCTTTATTGTATCTAGAAAACGACATTAGAAATAATTTAATTTTAATATTTCTGCAGTAATTATTTACTTAATACCAATGTAGCCGTCTGGTATATTGTTATTAAAGATCTGTAGAAAACTTTTATGTAAACGTTTTATAATATTTCTGGTTTTTGATGTGAAAACATCTTTAGCGGCAGGAGTAAATAAAAAATTGTATAGACATCGGGTTACGGAAATAAAAGTGCCGAACAAAAAATATTGCTGGTATATGTGTGAATATCGATAAGAACAAAAAATAAATAAAACGTAAGATCAATGCAAAATCTACGCATACACATGCAATATAGGTACAACATCATCCGGCATTTCAAAAACATCGTGAGCCGAATCAAAACCAACACAAATGTCTTATACAAGCCATATTATTTCCTTGACGCACGCATATTATTAAATCCAAAACCTACTATTTTCTGTAAGTATTAGTGATATTATATATTGTTTTTGATACAAACTAAAATTTAAAATCAAAGTATGTAAAGACTATACTGTATTATGACGCTAATACTTACAGAAATAGTAGGTTTTATTTTGCGTTTGTATGGCAATAATATGGCTTGTATAAGACATTTATGTTGGTTTTGGCCGAATACAAAAAAAAACTGCCTACTTTAATAAATTTTGTTGTGAAAATATCTGCTATATATGGCCGCAGCAGCAAGTGATTTTGAAAATGAAAATTATATACGAGCAAAAGAATCACAAATTATGCTTGTGTAGTGTAAAAAATTTTAATGGAAATAGCGAGCTGTGAAAATTGCACATATGTATTGAGACATATTAAAATAATAATTTTGAAATTGTTTAAACGGTATACTTTCTAATTAGTATTGCTCAATGCTCATGCTGTTGGTGAGTTTGGTTATGTGGGGTTTTGCGCTACAGCCTTTCCAATTGCAATGATTTTAGGTCAACACTGCGCCCAAATAAAACCGCTCTATTTAATTTATTTTAAGCTGATCAGTGACAAAGCGATGCGATTTTGTTTTGTTCAGCGAGTTTGCCGTGACCATTTACTATTATGGAATCTTGAACAAGATTGTTGTGTTTGAGTAATGGTATATTTTGAAGCGTATCATGGCAAATCTAGGTGATTAACTTAACAGAACTGTACTTTGCTTATGCTCAATTATTGTCAGTTAGGTTCGTCCTCCAAATTCAAAATAGAATACTGCCGTGCTAAGAAAAATGTTATAAGCGCCAAAAGTTGAAAAATGCGTTAGGGGCTAATTTAGATTCTTCAAACAAATACCTATATTTCTGCTTTTTTTTAAAAGTCAAATATCGTTCATTAAATGCTATAAAATCAAGTTATTTAATAGTCAAGTTTCAACTTACTGGCTTTTTGAGTTAGTCAACTTACTGGCTTTTTGAACCAAAAATGTAACTTAGTTTAAATACTGAGCGAACAACATCCGTCTTTATGGAGAAGTTTCTGAACCTTATCGAAATGGCTTGAAATAATTCAATAGATATTTATACAAAAAAGTTTTCACATAATCTTTTGCGAGTTGAGGGTGAACTCGCGCGTTGTTTTTTTCATTGAAAAACTTGAAGCTAAAAAACACCATTTTTACTATGGACTCCTATAGAAATCAGTAAAAAGATATACCACTAAAAAAGCTTCTAAAAAATACGTTATAATGATTATGGCTCTATACTCTAGGAAGGCTCTGGTTTTATCCAGGCAGATCCACAGTGACTAATCTGGTTTCTTTTTGTGGCAAATTATTTAGCAGTTTAAACTCCAGGCAGCAACTGGCCGTTATTTATACTGATTTTGCGAAAGCTTTCGATAAGATTGACCACTCGCTCCTGATCTCTAAATTAAAGAACTTAAATTGTCAGTGCATCCCAATTGAATGGTTGCGGTCTTACCTTTCCGACCGTTGGCAATCCGTTAGAATTTTGGATTCTAGTTCACAGCTATTTCGCGTGACATCTGGCGTACCTCAAGGAAGTCATATTGGCCCTTTATTATTTATCAACGATATTGTTGACTGCTTTGAGTTTGATAGTTGCCTCCTGTTTGCCGATGAAACGAAAATTTTCGACCGGGTCAACAGCGTGTCCGATTGCGTAAAGCTGCAAGATTATTTGGGCAAATTTTGCAGTTGGTCTATTCGCAGTAGATTGGGACTCAACGTGCGTAAGTGTGTATTTGATCTGGCCTTTACTAGACATATTAACACCATTATACATAAGGCATACATTATGTTGGGTTTTATTAAGCGGAACTGTAAGGACTTCATCGACCCGATTACTCTAACATCACTATACGGTTCTTTTGTTCGTTCTATTTTGGAATATCCCAAGCATCAGTACTTCAAATAAATGATTCATTTTTATGGAACTGAGTACAAGTTTGCATTCCATTATATTATAAGATTTCCTATGAAAAGTGAAGCAAAAATACTAAACCGATGGAACTTGATATATGTGGGTTACGTAAGTTCCATCGATAATTTTGATAAATGGAAAAAAATTTGGAACTTATGAATGAGTTCAATTTTTGTTATACTTGAGATGCATCGCCGGTGTGGTCACCATCTTATCACTGTCATTTGGATAGAATAGAAAGTGCTCAGAAGCAGTTTGTTTTGTATGCACTTCATTGTCTACCGTCTACACGGTCTGTTGAATATGTTCTTCCACCCTACCAAGATCGCTGTAACCTATTGAATCTGCACCGATTAGATTGTCGACGTGTTGTAGCATCGGAATTGTTCATTTGCGATATTTTCAGTTCTCGAATCGATTGTACTGAGCTGCTTTTACGCTTAAATCTATACGCTCCGGTACGTCAAATGCGTCCACGCAATGGACTATTACTCATTAACCAGGTATCAACTAATTACGGTCTTTCGGAACCACTTTTAAGAGCATCGCGAGAGTTTAATTCAGTTTATGATGTTTTTGATTTCAACTTGTCCAACTAAATAGTCGGCGTTTTCTTTTATTCCGTTTGTATTGTATTTCATGTTTACAAATTAATTTTATAATTTGTTTTTTTAACATGTTTGTATAGCCGATTATAATCACTGTATGCTATACATGATATATATGTATATATATATATATATATATATATATGTATATATGATTTTTACAACTATACGTTCATATTGATAAAAAATTAATTCTAGTTTTCGAAGGTTCATAGAACATATGAAGGTAAACGATTCATCACATAGGTGATGTTTATGGCAGCGGTTGCGAGGCCGCGGGGTAATGTTGGTTCTGAGGATTATTTTGATGGTAAATTTGGCATCTGGCCATTTGTGTATAAAGGAGCAGCCAAGAGAAACAGCAAAAACCGAACGAAGGGTACTCAAGGAACAAAAAATATCGAATCCATCAATGCGCTGAAATGTAAGAAAATGATCGTTCAAAATGTGTTTCCAGCAATCAGGGCGAAGTTTCCCCAATCAAATAACGTCATCTACGTCCAACAAGACAGCGCGAAACTGTATTTCGACGAAAATGATCTAAATAATGTTGAGAGAGGGATCAAGAGATGGGCTTTGCTGTTTAATGTGTTTTTAACCATTAAGCAATGCTTAGAGGAGGCGATGCAGGGGTGAAATAATTACAAGCTGCCGCATATGGGAAAATTCGAAGCTTCGCAATAATGGTACACTACAGAATCCCAGAATGCTCGGCAAAATATTAATGAGCAACCCCAGTAAAATTAATTACTCCTATTATCTTATCATTTCTCTTATTATCTCCTATTATCTATTATTTTTATTAAAATATTATTTTATTAAAAAACTTAAAATTCGTTTCAGTAATAATTAAAAATACAAAAATTTTGGAAATGTAAAGATTATTTTGGAACAGAGGGAGTATTAACTAGGGAAACAGCACCATCTAATTATTATTTTGTTAAAGCTTAAAAAGTTTATTCATTGTAATTTGCCGTACTTATAATTAAAAAAGCTAGATTAAATTCCAGAAAAACTTCCACTTACACTGTATATTTCTTTATTTTTGAGGTATCTCTCTAAAGTACAATGAAACGCATCTACTTTAAAATATGCAAGGTGATGACATCATTCAGTAAAAATAAATTTACGGCAATTCTTCGTGTAAAATTTAATTCAGTTTGCGAAAATGTTGAATGCATGCTGGACACAGGATCTAACGCATGTCTCATGGGCTGGCAACAATATTCTAAGCTCATGAATAAACCTAACCCAGAAACGCTTCCAACACAACAAGGCCTGATAGATTTCAATGGAAATCCTATACCATCAATTGGAGAGGCGCATATTCCATGTAAAATCGATAACGGAATAGTATCTATAGTTTTTCAAATCATAAAACGTAATCACCAACCATTATTATCTTTAAACGCTTGTTCAGCTCTTAAACTGATTGCATATAGTTCTGAAGTGAAAAATTTTCCAGTACCGTGCAAAGCTGATTACCTCATTGAATCGGTATCAGCTACAGCAGTGGAAAGAACTACAGACAATCATAGGTCAAAAGCGAATGCAGAGCGAATAGTGAACAAATATTCGGATATATTTGAAGGATATGGTACAATTCCCGGCGAAGTGGAGTTAGAAATTGACGGAAGCATTAAACCCGTCATTCAACATGCGCGCCGTTTTCCCGTGACGTATCGTCATCGTTTAAAGACTGAGTTAGATGGCTTGGTTAAGGATGGGCTGATTGAACGTGTAGAGCATCACACTGATTGGATGAGTAACATTTTAATAGTTCAACGTAACAATTCTTTTCGAATATGTTTAGATCCTATATCGTTGAACAAAGCTTTGAAAAGACCCAACTATCAGTTCACGACAATTGATGAAGTCCTACCAGAGTTAGGCAAGGCTATAGTGTTTTCCACTTGCGATGCTAAAAAAGGATTTTGGCAAGTGCAACTGTCGGAGGAAAATAGCAACTTAACATGCTTTTGGACACCATTCGGAAGATATAAATGGTTAAGAATGACATTAATTTGGTATTACATCGGCACCAGAAATTTTCCAGATGAAAATATACCAGCTCGTACACGATCTTCCAGGCGTAGAGGTACTCGCAGACGATTTATTAATATTTGGTCAAGGAGATACAGTCGAAGAAGCGACAGCCGATCATGATAAAAATCTCGAGAATTTATTCATGCGTCTCCAAAAATACAACGTTAAGTTAAACAAATCAAAACTCATTTTGTGTCAATCATCAGTTAAGTTCTTTGGACACGTGTTAAGTAAGGAAGTTTTGAAAGTCGACGAATCCAAAATTATGGCCATCAGAAATATGAAAACACCTTCAAATAAAAATGACCTACAAAGATTTATTGGTATGGTTAACTATTTATCCAGATACATAAGAAATTTAAGTACTCAGTTTACACCATTACGTGAACTTATTCATGAAAACACTCCATGGAAGTGGACTCAGTCGGAGGAAGACGAATACCAGAAGATTAAGTCCTTAGTGTCGGACATAAGAACATTAGGCTATTTCGACAATACAAAGCCAATCATAATTGAATGCGACTCCAGCAGTACGGGTTTGGGTGCTGCAATGTTCCAGGAAGACAAGGTCATCTGTTATCCTTCCAGAACGCTAACGGCTACAGAAAGAAACTATGCGCAGATAGAAAAGGAACTGCTCGCGATCGTTTTTGCCTGTGTCAGATTCGACCAGATGATAGTTGGTCATACTTGCGTAATCAGAACAGATCATAAGCCGTTAATAAATATGTATATTCAATAAAACTCTACTTAAATCACCAAAAAGACTGCAGTTAATGCGTATGATACTGCAGCGTTATTCTTTGAAACTTGAATTCATTGAAGGTAAAAACAACATTATTGCGGATACCCTATCAAGAGCAAATTATGATGAATGATCATAATGGCATCGAAGCAACAGTAAATCTTGCTAAGCAAAATATATTTTGGCCTGGAATGACATCCGAAATAAGAGATAAAGTGAAAGATTGTTACATATGTGTCAAATATTCCGATTCCCAAATAAAACCTCCAATGCTTACGCATGAAGTTCCAAACTATCAGTTTCAAATAGTGTCAATGGATGTTTTCTTTGAACATATCAAAGGAAAGGCGCACAAATTTCTGATAACCGTCGACCATTATTCAGATTTTTTGAAATAAATAAGTTAGATGATTTGAAACCAAATTCGACGATAAAAATGTACAAAATAAATTTCAGTCGACATGGTATTCCAGAGACGGTACTGACAGATGGCGGAACAAATTTTGTATCCAGTGAATTCAGAGAATTTGCAAACAAATGGGGCTTTTCGCATATAACATCTGCGCCTTACGCAAAACGAATCATTAAAAAATCAAATGAAACATAAGAGGACTTTTGGTATGCCCTATTACATTTTCGGAATATTCCCAACAAAATCGGTTCCAGTCCAGTTCAACGACTTTTTGCAAGAAAAACACGTACCGGAATTCCATCAATCATCAAAAATCTTCAACCAAAAGTCGTTCCCAATGTTTCAGATAAAATAATAAATCAACGACAAATAAATAAGTATCATTATGATAAAAAAACAAAATAGCTACCACTTCTGGAAGTAGGACAGCCTGTCGTAGTCCAAATACATCCAACAGAAGATAAGTTGTGGTCGAGGGGAACGGTACAGCAAAGGCTCTCAGACCGATCGTTCGTAGTTAATGTTAATGGATCTGCTTATCGCCGAGATCGTGTGAATATTAAACCGCACTCTGCTGAAGAAAATAATCAACAGACGTCTTCTGAAGTTGAACAACCATCAATTGTGGCCAATATGGAAACACCACAGACTTCTTTAAATCGTCCTCGGAGGGAAGTCAAACCACCATCCCGTTTCAAGGATTTTATTTTAACTAAATGATATTGAACTTGAATTAATTTGTTAATTTACAATGTATTTGGTGAATTGTAAAAGAGGGAGGATGTTGCAGATGTTATGCACTGTACTGTTGTACACATACTTATTGTGTAGACTGTACGAACTACAAACGGCATGCAGGGTGAGAGTCTATCAATCATCAAGCGAAGCTACAAATAAGAACACATGCATAATATTCAGTAAATGTATTAATAAAGAACTAAATATAATATATATTCCGTGTTTATGTATAACAAATAAAACAGCATCTGCATCCGTTTGAGAGCTATGATGCTTTAAAGTAAAAAAAAAATGATTTTTTTTTTTATAACATTGTTCAAATATTCATAGAAGACGAGATATCGTAACAACATTAAATACCCGGGCGGAGCCCCATTCAGTCTCACCAAATCATTTGGGTGTCGACGAAGAAATAATTCGTAATGTAACAGCAAATCCTTTTATTAGCATAAGAAGGCTCGCTTTACAATTGTACGGCTCTCGCTACCGAATTCATCTAGTATTGCTTAAGGAGAATCTTCATCCATACCATATAAGACCAGTTCAAGAACTATTATCGATAGACTTCAATAAAAGATTGGAGTTTTGTAATTGGTTGATGGAAAGGAATTTGAACAATGATAGTTCTGTGAAACGTATTCTATGGATGGATGAATTGAAACAAAAGAAGAACTAATACAACTAATACACACAACAGCACAACAGATAAGAGAAGAATTACCAAGAATTGAAATAACCAAAGGCACACTTAAAAGGATATTAGCCTGTATTCAATCACAAGGAGGACATTTTGAGCATCTTCTATAACTCCTCGACCCAAACTTAGTATTAGGGGATTGTAGAGGAGATGATGGCGACTTAAAATTAAATAAAACAAAAGAAAAATAATAACGTTTTTTTTGAGAAAAACTCAATTTTACAAAAAAAAAAATATTTTTTTTTTTACTTCATAGCTCTCAAACGGATGCAGATGCAAGATAACCACTTAAATCTTAATAATAGCGTATACAATTACCATTCAAATAAGACTAAGTTGGTTGCTCTCCGATAAATATTTTGGAAGTTACAGTTTAATATATGGATGTACTTTTTTTCTGAACCAAATTTTTTAAACACCCTGTATCTCAAAGGATATCAAAAATGGACATCAGCATCCCAAACCCGGACACCCGCATATAGTAAAAGGATTAGAAATCTATAGAAAATAAACATAAATAAACATAGAGGACAAAAAATAGAATACATAAGTACAACAGAAAACAAAAAATACATATCGTCGGTTTGCGAGAATAGTGACACAACTAAAAATATCATATTTTTGAGGAAATCGATTTGAATTTTTTTTTTTTGGTATAAAATAGTTGAAATCATCAAATTCAACACCAAATCAATTGAAAACTATGGGTAGTTTTGAAGTGACACTATGCCAGATCAAAGATTGTTACATTTAAAGGATATTTTATTTTTTAAGATAATTCGGAAAATTCGTTTAATTCTTAAACGATAAGAAATATAAAACAAAATATTTACAATACACACTCCCACGTGTCGGAAAATTTTTTTTTTTCTCTATTTCCCGTATGAAATGAATGGTGTATCGGTCCTGAAGTGAATAATTCGGAAATAATATATTCAATTCCAGTAAATAAATATAATATAAAGCAAAATGAGATCACTTAAGCCGCCAAAGCCATTATTAATAAATAGTGACATAGATATGGCACGTGAGTGGAGTGAATGGATAGACGCATACGAATTACGAGTGGCGAAGGTGAACACCGAATCAACCGATATAAGATTAGCGAATTTCTAAACGGTAATCGGACGTGAAGCAATATGATTAATAAATAATTTGGGATTGACAGATGAGAAAAAAAAAGATTTAGACGAAATAAAGAAAAAATTAAACAACATTTTGTACCAATGCGTAATAAAACATACGAACGATGCAAATTTCACAGGATCCGTCAACAGGAAAGTGAAGCATTTGACGATTTTTTACAAAAAATACGCGAACAGGTGCAGAAATGCGAATTCAATAATATCGACGAATTTATCAACGACCGATTTGGTAATGCGATTTCCTAATGCGATTTGCATTAGGAATCCGATGTGAAAATACACAGCAGAAGTTATGGATCGAAGACGAATTAAAAAGAAGTGCTTTAAGTGCGGTGGCACAGGACATTTTAGAATCGTGTGCGTAGATCACATAATAATAGAAAAGAAAGTGATTTGAAAAGTGAGTCGAATTATAAAAAATCTCACGAAAAGAACAGAAGTTAAAAGAATAAAAAAGTTAACGTCATCGAAGGTGATAGTAGTGACAATGAAACAGAATCAACGGGTGACGAGATGGGCTTTAAATTCATTGGAATGATCACCACAGTAAATTCAATAAGTGAAGAAAAGTGGACAGAAAAAGTGCATGTCGGCAAATACGAGCTTAAAATAAGACTGGACACTGGTGCATTTTGCAATGTAATTTCAAACAAAACGGCAAGAGCAATCGGTGCGGTCATTAAGGCAAGGGAAATTAAAAAAATTAAATCGTATGACGGCGGCCTAATAAAAGTGATCGGACAAACTAAATTAAAGTGCCGTACCTAACGAAAAGAAAACAATATCGAGGGGATAGTAATATTTGCAGTAATAAAAGAAGACTTACAGACAATCCTAGGCGGCGAAGACTGCGAAAATTTGGGATTTGTGAAAAGAGTAAATCAGATTGGGTGCTGCAAAAATTTTGAGTATGATATGGATTTCATAGATAACCCAAAGTTCAAAATAATACCGGCAAGAAAATACCTTACGCAATTGAAGAAATGGTGAGACAAGAGATACAAAATATGATAAAACTTGGTGTCATCGAGAGCGTTAGCGAGCCAACACCGGCAGTAAGCCCTATGTTGGTCGTAAACAGGGGTAAAATTCGTGTATACATGGACCCAACGTAATAAATAAAAATATTAAGAGGCGTATATAACCAAAGGAAACAGTCGAAGAACTGACAGCTAAAACACGGGGCAGCAAATTTTTTACAAAATTGGACTGTGAAAAGGGGTTCTGGCAAATACAAGTGACAGAACGCACTTCGAAATATCTAACATTTTCAACGCCATGGGCAGATTCAAATATCTACGCATGCCATTCGGTATATCACCAGCACCAGAATTATTCGCTGAGGTTATGAACCGAACTCTAGAGGGTATAGATAGACGCGATGTGGTAATGGATGACATTTTCTTTCACGCGCCAACATTACGGCCAACAAACGGTTATTGGACGATTAACAGAAGCGGGATTCACACTAAATAAAGAAAAGTGTGAGTACGAAAGATCGTCAGTAAAATTCCTAGGTCATATCTTCACAGAAAGGGGATAGAACCGGATAAAGATAAAGTCAAATCAGTCAACCAATTAAAAATGCCGATATGTGTCAAAGAATTGTAGAGAATATTGGGCATGATAAATTACCTTGGCAAATTTATCAGCAACCTGTCAGAATTAACAGAACCGTTGCGGAAATTGCTACATAAAGAAGCAGCTTAGTGTTGGCAAACAGAGCACACCATGGCGTTAGAGAAAATAAAAAAAGTACTGACAAACACACCGGTACTAGCGTATTACGACGTAAATGAGCCGGTAAAGCTATCAGTAGGCGCGAGCAGTAAGTCTATGGGCGCTTGTTTAATGCAGGGGTAGCATATGCCACAAGGGCATTTACAATCTCACAGCAAAACCACCCACATTCAAACGTCAAAAATTCCGTGAGTACGTATATGGAAAAGAATTAAGCGTTGAAACGGATCACAAACCTTTGGAGACGATTTTCCTAAATCCCATACTAAACGCACCATTGAGATTGCAGTGTATACTATTCGACATATTACATTATTCTCCAAAGATAAAGTATATCAAAGGAACGGCGATACCAATAGCAGATGCATTAAGCCAGGACTGCGAGATCGACGAATACGAAAGTGACGAGACATGCGCCATAAATTTAATTCACGCAATTGGTGAAGACCTACGTGACAGATTGACAAGGGAAACGGCAACTGATGTTGAGCTATATACATTAAAAATAGCAATCATGGGCAAATGGCCGGCTGAAGAGGACAAAATACCAAAGATGATCAGGGCGTATGTGCCATACAGACAGGAAATCATATACGAAGAGGGATTACTGCTGAAGGGTAACAAAATAATCGTGCCAAAGCAATGATTAAATTAATAATGACTGAGGCACATACGAGCCACAGCGGCATTTCTACAACATTGCGCAGATTACGACAAACATTGTTTTGGAACAAACTACGCAGAGCGTTATATTAAGGCGCTGCTGGAAAAACGGATGGGAAATCACTTTTTTTCCTAAGACAAATTTGTAAATGAAAACGTTGCAAATTCTTAATTATGATTTCTGAAATATTTTCATAAATGTTTGAATTTCAACATATATAAATCTCGTTTAAGTAAATCGTTTTCATTTTCTTGTAATAATTGATTTATTTAAACCAAAATATAAAAAAAAGTTCATAACAACAGCTTTCTGGTCAAATTAAAAAGAAAAGCTTACTACAAATCGTGTGCATTAAGTCAATATACATAGATGGCGGTGGGTAGTAAACATTTTGAAAAATCGTAGCAAAAATTGCGACCTGGGGAAATTTGAGTTCAAAAATTGTAGGAAAAGCAAAACAAATTCAGAAAATATTAAGAACGTATAACAATTGTGTGATTCAAATATTAAATAATTTTTTTCGTATTTCTCTGCCAACAATTATAGACATCTAACGTACACTAGTAAAACTAAAGATAAATTTAGCAAGTAATATTTTAATTTGTCAGAGCCAACTTTGGTGTATTTTTCAAAATGAAAATTTGAAAAATATATTTTAAAAATAATTTAATTTTAAAATTTCTGCAATTAATATTTACTTAACACCAATATACCCTTCTTGTATATTGCTG
Source organism: Tipula helvola (assembly GCA_963556165.1). Classification (NCBI taxonomy): domain Eukaryota; kingdom Metazoa; phylum Arthropoda; class Insecta; order Diptera; family Tipulidae; genus Tipula; species Tipula helvola. The sequence continues at coordinate 150,667,916 of OY744483.1, forward strand.
CTAAAAATATGTAGAACACTTTTGTATAAACATTTTTGCTGTTTTCATTGAAAAACTTGAAGCTAAAAAACAACGTTTTTATTATGGATTCCTATGGAAATCAGTGAAAAGTTATACCACTAAAAAAGCTTCTAAAAAATACGTCATAATGATTATGGCTCTATACTCTAGAAGGCTCTGATTAAAGTCGAAAGCCGATCGAACTTTATTAAAAAAACAGTAGATTGATAAACAGGCTCACATTTACCGTAGTTATGCCTAATATAAGGCAGCTTAATTTGGAAGTCTCTAACGCGAAAGGTCCGTAACGGAGTATATATATCGTACAATACCAAAATCTCAGGACAGTCAATTTTAGACATCAACAAGTCTCTAACCAATAACGCGCCAATTTCTATTCTGCGGATAAAGAGCGGCTCAATATTTATTAAATTACAGCTACCACGATACGGTGGAAGTATAAAAGCGGGTAGGTTCTCATCTCTGCGCAACCTTCGCAGAGCAAACCTTAAAATGCGCTTTTGAACACTTTCAATTCGGTCTGAACAGTTACGATAAAATTTATTAAGATTTTATTTCGAGTAACCCGAAAGAATTTGACATTAGTCTACTTTCCGATGCTGGGGTCCGTTTTTTATTAATTTTTTTTTTTATGACTTTTTTTTGAGTCAATCAAAAATGTTTTTAACGAGAAAAAAACGCAAACTTTAAGACTGTCAACGAACTTCCCTGATGTTTCGATAGAATAACAGTACTCCTTTGTTAAAAAAATATAAAATTTTAAAACAATTTAGTTCTAAAGTGCCGTTATTCTATCGAAAATGCATCGAAGTGAAAAACATGATGGTTACAACATCTCACCCCTGATGTACGAATCCAAATAAGCCATTTTATAGAGAATTTAGAAACCTTGAGAATGAGACTATTGATGTAATAAATTGTTGTACGACAAATCGCTGTTGAGTTATTGCAGTTTTAGCAAAATAAACTTGAAAAAAATCGTATAAATGTTAAAAAGTGTATTAAGTTGTTTTGTCTTGTAAACTAAGCGCACTCCACGAAAAATTGTTACCTAATCAACTATATGTTGATATACAGATACGGAACTCATCAGCAGTGGCGTAATGTCTTATTTTCGGACGAATCACGGTTTAACCTTTATGCATCAGACGGGTGATGCAGAGTTTAATAATTTTGGAACACAAACATGAAGTACAAATAATTTTGGAATTTTATATTTCTTTGTATGTATGTATTTAATGAAATAAATAAACATACGTTTTTTTATTTTTTATTTTATTACGTGAAATAGCAATAAATATCGCATAAATAATAACAAATAAATTATTTTTATTTAACTTAATTTTAAGTCCAAATTTTTAGTTTCTACATTAAGCAATATGAAATTTTTGTGAAGTACATACAAATAAGTGTGGCGTGGAATGCATTTTACGTTCTGTTGAATTTAAAAGGCTAAAAAATTGGTGATATAATATGGAATTTTTTACAGGAAATTCGAATCTATCAAAAAAAAAATGAATTGGTACTCATAAATAACTTGACTAGACCACCGATTTATAAAAAGAAAAACACAAAAATTGATATTTCTGCAACAGGAATTTGGAAACAAATAAATCTTATCTTATCAGTTATTCTTATTCTTATTAATTATGCTTAACGTTTTTCTCGTAATATAATTTCTGATCGAAACTTACCGCACGCTTTTATAGTTGAGCGTAACGAGATTAAATTTTTATTAATTTTTTTATTGTACCTATTTTTGTTGTTTTTCATTTACTATATTTTATAATTTTTTTTTCTGTTTGGTGGGAATTACTATATAAAAGCGACGGTTTAATAAAAAATTCGTTTGTTTGGTTTTTTTATTTGAAGGCGCGAGCAACTTTTAAAAGCAAAAAATCGTTTAACGTATAAAAAAAATAAAAAATTAAAAACGATTTAACATGAAGTTTATTTTTTTATTAATCATTTTAGTTAATCTAACGTAAGTCGATCATAATATTATGGTATAATAAAAGTTCGGAAACAATTTAAAAAAAAAAAGTGTGTGTGTGTGTGTGTGTGCTATAAGATTACCAAAAGCCGCGAAAATAAAGGAATTGTTGAAGGTTGCAAATTCCAAAAATAGTTATAAAAAGTGTTGTCGTTTATTATATATTCGAATATGTGAATATGTGATTATTATTTATTAATTTACACAGCCGGTTTATTTTAATACCTTACTTTTAATGTACTTCAAGTATAGATTGAGTAACTTAAATATGTGCGTGTTATTCGTGTTTAGTTTATACGTAACCGTAACTCGATCGATATTTACAAACTTCATTATGTGCTTTTTGGCACAAGAAAACACTTTGCGGTTATCGTAACATCGTTTTCGAAAGAATCGAAAGAAAAGGCAGACGTAAATAATAAAAATGTATATTGCAAAATTATGCGAAAGAATTACAATACATATATGTATACCTAAACAGAGAAATTGAAAGTGTGATAATCTTTTGTGTGTAAAATAATTTAATCGAATAATAATTATAATAAATATAATTTATGTATATACATAAAATATAAGATATAGTGTATACAAATTTGTGTCATATGATTATTGCATAAAATACTATAATTGTGGTCCCATCACAAAGTTATCAAAGCATGCGCATTATGAAATTTTATGCCTTGAGCTTTTTAATTGTGTGGGTCGCCAAGATTATGCGAGAACTCGTAAATCGATTTGATCTTAAAAATTATATGGTCAAGTCATAAATAATTATAAATTTGCATATTTGTTTTATATTGTAACCTAGTCGTTTTAATTGTTTATGTCGTGACCTCCGGGATTTTCCTCAAATAACGTATATAGTTGTGTTTCTTGACTTGTGCATCCGGATTAGATTAAAGTTAAAGTTTACACATTGAAAGAAACTCCAAAATCTAATCATTTCATGAAACATGATATGTTCCGGATCAGATCATATGTGAAGAAATATAGTGGGATTTGATAATTTGGCGATAATTTATTGTCAAATAGAAAAAGCTTACAAATGAACTGTATAGGATATGATGTTTATTTAACCCTATAATCAGTATGGGTTATTTTACTTGCGTAAACGCATGCGATCAGTCTCTCAGACTCATAGATAGTTTTAAAGAAAACTGAAAACAATTACTATATTTTAAAATGTTTTATTTACGAATTAAAATAACAAAAATAAACTTCAATTTTACAGTTACTTAGCAGAAGAAATTCCTTAAGTGCCAGAGGAAAAATGTACCACTTAAGCTTATTATATTGTATATTAATTGTCTATAAAGACAAAATAATTGTCGCTTAATATTTCTACAAAATTTAGTTTGAAGAAAATACGTATCGGCTCTATTTTGTTCTTGAGCAAGCTTCATCTCGAGCAAGTAAATTCTCTAGACTTTTCAATTTGTCAAAATCTACTGAAACATGTAAAATCCTATATTCATCACTCTCTGTAACATTTCGAAACTACTAAACCTACTTCAATGTGAGGTTGCAATGACTATTGTAATATGAAGTACACAGCTATTCTTCCCTCAGGTATTCAATGGATTTGTTGTTGAACTATTGCAAATTTATCAAATTTGATTTTATTTTTTATTTTTCGTTTTATTTGGCATCTTATTTGAAAGAATTCGACCACAGATAGAGAAATCACAAACGGTTAAGTTTAACCAATCAAAATGTATTTTGAGTTATTTATTAAATTTTGTGAAAAAAATAATTTCTCAAAAGAATTAGAATCAGCAAGCAAATTGTCAGTTATTATAATCCATTCATATTTCAATTTCACCTTCTCGTGTAACTTCTGAGTGCCGTTTATAAATCTCTCGTTTTTCCAGCGAAGAGTTTCCAGAATTCGAAATTTCCATTTTGTCGCAATTTTGAAAAAATTCTGTAAACTCATCTAATACTTACATAATAATAAACACATGGTTTAACTAAATTGTTACATGGTTGTTACATGGTTTAACATTTTCAATAAAGTTTAATTTACCTGCTGACTTACTACTTTATTACAGATCGTTACATTGTTACTGATATTTTGATTTTTCAAGGTTATTCGAGAATTCTAATTGTATTCGATATTTTCGGAATATTCGAAATTTGTTGAGAATATTGCGAGTATTCTAGCTTACTCGAATTCGTTAGATTTATGTTGAGATTTTTGATATTTTACCGGATTTATAAGAATTTTTTAGCTTATTCGAGGTTTGTTTAGAGTTCGATTCAGCGTATTATTCAGTTTTGTGATCTTACAGAGATGAGATTCTAAATTCAGATTTTTGAATGTAACTAGATTCCCAAATTTAAATAGCGTTGAGTGGCGTATGACAGGGCAATTATAATCATTACATTTTCGAGATCCTTAGTAGTTTCTCATTTTTTCAAGATTATTAATAAGATTCTAAATTTATTTGAAATTTCTAGAAATGTAAGATTACTTCTATACCATTTCAAGATTATTTGATCATTTCGAAATTTTACGAGTTTCTCGATATTCCTCGAATTTACAGGGGTTTGAGCTGTGCCTTGTTACATAATTAGTTATGTTTTTCGAAATTTTTAATGCATTGAGCTATATACTAATAAGCTTGAACGATATTGGGTTACATAGACGATATTTTATGGGAATATTTCAAATTTTCTACGGTTGCTTATTATCGAGATTATTGTTGAAGTCTTGTTGAGATTCGTAAGATTCTCAGATTAGTCATTCGGCAAACTTTTGCGATTATTGCAAATTTTTTAAATTATTCCAGAGTTTTTGGTGTTGAACTTTTTCCATACCAAGTGTATTTCCTTCATCATTTTTAAGTCTAAGAGACTCATCGCATGTTTTACGTTTGTTTTTTTTTTTTTTGAAAATGGGCCGGCTAGGCCTATATATTTGGTACAAATAAAAAAATTTGAGTAGGTGATTCTAGATGTTAAATAATAACTATTAGTATCCATAAAGCTAGTACGGCTACGGGCCTTTTTGTGCCTATGCCTGGTCCTAGTAGACCGCCACCTAAACCTATCCATAAAGCTCGATTTACATAAAAAAATATTTTCGGCCATTTTTTGTCTAATAAAGTTAAAATGAGTCTGCGAGACTCAACCCATGCTGATTAGGGTTAAATTTATCGAATATATTTTATTGGATTTGATTGGAAATGAAAATTTATTTACTATTTTGTTTTGTTTTTGTTTTACCTCTAACTCTTTTTGAATCTGTAAGCGTTGTAACTTGAATTAATTACGTATCCAAAGTTTATTTCTTTTTCAATGCCAAAATATCTTTATTTAGGTATATAGGAAAACAGATTTTGGAGGCGTTTAAGATAATAAATATTTTGATCGACAAATTTCGGAATGTACAACCTTGTGGCGTTTCATTTAAAATTAATATAAAACACGCAACATTCCCGAAATATGTTCTAGTTGCACAATATTACTCAAATTCTCATACCAGTCATATTTATGGTTAAAAAACATAATTCTGAAGAAATAAAAATGTAAAATGTCGTGCCAAAGGCCCGCAGAGGTCGTTATCATACATTGGGAAGAAACAACAACAAAATTTATAAAGTGGGAAAGTAAAATTGTATTGACAAAATCCCTTATGTATTTTCCTAACGGCTTTCTGAACAAACAACAAATTGATTCAAATTGGACGGCTACAATCAAAATAGTTTTAAATAGTAAACAAACTTTTTGAATTTGGAATTTCAAGAATCTACAAACGATTTATATTTTGGGAATTTAGACATAAAATCAATTTTTTTATTTTATTTAACAAAACTAAATACAAATTCATCTAGTAATTTATCTATATTAAATGTTGTTAGCTGCTTGAGGAATATAACCAAAGCAACCTTGATTATACAAGCCATAATCTAAAAAACGAAGCTTTTTAAAGGGAATTAGAAACGACGAAAAAATCAAAATTTCCATAGTAAAACCAGAGCCTTCTAGAGTATAGAGCCATAATCATTATGACGTAATTTTTAGAAGCTTTTTTAGTGGTATAACTTTTCGCTGATTTCCATAGGAATCCATAGTAAAAACGGTGTTTTTTAGCTTCAAGTTTTTCAATGAAAACAGCAAAAATGTTACAAAATATTTATACAAAAGTGTTTTACATATCTTTAGCAGCAATATACAAGAAGGATTAGTATTAAGTAAATATTAATTGCAGAAATATTAAAATAAAATTATTTCTAAAATATATTTTTCGAAATTTCATTTTGAAAAATATATCAAAGTTGGCTCTGACAAATTAAAATAATACTTGCTAAATTTATCTTTAGTTTTACTAGTGTACGTTAGATGTCTATAATTGTTGGCAGAGAAATACGAAAAAAAATTATTTAATCACACAATTATGACACGTTCTTAATATTTTCTGAATTTGTTTTGCTTTTCCTACAATTTTTGAACTCAAATTTCCCCAGGTCGCAATTTTTGCTACGATTTTTCAAAATGTTTGCTACCCACTGCCATCTATGTATATTGACTTAATGCACACGTTTTGTAGTAAGCTTTTCTTTTTTAATTTGACCAGAAAGCTGTTGTTATGAACTTTTTTTGTATTTTGGTTTAAATAAATCAATTATTACAAGAAAATGAAAACGATTTACTTAAACTAGATTTATATATGTTGAAATTCAAACATTTATGAAAATATTCCAGAAATCATAATTAAGAATTTGCAACATTTTCATTTACAAATTTGTCTTAGGAAAAAAAGTGATTTCCCATATGTTTTATGCGTTTTACTATGGAAATTTTGGTTTTTTCCTCGTTTCTAATTCCCTTATAAAAGCTTCGTTTTTTAGATTATGGCTTGCATAATCAAGGTTGCTTTGGTAAAACACATAAAACATATGGGAAATGACTTTTTTTCTTAACTCATTCAGTCGTGAATTTTTTCCGGCCATCAAAAAAATTATTTTCAGGATAAACTACGTTAACAAGCTTAACAGAATCATTAATAAACGATAAAAAATTCAAATATGTTTCCTCTGAGAAGCCTAGCGTAATGGGTTGAATTGAACCCAATTCGTGTCATATGTCATACTTTTTTAATACTAATGCTGTGTGCTTCATGTCGATTTTTTTTTGACTAAACTAAATTATGGTATATTACTCTAGTCAACAATTTAGAATGTTGTAAACCCAGGCACAGTTGATTTTGCCGACACTAGGACCATCTATGAATGCATATTTAAGCTAATAAGAAATTTAGATTAGAATACGATTTAGTCGAAAATATCGATATAAGGAAGGCATACAACATTTAGACTGTAACGCGATAGCATTGAAACATTTTTTTTTTTTTAGGTTGTTTAGTTTTATTTATCACATTCTATTTCAATTTATCACAATTCAATAAGCAACTATAAAAATATAAAATAATAACAAATAACAAGTAAAAATATAACAAAATCAAAAATATTAAATATATATGTAGGAACTTAAATTTGCTGATTCTTTTAAAATTCAGAATCATTTTTTATGAAATTTCATAAAACAGTTTCTCTCCTTATTTAGGCACAAATGCACTTTGCACTTTGTGCAAAAGAAGTGCGACTTTGACATACATTTAGGCATTTTACACCGAAGTGGTAGTGGCTTCTGATTATGTTCAGGAAAGTGGTCTACCTGGTCATACTGCAAATCTCTAGAGGGCCTTACTTCAACACGTTGTTTTTTAGTACTTGTATTTGAAGGAGAATCGTCAATTTCCGTTAATGCTGGACGCCCACGTTTTCGAATAGGGTTCGTACTGGTAACCATCAAACTGTTTGCAAGTTGTAGCCGAAAATTCAATAAATCAGGAATATTTTTTTTTGCAATGCCAATTTTCTGTTGATAGCTACGATACTCAATCCAGGTAGCACAGACCGCAAAGTCTATAAAGTGTGTAACTACGCGCAATGTCCATTTTTTGGATTTAATAAACACTCGATAATAGCTTATCAACTGGTCCAAAAAATCCACCCCTCCCATATTGGTATTGTACAACTTTATAATTTCTGGTTGTTTAATAGTTATGTATTTTCTTTGCAATTTATCCCAGCGTTTCACTATCCCTTCTGCTCCAATACCAATAAAATTTGATGATGCATGTACCGGTTTGTTGTCCTGCCATTTGACAATCACCACTTTTTTATCACGGCTGTGTACTTCATCGCTGGACCCTCTTTCTGTAAGATCCATAAGAGGTGGATTTTTGAATCGATTTAGGCGTATAGTTCCAATAGCATTGATATTTCTCATCCTTAAAATTTCAAAAACTTGATATGACGAGAAATAGTTGTCAAAATATAGTTTGTGTCCAGGGGATGTTATTCGTTTGGACAAATGAAGTACAGTAGCAGCACCGAAGCCAAATTTTTTTGAATCTGGCCCAGAAATTTCGGTTGATTTGCCTTGGTAAATAAAAAAATCATAAGGCAATCCACTTTTTCCACAAAGCACAAAATTTTTAAGTCCCCATGGGTACGGTTTGCCTTTGACGTATTGTTTGGCGTGAAATTTACCTCTGAATGGAATCATCTGTTCGTCTATGGATACATTTTCTTCTAAGGGGTGTTCCAAGCACCGATTTCTTACGCTATTAATTATCGGTCTGACCTTATAAAAAGTATCCTCGCAGTTGTTGGTAGTATCTAAATTATTTACAAAATGTAAATTATTTCGCAGTTGATGAAATCTATCACTTGTCATGCAATTAATAACAGAATCCATTCCAATGTTACTGTTCCAATACATTCTGCTCCTTGGAAATTTTAAGCACCCCATAAAAATATGAAGCCCAAAAAGTTTTCTGATTTCATCAGCGTTCGTTATCTTATATCCTCTGACATCGCTTTGTTCTGCATAGATGTTAGTGAAAAATGCAGTTTTCTCGAAAAATTCCAATGGGAAATATTTTTCGAAAATTTGTAATGGGGTTAACTCGGCATTAGTCTCAGAAAATTCATTTGAACAAAACGGAATTTCGTTGGTTTCAAACAGCCCAGTGCCGCGACGCCATTGAATGTTGCTTTTTTCTGTATACGAATTGTTTTTAGTATTGGCTTCATCTAAGAACTCGAACTGAACATTGTCACAAATTGCAATATCGTCCCCCGTAGCTAACACAACATAGCTTTGATCAATATCAGTTGTGTTCACTTCCGGATCGGTTGGTAAGTCTTCTGCGGGCTTACGAATCTGAACTCCGATATCTTCAACATCATTTAAATTAGGATCAGGTAAATCAATATTTATCGTATCGAATTCTCGTGTTTGTCTTTCAAAAGTTTCTTCGTTGTCTTCATCCAAACCATCAAAATAGTCATCATCGGAATCATCACCATTCATAATCTCCGCTAGTTCCGTTAGGGTAAAATGTTTTTTTGCTCTTAAAGCTGCCTTACGGCTTGCCGACGTTTCATTCATTCTATACAGAAATGATGTAAATTTACTAAATTGTATAGAATACATTTTTGGGTTAAAATCAACCCACAACCATTGAAACGATTTGGGTTTATTTCAACCCAACGTATTTAAAAAAACTATTACGTAAAAATAATAAAACTATTACAAGAAACTAATTGAATATTATTTGAAATAAGTATTTTTTTACCTTTTTATATAAAAATATTTGAGATAAGATGCAAATTAAATGCAGAACTTAAGAAAATTCAACTCCCGCCAAATAACGTACGTCAAACACATATACACTTGATGAGATATTGTTTAATACTAAGTCGTCCATTTAAAATAAACTGAAACTAATACACAGAACGAGAAATACACAAATAAAACAAAGCGAGCGGAACAAATCCCATTGTATTTTCTCTCGCTTTAATTCGTAAAATTGCATTTTGATGTGATGGGTTAATTTCAACCCATTACGTTTAAATGAGTTAAGACAAATTTGTAAATGAAAACGTTGCAAATTCTTAATTATGATTTCTGAAATATTTTCATAAATGTTTGAATTTCAACATATATAAATCTCGTTTAAGTAAATCGTTTTCATTTTCTTGTTATAATTGGTTTATTTAAACCAAAGTATAGAAAAAAGTTCATAACAACAGCATTCTGGTCAAATTAAAAAGAAAAGCTTACTACAAATCGTGTGCATTAAGCCAATATACATAGATGGCAGTGGGCAGTAAACATTTTGAAAAACCGTACCAAAAATCGCCACTTGGGGAAATTTAAGTTCAAAAATTGTAGGAAAAGCAAAACAAATTCTCAAAATATTGAGAACGTGTCATAATTTTGTGATTAAACAATTTTTTTCGTATTTTTCTGTATAAATCTGAGACATCTAACGTACACTAGTAAAACTAAAGATAAATGTAGCAAGTATTATTTTAATTCGTCTGAGCCAACTTTGATGTATTTTTCAAAATGAAAGTTCGAAAAATATATTTTAGAAATAATTTTATTTTAATATTTTTGCAATTAATATTTACTTAATACCAATAAACCCTTCCTGTATATTGTTGCTAAAGATATGTAGAACACTTTTGTATAAAAATTTTGTAACATTTTTGCTTTTTTCAATGAAAAACTTGAAGCTAAAAACACCATTTTTACTATGGATTCCTATGGAAATCAGTGAAAAGTTATACCACTAAAAAAGCTTCTAAAAAATACGTCATAATGATTATGGCTCTATACTCTAGAAGGCTCTGATATAACCCATCGGTTAGCTCCAGGTTGGTTACTTCATTAATTTATCTGTCCTAGTTCTAAGGGCTTCGTTCTTCGAAGCCATCTTACTGGATTTTGGTTGGTCAGCATACGACGCAAATCCGCATTTTTATGTTGACTGAGGCACTGTCCGTGTTTGCTAGCATATTTCTTAATTTTTTCATCGACGTACTCCCATTTTTATATCCTTATGAAGGTTATCGTTCCTTATGTGCCATGGTGCGTTGGCCATACTACGCAAAACTTTATTTTGAAAAGTTTGAATTAGTTTTACGTTATTTTTCTTGGTACAGCCCCATATCTGTATACCATACGTCCTTACAGGTTTCAATATCTGCTGATATAATAGCAGTTTTTTATGTAATGATAGCTCAGAGTTCCTTCGTATGAGCCAATACATTTTTCTATATTTGATGTTTAACTCTTCGTTTTTTTCTTTTTGACATGCTCTTTCCACTTGAGTTTAGCATCAAGGGTTATTCCTAAATATTTTGCCGTGTTTGCATGTGGAATTGGTTGCAAATTCAATCGAACAGGTAACCAATTAATATTTTTGCTGGTATAATTTATATGCACAAATTTAGTTTCGTTGAATTGAAGGCGCCATTTCTTCGTCCAATTACTCAATGAATTAGCAGCGTTTTGTAATTTACTGGTTGACTCCTTTATGTTGCCTTCAGTTACCAATTACTTACTATTTCCCGCTGTTGTACAATCTGGGAGTATATTTTTCGGCCTGCTATTGCACTTGTTAGTGGTAGTTCTATCACTGGATTTTAAGACATTGTCCTATTACTGGGCATCCCATGGTTTAGCGGGAACTGTCATTTTTTATTTCTCAGATTTTGAAGTTCCTTGGCAACTTCACATCCTTTATAGTTAGCGGGATGTTATCCGTTACAGTTTACACATTTTGGAGGCTTAGTTTTTGTGAACTTACAAGCTTGGGCGAGATGTTTTCCCGAACATTTCAGATATCTAGGCTCACGTTTGAAATATTTCTGCGTGTGATTGTATCCTTCGCATTTCTTACACTGAGGTATCAAGCCTGTGGATTTTCTTAACGCTTCTATTCGAACTCTCATGTTAAGGACTGCCCTAATATTGAAATGTGTTTCCATTTTTTCTGTGCCTTTTATTAATTTTAACCCCTTGATCAGTTACGGTTTTTCTTTCTTTAGGATATTTACCGCATCCTCTATTTTGAAGCCCTGGTGTGTAAGGTCTTCCATTATATCCTGCTTTGTACAGGTTGGGTGAAGTCCTCTGACCATCACTTTGATCGGACGATCATTTTTGTCCTCGTATGTGTACCATTCCTTGCCTTCATCTGTCAGCTTTGAAGCCAAGGCTCTATAACTTTCAATATCTGTTGTATTAATTTTCCAAATATTATTGTTCAGTGCTACAACTCTGTATTCTTTTGTAGTTACCGATTACCGATTCCCTCTGGAGAAGATTCTGCCTTCCGTTTTTTTGCAGGTCTTTTCTTTCTGTTCTTTTTTAGGATCCAGTCAGTTTCTTCTCTTAATTCTTCTTCGTCAATGTGGTACTCTGTAGCACACTATTCTTCTGGTTTCTTTGGACACAAAGCATTTTTCTCACGGAACTCTGAAGCATCCTATTCCTCAGGTTCCTTTGATTGTAAAAAATTTTTCAGTTTCTCATTTTCTATCTTAAGAGATTTTAATTTGTTCATTAAATCCGATGTAATTTATCAGCGTAGTTCTGCATTTTCTATCTCAACACTTCTAGCTGAGGATGTTGGTGATCTATGCACTATGGAACTTCTTCCAAATGGATTTTCAGAATTCATCACCTCTGAAGTATAGCGATCATTGGATCAAAATCAATGATTCCCGAATAAATTTGATTAAGATCGTCAATATCACTCTTTCTGTTGGCAAGAATTTCATGATTACCAATAATGTGAGCCATTTCCAAAAATAAACGATTTTTATACAATTTTCTACTGTCCAAAATTTTTACTTGATCAAATTTAAAATGTGTGTCACCAGTCACCAGTATCAGAGGAATGCTGGCATAATGTAGTAGCTTGAGAATTTCTTATAGGTGGTTTTACGTCTGATTTATGTTGTGAAATTCGATTTTTTAATAGTTATTTTGTGGTACCAGTGGCGTAACTAAAAATGTCGCGCCCTCCGCAAAATTTTCCTTAGGCCCCTAAAATATTTCTTGTATAAACCTATGAACAAATAATGCTTTTAGTTAAAAACTTATTTCTTCTTTTTGTCCAGCCTCACATTAATTAAAATTATCTGATTTTGAGAGTATATTATACGATACAGTTTAATGGCTTCAAACTTAATGCTATGACGATTTCTAAATCAATAAAGCATTACAAATTTCGAATATACATAATTTGAAAAATATCAAGAATTTCGAAATAATCTCGAAATTATCGAATTTTCAAAGTACCTTAAATTTTCTAGAAAGTTTACAAATATCGAATTATCTGAAAGTAAGTAAAACCAAAGGAAATGCTACACGCGCTAATCAGCACCATGTAAAACGTAAATAACTTGAACATACTTGATTAATTTCGAATAACTTAGGAAACTGAAAAATATCGAAATGATAGAATAATCTCGAAAAATCTACTAAATATCACGATTCAGATTTATATGTGTAACTCTGCAAGTTTCCAAAACTCAAAGTTAAGCGCAGAAGATTAATAAATTTGAAATCTCTAAAAATTTCGAATATTCCTAGAAATTCGAAAAATTAAGGAAATCTCCCTTTCGGACAAATTCGAATTAAATAATTTCGATCTCAAACAATTTCAATAATACCGAAAAATCTGGATATTAAGGATTAATTTCGAAAAGCGTGTAAAAATCTAGAAAACCCACGAAAATTCGTGTAAATATCGAAGCAAAATGCTACTAAGCAAGCTAGGATTAAGCTCAACAAAACGATATGCCCTCAAATAGTACCGGATAATTTCGTAAATATCGAACAATCATATTCTTCGATTAGGCTCTCAGATTTTCGAGTAACATCGAGATGAAAAAGTGATTAAAACATAAAATCCGAAACAATGTTATACATATATGTAACAAGAGAACCTGCCGTAAACAACCAAAAAAAAAAAACACCATCACCGGTAATTTCAGTTTTTATTTACCGTTTACCGCTAATAAAAACGATTCGGTAAATGAGAAACTATATACATACATATAAATCGAACGAATTCATTATAAAGATTGGCTGGTTTGGCTCAGACATCTGTTGATTACCTTTACCAAAAAATTGTTATTTTCCTAGGAAGAAAGTTTCACCAATTTTTCACTTTTTCAAATCAAATTTAATCTTCTCTAATCGAAACATGATTTGTAAAAGGTTGAATTTGTTTGGCAAAAGGCTTAATTTGAATTGTGAAAGATTTGAATCAACCCAGCAAACACTAAAATCGTTATCATTTTATATCGAAAGCGTTAATTTCAAGCAAGTTTAGCAAATCTTCTTTTAAATCTAAATATCCGTCAAATCTTAAAGCCATTTTTATTCTATATGGAATCAGATTACGTGTAGTTACTCCGATATTCACTTCACATTCAGCAACCGAGAAGAAATTGTTGGGCCTGTCTTAAGAATAAATTTAATTTCTTTTTCTCTAAAAATTCGACCACCGCTTTTTCTTAAAAAATTCCTAAAAATGTCCGCGTTCTACGATTTTGAAAGGGCGCTCCCGCGGCTGCAGGTACCTAGCTACACCACTGTGTGGTACCGACATTGGTTACATGGAATTACATAAATATACAACATTCGAACGATTTAATTTAGGTGTGATATCTTTAATTTGACTAAAAATTACCGTTTCGATGTACCGAGTACAAATAGGTTTAGGTTTCGTTGAGTTGAAAACATAGCGGCGCTAACCCGTACCGTTTACATGAACAGAGTTAGGATTTACGGATAAAGCAAAATATTTCGAAGGAATAAACAAATAAAATTGTATGTTGAACAAAAACCAAATTTTTATTTCGCATTGTTATAGTCATTACGTTGACAACGACATTTTTTGTACTTTTTTAATTATTTTTGGGAAATTTAATTAATAATATGCGAATCGCCATTTTTAATTTTAAAAAATCTTTCACAGATAGATTCTAACTCAAACGAACAATATTCGGTGAGTTTATTTGGATTAACGAAACTCTACCCTGTTGTTCGACTGAGCGCTCCAAGAGCGATCAATGATCAATCATGGTGATGAATGATCTCTTATATCTCACCGTGATGATCACATGTCCCCATATTTCGTAAAAAAAGAACGAACAAAATGCGATCATTGTAATTTAGTCCCATGAAAAACACATTTAAAAAGCCGAATATTTCGTTTGTTTTGCTTTATACTTCTGTTTCATGTTTTTAGCGTGCTATCTCAAACAAAATTTCTCGATTGCTCACGCAAAGTACAACTGGGTACTAATAAGCGTTTCCATGCACATAAATCGAGTTGAACCTAGGATAACTCTATCAAGGAAATTGTTCGTTTGAGTTAGGTTTTATCTGTCAAAGATTTTTTAAAATTAAAAATGGCGCGTCGTATATTATTAATTATATTTCCTCAAAATAATTAAAAAAATACACAAAAATGTCGTTGTCAACATAATGACGATATGCCAGAGCGAAATAAAAAATTTGGTTTAGTTCAACATGAAATTTTATTTTTGTATTCTATCGAAATATTTTTTTTATCTGTAAATCCTAACTCTGTTCATGGAAACGGTACAGGCTAGCGCCGCCTTAATAATAATATGCGAAGCACCATTTTTAATTTAAAAAAATCTTTGACAGATAGATACTGAAGTTACATGTTGAACTGAAATGATGACCGACTGAAACTTAACGAAAAGTCTAACATGTAAACCGCAACCCAACCGAAATTGCGACCGAAATAATGACCGAGTCAGTCGGTTAACATTAGGTTGGTTGAGTCGGTTTTAATTTTCGGTGTAACATGTAACTTCGGACTGACTGAAATGATATTTCACGAGCTTATTTCTAGGTTAAATCTTAGAATAATAAATCATCAATTGAAGTACAAAACACAGAATGAGTTTAAAAAAAAGAAATTTGTTGTCAGATGAAGAAGTGGATGTTTTACTAGATGTGTTAGTTTTGATTTTGTTTAGTTTAATTTTGTTGTTGTACAATTTGATATTTATACGTCATCTCGGTCACAAAATAAAAAACACATGTAACTTACGACTGAAAGGTTCGTTCAGTCAATTTCAGTTCACAACTCGGTCGGTTATGTTTCGGTTCAACATGTAACTTCAGTATTTATCTATCTAAAACAAACGAGATTCGGCGAGTTTATTTGGATTTAACGAAACCGAGTTGAACCTAGCTTAACTCTATCATGGAAACATGGTATATGTCGTCGTCCTAACTATGAATTAACGTATTAGACATTTTTTCAAAATCTCATCTCTGATACAAAATGGTTCATCGTGAGAAACTCTGTCTGAATTTTTGCACCTGCGTTGGTTCACCGTTAGGACGAAGATGTCTCCTAAGAGTCAATTAACGTTGGTGTGGGAATTCGCCTTCAGTTTCTCAAGACGAACATTTTGGTATTAGAGATCAGATTTTGAAAAAATGTCAGACACGTTAATTCACAGTTAGAGGATGACGATGTCACGAATAGAGTTAGTCGCTGAAAATGTAATTTTACAATTTGTATTGAATTTGCGCAATGTGCTGGAAATTTGGTCACTGAGATTTTTAATATAATAAATTGATTTGCGTATTAAATTTTTATGAACATTAATATTGGTACCGACCGTATTCATAAATTGGAAATTTGCCCACTGTTAGTTTGATTAAATTGATTGATTGATTTATTTAGCAAATATTTCAGTATTTATTATTGATCAGATAATCCCTGATAATTTGATTGGAATCAACAGTGACATTTGTGGTTAATTTTTTAACTCGATAAACGAAACCGTTCCAAACTAATATTGTGTCCAAAATAGGTAATTTATTATCCGCTTCTATTTCTAAAGTAGATTCTAAACCAAAACGATTACTATTATAGTACAATCAATTTTGTCATCCGGTAGTCGGGTACACACAACAATAAATCATCGACGTATTTTTTTAATAAACAAGATATTAAAATCAATTGAGCAAAATTCTAGAATATTTAGAAATTTTATTTTGGGTATTCTGGTTTGTGGTTCTATCATTGACCGCCTAATGAAACTATGACCAACACAATATATTAATTTGAAATATTTTGTTGTTTTCCAATTGTACTTCCAATTATCAATTGAACTTTTCAACATTTCAGCTATATTTTGATGTTTTATATGTACCCAAACTAATTCAAAAATATAAAAACCATAACGGGAAAAGTTGATTTAGTTACCTGTTGACTTGAGTTGCCAACTGGCCAGTTTTCATACCAATAAGCCGGTCAATGACCGATTTTCAATGAAATTCAGTTAAATCATCATTTTAAATGAATCGAAGAAAATTCGATTTATTGTTTCATACCCGTAAAATCGAAATTTTTCGAGGTAGTCGAATCGTTAGTAATAATTTTATTACCAGTGCCGGCTGGTATATGAATTCAGTTCAACAAAGCGCAATGCTAAAATATTTTTATTTAATTTCAACAACAACTTCTTGAGAAAGCTGAAAAAATTATAAATTAGCTAAATGTTTTCAAAAAGCAATATTGTCCAGGGGTCTATAATGCCTTACTTTTACCTATCTGTTTGTGTTCATAACATTTAAACATTACCTGCAACATACCAAGAACACCGTAAGATCATATTACAGATCCTAATACAACTCTAGTAAATTATCAATCAACAGTTTTGCGAGTACCATCAACGTGCAGGTAATCTCGAAAATTTCAAATTATCTTCAACGTTAATCTCGTAAATATCGAATAATCTCGATACTAAGCAACCCAATGTCTCAAATATCATCTATGTAAATAATACGATGCTAACGGATCATTAATTTAGTAATAAGAAACAATTCCACCTCTTGCAAGTTACGAGAAATATCGAAAACATAAATAACTTCGAAAAATTCGAATAATGTTAAAATTCTAAAAAATATCGATACCTAATCACAAAAAATTTCGAATTTCCGGAAAAATTCAAATAAGTTCAGGATCCTGAAATAATCTGCAAAAATCAGAAAATCACTAAAAATATCGAATAATAATATCGAAAATATTGAATAATGTTGATATTTTCGAATAACTTCGATGCCAAGCAACTTCGCCCTATTTAAATTTAGAAATCTAAATAATATTCCAAGAATAGCATCTCTTCTTGATAAGCATCTTTATAATGAAACAGTAAACATAACTTTTTTAAGTAAAATTCACTTTATTTTTCAAAAAACTCTGCTTTTAGCTCAATACACTTATTCCAACGTTTTTCCAATTTCACTAAACCTTCTTTACAATATGATTTATTAAACTCCTCAAAATAAGCGTTCGTCGACCGCAAATCTCTTTCCATCGAGCCATTTCTTCATATTTGGAAATAGGAAAAAGTCACAAGGGACTAGATCATTGTTTTCCATGATGAATATGACGGTGCATTAGTCATGATGGAAGAGCACTTTTTTCTTCTTCAAATGTGGCCGTATTTCCTTAATTTGTTCATTCAAAGTGCCTAATAATGATGCATAATATTCACCAACAAAGTTTGCTTTCTTTGGAGCACTTGTACCAGCTTCTACCCATTGTTTTGACATTTGCATTTGAAGGTGCATGTTCACCTAACACTGTTTTCATCTCATCGATGATTTCTTTTGATTTTAAAACTTTTAACAACAAACGCGACAAAACGCGATTATGTAAAAAAACGCATGCATAGCTGTGTTTTCTCGTAATTGCGACTTTGAGAATTACAGTTCTTGAAATTCGTTACTTGAAACACGAGAGATACTTATTCAATACCCTATTGGGTGGAATTTGTCATATGGATGGATTACAATAACTGCAAATGGCTGATTCTAATTCTTTCGTGAAAATTTAATAAATAATTCAATATACACACAGTATACAATCGAAAAGTGAAAATTAATCAATCAAAATCGGTTTTGATTTCCCTAACAGAAATGTTTTCAGCAGCTTTGCCACTGAGTCTGAGTCCAAGCAGCGTGTTTCATATTTTCAAATAATTTGTTGTATTATAGCGAAGAAAATACTTTTAGTTGCTTTTGAAGAAAATGTTAATATTCCCTAATCTAAATTAGGATTTAAATATAATTTACAATAAAATACGAATTTATTTTTCCAAAGTATCCAAATCAATTTGTGTATTGTAATTGATTTGCTATAAGCTAAAAAATTGGTAAACTATTAATTCGGTTTATTGCATGTGTGAAAATTTAAATTGGCAGCCGCCACTGTTAATTACTGTCCCTATTCATGATCTAAGCTGTTCATTTTTACAAATTTTTGTTATCGTGTAAATGCCTTCGCTTCAAAACATTTTGAAAAATATCTTCTCGATACTTAGTTTACCATCAGACGTTTTAGAAAATTGAGCATGGTAACTTTACGTTAAAATTTCAGCATCGTATTTACCAATCGATTTCCGAACAAGTTTGGTAACTTCAGTTCACAGCTTTGATTGCTTAACACTTTAATGTCTTTTTAAATGAAATGTGATAACAAGCTATTCGGATCAAATCACATTTTACATGCAAACCATAGACACATTTTGATCCAAATTCGATTTTGGATCAAAGGTTGCATGTAAAATGTGATTTGACCCGGATACCGTGGTGTCATGAAATGCATCTAAAATAATATTTAAAGTTACTTTATAAATAAAATTGAATATTGGGCCGATTATCTGCCAAAAGCAAATGTATTAGTTTAATCGGCAATC
Organism: Tipula helvola; assembly: GCA_963556165.1. Classification (NCBI taxonomy): domain Eukaryota; kingdom Metazoa; phylum Arthropoda; class Insecta; order Diptera; family Tipulidae; genus Tipula; species Tipula helvola. The sequence continues at coordinate 150,687,566 of OY744483.1, forward strand.
ATTGGAAGGACAGGGTAGTAAATTTCGTAGCAGCATGCCATTAGACGATCGTAGGTGAAAATCAAAAGTTTTTCTTTTAAATAAAGGCACAGTAAATAATAGTGCGATCTTCGTATAAATTATATTAACTTATCGTACTTTAGTTAGTCAATTTAGTCGATTAAGGCACTCGGCATAAATATATCTCGGACTATATATACAATAGTTCATAAGTAATTTTAGCGCGCACTTTCAATTTTTAATAATACAAAAACCTTTAAGTTTACCGTTGAGTAAAAAATTATTTTAGTTAGACATTGGTGAAATCTAGAGTTCAATTTTCTTTGTACATTAGCTATTTATGAAGAGAATTAGGTCAAGAATTCAATTTGGCAATGAAAACCAGCTGCTGTTATCAAGCGTGAAATACCCTTCAAATATAATTGTTATATCGCCATAATTAATGTAAAATATAATTTTATTACGATTTTATTTTTTAGATACACATTGTGTTACAATGAAAATAAGAATCGAACATTTCCCAAAGGATTTAAATGGGGCGTTGGCACATCATCCTACCAAATTGAAGGTGGTTGGAATGAAGACGGTAAAGGAGAATCGATATGGGATTATTTGACACATACGTATCCCGAAAAAATGCCTGATCACAGTAATGGTGACATGGCATGTGATAGTTACCATAAAGTAAGTCTATACATACAAAATAAATATTTCTATTTTACCTATCTACATAGTAACATAGTCAACGGAATTATTATTAGAGCATAACGCAACCACTAAACAGGTAGGCATATAGATATCAACAATGCAACCAAGGAAATTTGCAATTTTCTTTATTATTTATGGTTATTTTTTCTGTCTCTTGTTAAATATAATTAATTCGATAACTGTAAAAGAAAAAAAATTGTCGTATAATGTAAACATACAATTAACACCTTCAACAAGATTCTGCAAGCTGATTTTATTGATTTAAAATTTTCCGATTGACTAATTAATAGATTACTACCTACACAAAAAGTATGTCAGTTTTTTTTTTTTTTTTTAATAAAAAATATTCTAGTGGGAGCAGGACGTTCAAATGGTCAAAGAATTGGGAGTGGGCTACTATCGCTTCTCTATTTCTTGGTCCCGTATTTTGCCCACTGGGTATATAAATCAAATCAACAAACACGCCATTAGATACTATAGTTCATTGATCGAAGAATTATTGAAACATAATATAACACCAATGGTCACAATTTATCACTGGGAATTGCCACATAAATTACAATTAATGGGTGGATTTACAAATCCGGAAATAATACAACTGTACATAGATTATTCGCGATTATTGTTCGACCTATTTGGTAGCCGTGTCAAATATTGGATAACTTTTAATGAACCATGGCATATATGCGAACAATCGTATGGTCAAGATTATATGGCACCAGCTATGGATTATCCAGGAATTCCATCTTATTTATGCGGACACAATTTACTTAAGGCACACGCAGAAGTGGTACACATGTATCGTGGCGAATTTCAACCGATACAAAAAGGTGTGATCGGAATTATAACTGATATTTCGTGGCCAGAACCAAGAACAGCACGGGCCGAAGATTTTGCCGCAGCGGAACGTAGTTTACAATTTTATGTAAGTTTTCAGTTCGGATTTAAATTTATACATAAACGAATTAAAATTTAAATATTTTAATTATAACATTTAGCTTGGTTGGTTTGCACATCCAATATTTTCAAATACAGGAGATTATCCAAAAATTATGATCGACCGGATTGATCAGTTGAGCCGAACGCAAGGCTATAAAATATCACGACTACCAACGTTTACCAAAGAAGAAATCGCTCGTATTCGAGGAACATCAGACTTTTTCGGTATAAATAGTTATACCACTTTTTTGACAGCTAATCTGCGAAATAATTCTGCTGGTCATCCAGTGCCAGGTTTCTTACATGATGCCGGAATTATTGAGACTACGGATCCATCATGGCCGAAGTCCGGATCAGTATGGCTACATGTAAGTTGCACTTTAAACTATAACGTTGTGAAATTAAGAGTAGGTATATTAATTTATTATATAATTTTTAACAGGCTGTCCCATATGGCATGTACAAGCTACTAAAATGGATAGCAAAGGAATATAACAATCCCGTTGTATATATCACGGAAAATGGTGTAAGCGATAAAGGCGGTACTAATGACATCTCAAGAATAGAGTATTTCAATTCATATTTGGATGTCATCCTTGACGCAATCGACGAAGGTTGTAACGTACAGGGTTATATTGCGTGGAGTTTAATGGACAGTTTCGAATGGCGTGCCGGATACACAGAAAAATTTGGTTTATATCATGTTGATTTTACAACACCAAATCGTACACGAACTCCGAAGGCATCGGCCAAAGTATATGCTAATATTGTAAAAACAAATGCCATTGATTGGAATTTTCGACCACTGCCAGATATAATAATACATCCCTCACAACCTCAAGCACAGACCAACCCAAATGCGGCAACTCTGCCAAAAATACCAACGTTACTAAGTGTTCTTGCCGTGACAATATTGATACACTATTTTTTATAGATTTGAATGTGATATTCCGATGAGTTTTGTTAATATAGTTAAGTAGTTATAATAAAGCCTAAATGTTGTTGTATTATTTTTAAATTAATGGTTTTTATTGATGATTGGAGTCAACCAACTTCCAAGTAACAAATATTGCAAACGAAGTTCCCATTTAACGATTTATAATTTTTTTTTTGATCAATTTGTTTGCCTTAAATTTCCTGTTCATTGTTTTATTTCTGAAATTGGATAAACGTAACGAGAATTATGCGGCTGTGCAATCCATTGCATAACCCATTCATTTTCGTTGCTCTTTGGTCATACATTTATGGAAGAAAGTATTCAATTTTGTTCGTGCTCTGAAATCTTTTAATTCCGATTTTAGTACCCAACGGCGTTTATTAATAAATTCCCAATCGTAGATAGACATGAATTATTCATCGTTGAATAGTCCATTGTTGATTGAACAATTTCAATGTCAAGTGTATTTATGTTGACTCGAATTTTATAATATTAAAGCAATATTACTGGTTACGCAAATTAAGACAAATATGGAATGGATGAAGAACTTATCTACTTTCGATTGACAAACAATATTGTTATTTGTAATTATAAATTCAGCTCGCCCTTGAGCTTTATTTTGAGATTGAAACCAATAAAATTTTTTAAAAGATTTGTGTGTATTGTTTCATTAAAGTAGTTCTACTAGAAATAGCCTGAAATAATGTTTGAAGCTACCAATTTGAAATACTAGATGTCACTTCAAAACTTTCTCAAGTAAATTTGACGTAATAATTTGAGCCGTCAAAACAAAAACACAACACCACGTGCCAAAATGGATTTATTTCTCGTAAATCGGTAATTTTTAATTTTAATTTTAAACTACATATTATAAATTTGTTAATCCATTTGTAGATATGATGATTCCATCAATAATAAAGATCCATCAAATGAACAAAAAATTTTGGAGAAACTACAGAAAAACATCGAAGAGAAACGCAAGAAGAAAAAGAAAATTTCAAAACTTGTAGAACAGGATATTCTAGGGGACGAACTGGAAAATGTATTGCCGGTTAAAGATGAATTAGTACAGGAACAATCCACTGCGGAAGATACGAGTAAAGTTGTCAAGAAAACAGATACTAAACTTGTTGGTTACACGGTTTTAGGCAATGATACGTTTGAAAGTCGAAAAAAGGTAAGCATGGTGCTTCCACCATGGCTGGCCAGCCCTACATTACTCTCTAGCGATTTATCAGATGTCAAAGAAGTGAAAGATCTAGCATATTTGAACAAAACCATAAAAGGAAATTTGAAACGCATGAAAGTTGAATCACTGTTTCCAGTACAACATCAAGTCGTGCCCTTTATCTTGTATGCACATTCGAGGCCACCACCATTTTATCCACGTGATATTTGTGTTTCGGCCCCAACCGGTAGCGGTAAAACACTAGCGTTTGCCATTCCGATTGTACAATTACTACAAAATCGAGTTGAACAAAAATTTCGTGCGCTTATTATTTTGCCAGTTCAAGAGTTGGCCACTCAGGTTGCGAAAGTATTCAAAGAATTGTGCCAACATACAAAACTTTCTTGTGCCCTCTTATCGCCCGCAACAAAGCTCCTGGTGGAACAAAAACAACTTATTGAAGAGATAGATGGAAAATTTTTCCCGAAATTTGATATAATCGTAACAACAGCCGGTCGGCTGGTCGAACATATACACGCAACTAAAGGATTTTCTTTAAAAGATCTCCGATTTTTGATTATCGATGAAGCAGATCGTGTTATGCAAGAAATTCAAAATGATTGGTTGTATCACATCAACAAACATGTGCAAGATGAGTCAGCCATCATAATGGGTCGGACGATACCGTTAAATTTACATGAAATTTGGAATGAAACATCAAAACATCCACACAAAATGCTTTTCTCCGCCACATTAACACCCGATCCCGAAATATTGAACACGTTGAACTTATTCCAGCCAAAGTTATTCACGGCTTCTATGGATTTCCAACTAAAATCAACTACTAAACAGAACGATCATAATCAAGCAAACACTAACGGTAATGATGATGAGTTTACCGGAAATTATGTAATTCCCGCCGAGCTGAATCAGAAATATTGTTTCACAGATATGAAATATCGGCCATTGGCACTATATTCAATTATCAAAGAGAACAGTTGGAAAAAATTTTTGTGTTTCACAAATAACAAGCAATCTGCACATCGTTTATCATTTTTGCTACAAAGTTTATTTGGAGATGATATGCTAATCGAAGAACTTTCTTCAGAATTATCGGTTAAACAGCGACGTTTGGTTCTCGATAAATTTATCGCTGGAAAAGTTCAAGGCATAATTTGTACCGATGCCCTAGCACGTGGTATCGATATTCCAGATGTTGATGTTGTAATATCATATGACCCTGCCTATAAACTTCCAACTTATATTCATCGTATTGGTCGAACAGCTCGTGCCGGGAAATCTGGAATGGCAGTTACAATTTTAACATCAGGTGAATTGGATAATTTCATCAAAATGGTTAATTCCCTCAAGAGATCGCAAATAGATGAGCTAACGTACATGCATGACTTCAGCGATGACCAACTACAACTCTATAAAACGGCAACAGATGATCTAAAGAAAGCCTTACTACAAGAAAAACAAATAAATTATATTAAATCAAACAACACAAAATCAACAAAATTAGAGAAGTCTGCTGAAGATTCCAATAACATATTCGCCAAACTGCAGTCGGCGCTTCCAGACACCGATCAAATTATTGCCAAGAGCAATATAGTTCGCGCTAAACTCAAACGCAAAGTTAATATTCCAGCTGCGTGGAATCTTGAAGAGAATGAAGGTGAATCGAAATCCAAAAAACGTAAGAAAGCAAAACAAAAGATGGCTTTTGAGAAAATATTAAATTCAAATGTAATGTAAAGAAAGTGGTTAGATAATAAAATAAAGACAAAAAAAATTAAAGATTCAGAATTTTATTTCAAACACAAGAAATTTCAATTAATGTTGGTTTTAATACTGCCACAAATTCAACGTCTCCCGTTTTAGGTGCCTTGGCCACATCGATCTTTCCTAAATTAACAATTTCCCCATCGCCATGCTTTTCATAAATCGCAAAATCAAACGACGTTTCTGCGTCTGCAATATTTTGGTTGAATTTAAATGTTGTGTAGGTTTGTGATCCTCGTGGAAACGCAAGCACACCCTCTTCATCGCTCGATTTTTGAATATAAATGTCATGCGGCAGCAATTGAATATCCGTACAAAGTCCCTCAACATCAACCAGTAATTCTCCAGGATTTAAAGCGGCTTGCCGCGCACATCCAATTGCAATAACTTCATCAGGAGGAATTGATGATAAAATCTCACTGTCTGGGAACATTTCCGTGATTGTCGACTGGAGTTTCGGTATCTTCATTGAGCCACCACAAAGTATAACTCGGTCAATTTTTTTTGATTTATCTTTTCGTGATTCTAGCAATGATTCAACGGGTTCCCGGAATTTTGATAGATGTGGCGCTATTAAACTCTCGAATCGAGCCCGTGACATGTTGCTGTTGACATCGATTCCATCAATTAATGATTCAATGAATATCTGAGTTGATCGCATTGTCGATAGGACATGTTTGCTTTGCTCAACATGGTACAATAGTTTAGCCATGCTTCGCTTACTTTCACTAGGATTCAACTTGTATTTGTTATAGAACTCTTCACTAACGAATTTAGCAATCGCCTTAGTGAATATATTTCCACCCAAATGATTTCGATAAATAGAATTCTCAATTTCATACATTCCATTCTCTACATTCACTATAGAGCACTCGACTGTATGTCCTCCAATACGGTAAACTAGCACAGTTTCTGATTTGCTTGGGTCATCTTGGCCGATGTTGTAACCTAATACCGCTGCAGCCGAATTTTTAATGATTTGTTCCACTTTAAATCCAGCAGAATGTGCCGCCTTACGTATTCCCTTGCCACTATCAACATTAAAATGATCGGGAATCGATATAACTACCGGATATTCCGCATTCTGATCGTCACCATGACAAATTTGATGTGCCGAAGAGAGTACATTTCGAAATATTTCAACATTAGCCCGGTATGGTGTAATTTCTTTTAAAATTTCATTAATCTCTAGTATATACTTGAATTCGGGAGTTATTTCAACTTTGCACACACAAGACTTGGCCGCTTCAACCAAATCATCCTCACTCAGTGCCGCATTACAAAACTGTAAATTATATAGCACCGTTGCACCAGGAGTTCGCCCTAAACGTTGCTTAGCAGTTTCACCAACAACATATTCATCTTCGTCGAGCACCGCTAATATTGTAGGGGTAACACGATCACCTGCTTTATTCGATACGACATCGATATTTGAATCCTAACCTCAAAATGAATTTTTCAAAACATATTTTAGTTGTAATTCTTCACAAATTTTACAGAAAATACGTACCCGGCTTACAGCTAGACAAACATTATTATTCCCTAAATGTATTCCAAATTGGCAATTCATTTTTTATTAATTTTAAATTAAATTAAATTGAATTTCTGACAGCACGTTGTGCTTTTGTTATGCAGAAAACTTTAAATGTCACTTAACATTGAATGAAGTTGGACGCAATAGATCATGTTTTCCGAAAGAGGCAGCACGATCAAAGAAAAAGTATAGAGCGTTTTCCGAAAGAGGCAGCACGATCAACGAAAAAGTACAGAGCGTTTGCCACTAGATGTCACTACACAATCAAAAATATATTATTCTGACGTTTTTCAAAAGGGGACAGAAAAAATCGGGGCTACTTCAAAAATTAACTTACCGCCAGGGTTGGCAACTCGAGATTTTTACCCGGAGACTCCGGTTTTAATGGTACATCTCCGGTCTTCGGTTATTGCAAAAATTTCTCCGGTTTTTTAAGTTTGTTGAATTTATTCCTTTTTCCGTTTTATTTCCGTGCATTAAACACGCCTATATTTCCATTAAACGCACTCTACTTTTAAGAGACGGTTTGAATTATGACTTGCCACGATATTTCCATTATCAAGTGATGCATCAAATAAAGGCAAATAAATTATAATACACTATAAAGTATAAAGGACATAATGACACTTTTCCATAGTAAACTTGCGGTCAATGATATTGGCAGATTTATCGATAATGCAGTATTGTTTAATACCAAACAAATAAATTATAATACCCTATAAAGGACATTAACGGTCAAAAAACGGCGATAGATAGATTAAATCTTAAGATGGCACTAGTAGTTTTTTTTAAATTTTTTTTTTGTTGTATCGAAACAAAAATATAAACAAAAGCAAAAAACACGAATAAAACTTACAACTAGACATGAATTATAAAAAAAATTAATTTTATTTTTGATTTATTAACCAAAAATTAAAAATTGTTAAAGCTGACATCTTTAGAAGTTATCCCGTACTATGTTTTCCCATATTAAATAATACTGCATTATCGGTAAATCTGCCAATATCATTGACCGCAAGTTTACTATGGAAAAGTGTCATGATGTCCTTTATAGGGTATTATAATTTATTTGATACCAAATAAATTATAATACCCTATAAAGGACATCATGACACTTTTCCATAGTAAACTTGCGGTCAATGATATTGGCAGATTTACCGATAATGCAGTATTATTTAATACCAAATAAATTATAATAACCTATAAAGGACATTAACGGTCAAAAAACGGCGATAGATAGATTAAATCTTAAGATGGCACTACTTAGTAGTTTTTTTTAAATTTTTATTTTGTTGTTTCGAAACAAAAATGTAAACAAAAGCAAAAAACACGAATAAAACTTACAAGTAGACATGAATTATAAAAAAAATTCATTTTATTTTTGATTTATTTACCAAAAATTAAAAATTGTTAAAGCTGACATCTTTAGAAGTTATCCCGTACTATGTTTCTACCTTAGACAATAGAATTAGAATGGACCGCTAATACAATGACAGTTCAATATAATTTTCAAATAAATGATGATGCCAACATACAACTAGCGGTCAAGAGGCAAATTGCGGCAAAAACGAAAACTAAAGATTTGTCAAAGTTGTCAACATCAATAAATTTTTATTTAATTTTTGGCTCCTTTTCGTGTGTTTTCTATTTTGTCACCGTTTTATAGTTTTAAATTCAATTTAATTTGATTTGAGATATTTTAATTGTGATTTTTGCACAAAATTTTTCCTCGGTTTCTTTTATTTTTACTGAAAATGGGGAGAAAGTGTGTCGTAGTTGGTTGTGATACCAGTTTGCCATTGACAGATAAAGCCGCGTCCACACGGGGTGTGAAATGTACACTTATGCGCGCATTTAGCGAATGTAAAGGTCGTGTGTATGGTTTTCACATGACGAATGTGATTGAATATTTTCATTAAAAATTGTATGATCAAGGTACTAAAAATATATACCAGAGTAGAAATGTTCATTAACATTGGCCTACATGTGATCAATGAACATTTAACGAATCGTGTGTACCGAAATGTGATAAATGTACACATCCCGCATAACCGCCTACATTCGCTAAATAAGCGAATACGCACGCATAAGTGTACATTTCACACCCCGTGTGGACGCGGCTTAAGACTGTTTCTTTGCATCTGTGAATACAAAAATAAATGTTTATTTTAATATTCAGTGCTTGCAACTGCTTATAATTTCAAATATTAATGATGTTTTCTTTTATAAAATTTAATGTTAATGTTGATTTTTCGATTATTCCAAATAAATTAAATAGTAACGAACTTTTTAGTTAGCGAATTCGCCACGATTTGCCTCTTGACCGCCACTGTATGTTGGATCGCATATGAAGTAAGCAACTAGCAGTCCATTTAAAAATATATAGTCAAAGGTTTCTACGTATTAAATAATACTGCATTATCTATAAATCTGCCTATATCATTGACCGCAAGTTTACTATGGAAAAGTATAGGTATGTCCTTTATAGGTATTATAATTTATTTGTTTAATACGGGAAAACATAGTACGGGATAACTTCTAAAGATGTCAGCTTTAACAATTTTTAATTTTTGGTTAATAAATCAAAAATAAAATTAATTTTTTTTATAATTCATGTCTAGTTGTAAGTTTTATTCGTGTTTTTTGCTTTTGTTTATATTTTTGTTTCGATACAACAAAAAAAAAATTTAAAAAAAACTACTAGTGCCATCTTAAGATTTAATCTATCTATCGCCGTTTTTTGGCCGTTAATGTCCTTTATAGGGTATTATAATTTATTTGACTTGCGGTTAATGATATTGGCAGATTTATCGATAATGCAGTATTATTTAATACGTGAAAACATAGTTCGGGATAACTTCTAAAGATGTCAGCTTTAACAATTTTTAATTTTTAGTAAATAAATCAAAAATAAAATTAATTTTTTTTATAATTCATGTCTAGTTGTAAGTTTTATTCGTGTTTTTTGCTTTTGTTTATATTTTTGTTTCGATACAACAAAAAAAAAAATTTAAAAAAAACTACTAGTGTCATCTTAAGATTTAATCTATCTATCGCCGTTTTTTGACAGCGAAGACCTTTATAGGTATTATAATTTATTTGGAAACGTCACTTCGCTAGCGGTCCATTATATTATATGGTCTAAGAAAATTTGTTTTATAAAAAAAGTGCTATTTTTTAATAATGTATTCAAAACTGTATTATCGACTGGTTTAAATTGCTCAACACGTGGATAGTCACGTTTTTCAACCAATCGTAAAAATGGCCGAGTACCAGTTACTATTAAACAAATACTTTATCACATACACATCATTTATTATATTTTTCCTCCTCACCAACTACATAAATTTAGTGATTTGGTGTCAACAATTAATTACCAGTAAAGTTGAGATTGTAAATTATGAATATATAATCGTTGGGTCTGGTACAGCGGGCTCATCAGTTTTGGCGGGAATAAATAGTTCAAGTGTATTATTAATTGAGGCTGGAGTTTATCATCCATCCCTTCCATTCGATATTCCAATATTGACACCGTGTTTGCACTATTCCGAATTCAGCTGGAAATATTATACAACGCCTCAAAGATCAGCGTGTTTTGGATTGAACCAAAATCAAAGTCATTGGCCACGAGGTAAAGTATTCGGAGGATCACATGTTCTTAATAATATGATCTATTATCGCGGACAGCCAGAAGATTTCCGCGGTTGGTTTGGCGATCCCGAAAGTTATAATTACGAAACAGATATTTTACCGTTTTTCCTGGAGTCGGAGAAATACATCAAAATCAAGGAATTACACCGTTCCACTAAATTAGAGGAGCCTATAACAAGAGCTGGAAATGAATTATTTAATGACGGGCAGTTTAGTAAACCAAATTTAACACAGAACAACGGGAAGAGATGGACATTTGGACATTATGTATATGAAAACTTGAAACCAGGCCATACAATTATAACCAATAGCCTGGTCACAAAGATATTATTTAAGGGAAATATAGCAAATGGTGTTGAGTATTATTCGAATGGGCATTATTTTAAAGTATATGCCGAGAAAGGTGTTATATTGTCAGCAGGGGCTATTGAGACCCCTAAATTATTAATTTTATCTGGAATTGGACCAAAAGAAGATTTGGAGGAATTAAAAATTGAAATGAAAATGAATCTTCCGGTGGGATTGAATCTTCAGGATCATGTCACCACGGGGCTAGACATTTTACTGCTTGATTCATTTTTGGAAACTTCTTTGCCCAAATTAGTTTCGTTGCCGGCACTTTATAAATATTTAGTGCGTGGTAATGGAATACTTACACATAGTGGATGTGATGCTCTTGGTATACTTGCCAATGTTACTTATTTAGTACTTTCGGTTGGGATTTCCTCCGACGGTGGAAATCATTTGCGAAAAATTATCAATATTAATGATGATCTGTGGGAAAATTATTTTAAAACATTTGTTGGACATTCCGTTGCTTCAATACTGCCGATATTGAATCATCCAAAGAGCCGTGGCTGGATTAAAGTAAAATCAACATCTCCTTTTGATTCGCCGATTATTAATCCAAATTATTTAACGGACCCAAGTGATATTGAAATTTTGGTGAAAGGATTACAAGGCATTAACCACCTATTGAATGTGGATTCAATAAAATCCAATGAGGTGATCAAAATTGAGCTAAATCCTAAACCGATGCCACAGTGTAACAAGTTTCAGTTTAACACGGATAAATATTGGGAATGCTATGTTCGGCACTTGACGTTGACTATGTTTCATCCGGTAGGAACATGTAGGCTTGGAAACAGCCCTAATAACTCTGTCATTGATAATCAAAATTTCCAGGTGCATGGGATCGAAAATCTATATGTCGTGGATGGGTCAGTTTTACCGAATTTGCCGACAGGCTTTCCAAATGCGGCTATTGCCATGCTGGCTCAACGATTTTTAAAGACTTTAAAATAAAACAAACTGTTGTAGTTAAAAACACTTGCCATTTGATTTTTTTTTTTTTTTTTGTATATTTACACTGTTATTGTGCTTTCACAAACAAAATAAATTAAAAACTAAAATTAAGGTAAATCAATCTCTCACATGATGTCCACCAGGAACCCCCTTGTATGATTCGGATGAAGCGCAAAAAATTAACAACAAAATCTAATTTAATAATGGAATAATGATCCACACCCACAGTCGTCATACACTTGTCATTAATTGCTATCTGTGCTTTTTGTGCACAACGAGCCATACACGTTGTGGTAGACTCTGAAGACGGTGTATTTTTGATTTTCCCCATTGATACCATAATAGGCCATAGATTAGGCATATAATACATTCCAAGTAGTAACCATCAATATTTATTCTGCATTCTCCACCAGACGCTTTGCATTCCTCTTGCTCTTGGTGATTTACACAGACATTGCTTGTATTTAAATCTGGCCCAGGATTAATACACTCTCGAACTGTTAAAACGTCTACCAACCAAAGAACAACAGTGTTGGGCCAATTACCACCGAGGTTTGCGACTGTATTCAAAAGTGTCATGTAAGTGCCACCAACTACTGGATCACTGATACGTGCGAAGAACGCCATTACCGCCACAAACATGCAATATAACGTGACCTGATAAAGTGCATAATCTACAAGTAGGATGCCATAATAGTAGTAAGGGATACCATCTGCGATTAACGACGGAGTGAAGTAAACTATGAGAGGTGCAAACAATGAAAATAGAAGACGATATGGAATTGCTTTCACGTAAATATTCATAGGCCGTTGTCCCGTCGTATGCTTGCTTATGACTAGAGGTAACAAAATCTGAAGAGGCACCAAAGGAACAACCAGCATCGCCAATTTATCTTTAGGCACCCCCATTTCAACTAATTTCAATGAACTAACAGCATCACAAGCCGCAAATGCAACCTTTACTGTCAAAAGAACAGCACCTAAAATTTGTATTGGCCTCATTCGAATAATGTCCCACAGCAAAGAGTACGTTTCTTGAATTCCTAATTCCGGCTGATTTTGATTATTACTGTGTTCCTTCTTTGGGTTTTCTTGCTTAAATATTGCGATCAGCGTTGTTGTGACTAAAAATATTATGCCCCAAAACCATAAAAATCCTGGTAGTGTCACGAGTCCTTCATCGCTCGGCATTGTTCGCAAATATGAATTACAGAAATCTTTACTCTCCAATGCCATAAATGCAACATAGCCGAGAAAATATCCGGCTGTTTGTCCAACACTGTTACATGTTGACGCGTGACCAACATTTCGCCGTTTCAACATAGTTAGTGCCCACCCGTCAACCGCAATATCTTGAGTCGCAGCAAAGAAATTTAGGCAGAAAAAGATTGCTGTCAATATTTGAACATCCGGATATTCGCCATCACCGATTAGCCACTTGTCCACTTGGCTTGACAGCAACAGCATGAATAAACCAATTAAATATTGCGTTGGAATTAACCATGATTTTCGTTTTCCAAATTTACTCCAGTACAGCGAGTCCACGATAGGCGCCCATAATAACTTTATGCTGAATGGCCAGTGCGCAAAACTGAATTCTGCCTACTCGATAAAAAATAAAAGAGAAAAAGTACTAATATGTATTACTATCTTTTCAATGGATTATTTTATTTGTACGTATGTACATTTATCTAAAATAAAATTTCCGCATTTCAAACGAGATACTGACTTGCTGTTTATAACTAGCGCCACGATTTAGTAACAGCATAGGTATGGCCGCTGTTAGACCCAAAGGGATTCCTTGAAGTAAATACAAGAAAAACAAAATCGCAATATTCATGCGATCACCACGTAAGTCACTTGCTTCGTGATTGTATGCATCATCACTGTGATGTTGCTCTAATAAACGTTTCGAAATGTCCACCGATTCATTATTACTATCATTATTGCGTTTCCTGGAGGTCATGTTTTCTCCTTTAACAAAATTTTATTTCGGGCCGAGACTTTACCACAACAAAAGACACGTCATATGTCCAAAAGGTAATGATTCCAATAAAACTATACTTTACGTCTTTACAGATTAATTAATATAATACTAACTCTTCACCAAACTTATAAATTTTGATAATAAATTACATTTTCATTTAATATGTTAATTATTTCTTAGTTTAAAAATATATATGTACTTATTTTTGTTTTTATGAAAAATTGTATTGGAGACACGTCGTGCGCTTCACTATTTTTAAATATGAATTTTGACACTTGAAATTATTTTGTTATGTTGGTACGATTTTAATTGTAAACACTACACGTAAACACTGCGAATCCAAGTAAATCAGGCTTCTTTCACCTTTTTATTCCTCTTCTTTTATACAATTTTCTACCAATTCTTTTAAATTTGGATTTTCCATTGCCGCCGCAATCCTTTCCTTATCATTTATTTGTTTATTTACTGAAATGAAATAGAAAACGATATCGCCTAAAATGATTCAATATTCCACACTACAAGGACATACTTTCGTCTTCCGTTGTATGAGCCCCTTTTTTTATATAAATATCCAATTTTAATTTATGAGATATATTTCGTTCGATTTTTACTCTGATACAAAGCCCAATAAGGGTGGCCAGTGAACAATGAGGTACTGTCGGATTAAATTCTACTCGTACTACATGTACGCCATTTTTAGTTGGATTTTGAATAAATATACCATTTTCATAAACAACATTTAGATCTTCCAAAGTATTCGGCTTTTCTGGATCTTTAATTGTTCGTAATATATCTACGGAAATTAGAAAAGAAATTTTAGAACCAATCATCTTCAATCGTAATTTCTTCATACTATGTACATACCATAAATTGTTTCTTTAAGTTCTGTTGTATCGGAATATCCTAAATTCGTTAACAGTGCATCTGTTCCCAAAACCACTTCATTTTTTAATGAATCTGTTCTATTGACTACCGATCCACTTACTTCTGATTCTGAATTGTTGCGTTTACGAAAAAATGATAACATAATTTTTGTTTTGAAAGTTGAAAGAAAACACGATTTTTTTTTAATTTAATGGCGTGTTTATATTCTAAATGTCAATGAAGCAAATGTCACAGTTTTTGGTCGAATCAAAATTTATACGAATTAAGACTGAATACACACTGCTCCAGAAATATACCAGTTTGAATTATAAGGAAAACATGGCATGAATTTTTAATCACTTTCTATCAAAACTTTGACTTCAACTCGTAGTTGTTGAACAAATGTGGATATTACAACAACAAAAACCAAACCGTTATGACGAGAATACTTTAAAAGAGAATAAAGGCCGTGATACATGTTCAATTTTGCCTTTAAGGCAAAAAAAATCTTCTCGCTGATTGGTTAACTTTTTTTGCCTTACACGGCATAATTGAAATTTCTTTTGTACCGATACATGTAACATTTTGCCGTAAGGGTCTTTTTGCCATCGTATAAAACATAACCTAAAATTTATTCAAATTAAAATTTTGAAATTGACGGTTGCCAAGTTTTAGTTGGCAGTGAAAATGAATAAAAACCAGAATAGAAAGCAATGAATTATAAATACCGGTCTTTATACTTATTAAAAGAAAATATTGAAGAAGAAGATCATATTTTTAAAAGGAAACCAAAGACTTCATGGGTTTCACCTATTTTATTAAAAATTTGATACCGAAATGCGATTAACCGATCACCAAAATTTTAAATTGTATCATTGAATGGGCGTAACTCAATTTGACAAGTTAGCAATAGTAGGTCCAAGTATCGAAAAATGCTACTTAGTTCGAGAGCCCATTCGACCTGAATTAAGATTAAGGATTATAATAAGGTTTTTTGTATTTAATAGCATTAAAAACGTGTAACATAAATACAAGCAAAATTAAAAATCAACAGAACTAACTTTGCACGTTCATTTTCAATTTTAGGTCTTTTAAATTAATTGTTATACAAATTTAATTTTTTAACCTTTGTAACCGACAAATCACAACATGGAAATTTCAAAATATTTTGAGGTTAGGTAATTTTTGCCTTATGAAAAATTAAGCAATGTTCAATTTTAAAATTTTGCCTTAAAGACATTTCAAGATCGGTCTGTAGACGGTAACACTAAATAACTATAAAACTCAATTCGGCATTCGAAATCTTAAGCCCGGTACGCAGTCAGTTGTGAAGTGAAAAAATGTATGGCAATCGTGGTAATTTTAAACTAAGTGCAAAGGGTTAACTTAGTAGGCGCATGCCAAAAGACTTCAGGATTTTCGACACGCAATATACACTAAAAAAAATATAAGCCCTCGTCACGAGCTTGCGCATTTGCGTATTTCGTAACTTCGTAAATTTGACGTTTCTTCTGATTGGTTGAAATTGTTTCCCCTAAATAAGCAAGAAACGTCAAAAATAAACACGCTCACAGGCTACTTTTCTTCTGCGTATTGTGACAACTGTGATTACTTTTACTTGTGATTTTTAATAAATAAAAATAAATAATATGGAACAAAATATTAAAAAACGGGCAAGAATATCTACCAAAAAATGGAAAGAAGAAGAAAATATGGATATATTGAATTATTTAAAAAAAAATTATTCAAAATAATTTAGAAATAGAGGTTTGTTTTATTAGGTGCCTACATTTATATGTAAATATGTATGTGATTTGTATTTTGATCCATATTATTTATTTTTATTTATTAAAAATCACAAGTAAAAGTAATCACAGTTGTCACAATACGCAGAAGAAAAGTAGCCTGTGAGCGTGTTTATTTTTGACGTTTCTTGCTTATTTAGGGGAAACAATTTGAACCAATCAGAAGAAACGTCAAATTTACGAAGTTACGATATACGCAAATACGCAAGCTCGTGACGAGGGCTATTATTTTTCCATTCTTATATTTAAAAAGTTACTAAATGTTTTTGTTGTTGTATTATTTTTGGTAACTTTTTTAGAATATAACACAAAAGAGAAGGAACAATTTTATCTTTTTAGTGTAGTTATTTGCGTGTCGAAAAACTGGCATGCGCCTCTCTTAAAAGTCCTAGGTTTTAAATCCTAACTCATGGATTTAAAAAAAAAAAATTATAGGTAAAGAGGAAAGTAACGTATGTAGATATTCGTGAGAATCGGCTGCATGAAAATAAATTTTGTTCATGAATTCGAACGCTGATATGTACTTAACAATTTAATGCTTAACAGCATGAACGAGTTCGGATAATTGTCTTCCCTCGAACAAAAGTATCGACCCTTCTATTCAAGATATATTTTTTTAGCAAAATTTTCGAAGTTTGCAAAATAATTTAAATAAAAGGATGGTAGGATTTCAAATAATTAATAGAAAAAGGGGCGATTCTTTTGTGATTGGAATGAATTTGGATGTAAAATCATGCACCAACCTTAAAGTATGTACTTTTCATACCAGACGACTCGCCTCGAAATTTTTAGTTACCACAAATGTGAAGCTGAGATCTAATCATACCGGTGGCGTCGGCTTTTAGTTCTTCTGTTGGGAAATTACCAAAAAGGTTACTGTCACCAGTTTTCGAGTTGCGGCATGAGTCAATTTTTCTCATAAGGGGTTTTATACGATACATGTTGGACGACATGTTCGTAAAGCCGGAAAATTCGATCATGTAAAAGTTAAAAACTACGGTCTAATGGACATGTCCGATGAAAATCAAATTTATTTGATTTTTTGACGTTTTGTCGGGTATGTTGGACCATGTACACGAATGTATGTCGGACTGCATTTGCCATGGAATTATACCATCTTTTCAGCAGATTTGCTACGCACATCGAGAATGTATTTTCTCTTATTACATACCAAATTTGCCATTCTGCCTTTGTGCCAAAAGCAACAGTTTATCTAAAATATATGAGTACGTTGCTTGAATTCAACGGTAAAAGTTGCTTCGCATATTTCTTTCATACGAAAATTACTTCTTTGACATAGAGAAAACATAAAACAATTTAAATGAAGAGAATTTGTCGCACCGCAGTCTGCGGCGTAACAAATATAAGCGTTTTTTATAAAACATATCAAAATATCCTAATTTTAATAGAATCATTTTCAAACAACAAAAACATTTTCTTGATGCTTCTTAAAAAAAAAAAAACTGTTATACTAACAATTCGACCAGTTACACATGCGCCAATCTGAAAGTTCTGAACCCAGTCCCACCACATTTTTTTCTATTATTTTGCATAAAAATTTTCTACACATCAAATTTTATTTTAGTTGTAATTCTTTGTCGTTAGATGTCGGTTGTTGGGATTAAAAAAGTGTAATTAATTTAATTTGTTTTGTTTTGTATGTTATTTATTTTTTATTTGATTACTTATATTTACTACATAAGTTAAAAATATATAAAAACTTTCTTATATAAAACGTAAAATTACTATTTTTTTATTGTTATCATAATTGTGCGCATTTTTGACGTTTCGTTTCATTCCGTTTTGTTATCAAAACAAAAAAAAAAAAAAGAAAAGAAAATTCGCGTTGCTTTTATTTATGTTTTATTCCCACATACACAATCCGAATCGTCGACTAATAAAATTTTTAAGGTAATTAAGCGAAAAACCCTGTGAAATAATTAATAAATAAAAATTTATTTATTTATCGAATTAATAATTTTCTATATATTATGTACTTATATTTCGTCATACATAAGTATTGTACAGAAAACTATCAAATAATAAATAAAAAATATTAAATTTGTGATAATTGTTCTAACCTCGATAAGTTTTTGTGAATATCAAAATATAAAGTAAAAAAAAAATAATAATTGTGAATTTTAGTGATTTTAATTCAAGTGTGGAAATTATTGCTAATAAAAAAGCAAAGCAAAAAGATTGGTGATGTGATTATACAAATAAGAAAGGAAATACCCCAAAAATTTGTGAGCATGAAATGCTGGAAGTTTATCGATATAAAAGGTAATAATATAATTACATATAAACAATTCCTGAATTTCCAAGAAAAAGTGTGTAAAGGAGGCAGACGTTTATGTAATTTTGCGCCCAAGAAATGTGATATTTTTGCATTATATGATTATAGGCGTTTCGATAGGTGGATTAGATAACAAATAAATGAAGAAATTATTTAAGTAAATTAGTTTTTGGCATTTGTTTACAAATGTAATCATCACATACATACAGTGAAAATTGATACCCCATAAATAAATTGCTTGCATGATTGTGAGTTTGTTAGTGCACGTGATTTATCCCAACGTTAAAGGACATTCACCTTTTTTATGAATCAATTTACACTATACTCGTAAATATTTTATGAGATTTCAAAACTTATTGAAAATAAGTTTCACGTATACAAACGTTAGATAATTTAAGTACGTACATTACTCACATCATCAAAAAATTGTTTACGATTATTTTTAAGACATCTGGGAGAGTTGAAATCAAAAGTTTTGTTTTAAACCAAAGTTTATGATCTTTTCTTAATCACCTTTAAGTTGGGGGGATATTGCTACTGGGCATTAGATCCATTTTATTCTACGTTTGTCCACCAAACATTAAATACAGACATACTGTTAATTTAATTTATTGTCTATAATTTTTAAAGTAACTAGCTAGTGTAAAAAACCGACCTCCTGTATCAACCATGGGTGATTTGATTGGTTAGTTAAGGTGCACGGAAATAAATACCCTGGGGTAAAAAACCGACCTCGTGAATTCACCATCATGCCGCATCCTCAAAAACTGTTGTCAGTAACTTTTATGGTAATTTCGCAACAGAAGAACTTGACGGCGAAATATTTTTTAGTAATTTTTGAAAAAAGATGAGGAAAAATTAATTCCGTCAAGTTTTTCTTACCGACCAAACGGCGCAGTGGTTAAAGCTACGGCGGTTGGATCGGGAGGGTGTACCGGGTTCGAATCCCTATAGGGGCGGGATGCAAAAGGGATTTTTCATCTTCTGATTACGATCGGTGATGACGATGAACACATCTATGACCCCCTGTTGAGAGTGCGGAATCCACACCGGGAGTGCCTAGAGCCACAGAAAAAGATTGCAGAGATAGAGAAAAAAAAAAAAGTTTTTCTTTGCGAAATTACCTTAAAGGTACTGACGACAGTTTTTGAGGATGCGGCATTAATGCTTAATTTACAAACAAAAGCTTTCCTTCGAGTAGCAAATTTTTGAAATTTTGATTGTCTACTAAGGAATACTGCTAACTGGATAAAGGAATGTTGAAATTCGATGTAAAGAAAAAATTTCCGGATAGACTTTTCTCTAGCAAAAATGAAAATATGTGAAGTAAAAGATAAAAAAAATAAAAATGAAAACAGAAAAGCAGAACTTCCTTTCTATTAATACATACCACCTTTAATTTGTAAGCTTTTATTAATTTGTTGTGCACTCGGGTTTTACGTTGTTTGAAACTAAGCCAAAGTGTATACAGAGGCAGCCATTCATCGTATAGGGAATGTTTTAATGTCAGCAAAACACATTGTGTCGAATACCTTTCTTCTTTTCGTCGCCGAACTGTCATACTTCCGCCGGGCTCAAATGAATTAAATTTGGACTCGTTCGAAAATCCTTCTCTCCGTCAGTCCTTGGAAGTCCAATCTTACCGTTCATTTGTAAATTTTAATCGTTTAGCCCTTATTTTTAGAGTAAGGAGCGGGTTTTTCGCCGGTCGACAAGCGTTCAGACCTAGTTCGTTTAACCTTATCCGTACAGTACGAACCGAAATTAAGCCGTTAGTTGTTGCTAAAAGGTCTCTTCTTAGCTCAGCAGCAGTATTAAATCTGTGCATTACCGTTAATTGGTTTAATACTCGATCTAAGCGATCGGAGGTCAGTCTTTCTTACAATTGTTGGGTTTTCACAATATCGCTTTAAAAAACGTCTTACTCCGGGTTCAATACAATTGATCATTTCCGCTATTATCACGTTTGTGTATTTATTAGCATGAAATTGCAAAATTTTTGCTTTTTCGTCAATATTTAGTTCACAACGACCCATTGTAAAATTTACTCTTTGATGGCTTAACTGGAACTAACTAATATTTACCTCGATTACCACAACAATTGAAATATCAAGAAAAATAAATGAGCGCAAAAAACAAAAAGAAAATAAATAAGAAAATAGTGAAAAAACAAAAACTTAGAATAAACAAAAGAGGCAAAGTGAAAATAATTCGTACATTTTTATGGCGCTGGGTGTAAGTAAGTACTTACTTAACAAAATGAAGAAATTATCACCATAAAATACCGGCTCTTATTACCGTCGGCAATCTTAGTAGGGTAATGTAACAAAAGAATTCTAAATAGATACATAAGTTATACTTATTTAGTTGAATTTTTTTTTTAAGTTTTTTATTTAAGAAATAATATTACAACTGAAATTTATCTAGTAATTTATCTATATTAAATGTTGTTCCAAATCAAAATTTGCCTAAAACACTTCCTTGTTGAAGTCTAGCCGATATTTTCTTTAGTTCGAAGTATTCTTCTTCATGTTTTACTCGAAAGTATCGATCAGCTATAGATATGACTTTAAAATCAGGTAAAACTGCTTCAGCAGATCTCTGTGTAGTTTATATTCCAGGCCTCGATGCCATACGTCGAAGGCTTGAGATACGTCCAAGAAGATACTTGAGCATATTTTTTTTATTTTCCAGAGCATCTTCAATTAAATCTGTAATCCTGTGCACTTGATTTGTGGTGGAGTGTCTCTCTATAAATCCAAATTGATGAAGAGGAATGAGTTTTCTAACTTCTACATACTTATTACTGATTTTAACCTCTTGAGTAGTAGCTTTTGAAATATTTTTGAAATTGTAGGAAGTAGGGAAATCGGCCTGTACGATGTTTCCTTGTTTTAGAATCATTATATCATCTGCCACCTTCTACTGGTATGGAACGTATTTTAGTCTGAACGCTGCGTTGATTACTTACAGTAATTTTCGTAATCCTTTTTCTGGTAGTGCTTTAACTATAAGTCCAGTGATTAGGTCATAACCGGGGATTTTTTTTAGCTTAATTAAGTTGTTATTAATTTCATCTTTTAGCTCTTGGTAGCGTTACAGGTATCCGCTAAAAAATTTGTTCTTGATTTCTTTGATAAGCATTTTTAATTTGTGGCTTAAATAATTAAGTCGTTATGTGCTTTGCGGTGCTCGGTTCCTGTGTCAGTTTTTTCACGCTTTCCGTTTTTCTCTAACCAGGGCCTCAAGGGTATTGGGATCGTAAAGTAAGGTCGATCGGAAAGTGTAATTTTAATAAGAAACCAATTCAATTTTTCCTTTGTTCTTTCTATACAAATTTCTGAATTCAGAAAAAATTACTTTCCGATCCTAATTCATAGTAGACCCGCAGATCTCTCACTTCTACTGGATAAATGATGTGATTTTCCGTTTAATTACGAGTAGAAGGAGTACTCTGCCATGCTGCTTGTAATATACTGTTGTTCAGCAGCTCTAATTGAACATAAAGTTGTCCGGAGTTTTAATTGGTACTTGTAATTTAGTATTGTCTTCGACTACATAGGTTTCGGAACAGATCCCAGTTTGTTTCATTATTTGTTAACCTAGGCAAATTTTCTTTTTTCATAATGGTTTCATCGAGTGTCATAATGACAGGCGTGTGGTCAGACGAAATTCCTTCACGGTTTTCGAGTAGTACGTAGTTTACAGATATCCCTTTTGTTACAAAGAAATCTATCAAATCCGTTATCTTATTTGTATCCGCTGGCCAATATGCTGGTTTACCTCCAGACAAGAACTCACAGTTTAAATCCCGACCAGTTGCATTCAGCTCCTTACCTTTGTGGGTTGTTAGCCTTGATCCCCAATATGTAGTTTTAGCATTAAAATCGCCTCCGATTATGAAGTTGAAACCGAGCGATTTGAGTAACGTAACATAGTTTTCTTTATTCAGATTATACCGCGGAGGGCAATATATTGAAGATATGTTGATTGCTTTTTGATTATTTAATCGAACATTAATGGTGGCTACCAGAGATCGGAAACGAGCACCAAATTTCGAGCTAAACCAAACAAAAAATCCCTTATTACGAATACGAACAAATACAAAACGCAAAAAACAAATAAAAACGAAAAATATATTTTTGGTATTTTTTGTTTGTCATTTTTCGTTTCTTTCAAACGAGCGCAAACAAGTTAACTACATACTAACAAAACAAAATATTTTTCGTTTTCGTTTGTTTTTGCTTGCAAGTAACAAACGCAAAACGAAAATACAGTGTTTGAAATGTTATACCATATATACATGTATTTTGTTTTTTAGTTTGTGTTGATGAAGGTAAAAGGTGCAAAATAAATAGTTTTTCTATAAACATCATACATACATGCACATTTTTGTATTATTTTTCATTAGAATAAAAACACGATTTCCCCCGATTTAATGGAAACAATTCGAATTTACGAGACAAATTTTCTTGTTGTTACCGCTGTAAGTTAAAAAACAAAATGAATTTTTGGAATACGGCGAAGTAGAAAGTAACTTGGCCACTTCGTGACTTATTATGATGAAATTCTATATATACGATGGAAATGGGATTCTAAAATGAAGTTCTATAATATGGCCAAGTAGGATGAAACTTGACTATTTCTTAACCGATTTAAGTGAAAATTGACAAGTACGTTGAAAATGGGATTCTAAAACTATTTTCAGATTAAATTCTGTGATATGACCAAATAGGATCGAACTTGTCTGTTTCTTACCCGATTTTAGTGAGCCTAGTTCAATCCTACCTGGCCACATTCCAGAACTTCATTTAAAAATCATTTTAGAATCCCATTTCCAACGCACATGTCAAATTTCTCTAAAATTCGTTAAATTATCATAATCGGTTAAGAAATAACCAAGTTCCTTCCTAATTGGCCATACCCTAGAACTTCTTCCAAAATTAAATTGAGATTTCTATTTCATCCTCCGAATTTTAATCTTAAAATAGGTCTTTAAATCATGCACTTATAAATTAATTTACAATTTTTATTGTAAATTAAGTAGGAACAAAATTAGGAAAAAATGAATTTATCAAAATTACTGAAACAAAATTACTGGTCAACTCGAGTTGTTTCGAAAATTTGCGAGCGAATACAATCAAACTGCAGCTCGCAAGCAAACGAAACGAACAAACGAAAACGAAAAAAATATGAAAACAAGCAAAAGCGAACAATTTTTTTTTTTTTTTTTCAAAAACGAACAAACACAAAATATTTTACGTCATTTTTCGAAACGCTCGATTTTGCTCGTTCCATCCTCTGGTGGCTACTTGCATAATTTCTTTTTCAATTTTTACTCCTTCGTAATGTTTGATGTTTTCCTTCACAAATATTATTGAACCTCCTCTCGCTTTTCCTGCTGGGTGGATGGCGTAGTACCACCGGTATCCTCGATCTTTAACGAATGAGTTTTTCTCAAATAACATTCTGAAATTAGGCACAATCGTCGGCGAAACTCGCAGAATACGTAAGTCCATTTTTGCCAATTTTGCGTTTTTCATATCGAACGAAAGAAGAGAAAATTGTGATTCGATTGTCGTTTCTAAAATATCATAAAAAGTAATGTTAAGTGGAAAAATTGGAAACTAAATTAGTGTTTGCCTTAACTATAGTAGTACTATAGAGATAGTTTTCATTGCC
The DNA here is from genome assembly GCA_963556165.1 of Tipula helvola. Taxonomy (NCBI): domain Eukaryota; kingdom Metazoa; phylum Arthropoda; class Insecta; order Diptera; family Tipulidae; genus Tipula; species Tipula helvola. The sequence continues at coordinate 150,712,227 of OY744483.1, forward strand.
TCCTGAAAAAAATTGTTTTTGGACTTGCGAATTCTGCGAGTTTCGCCGGCGGTATATCTATCTTTTCTATATTTAGGAAAATTTCTAATTTTGGAATTTGTTGCAACAGCCCATTTGCATTACAATTGGCGATTCTGAATGTGTTATTAATCTTCATTTTAGATTAGTACATCATAGAAGTAATTTCATTCACTCTTTATTACTTATTTAACCGCTTATTTAAAGTGTCCAGGCTTCTTTCTTGTTTTAGTAGCCTTAAGTATAAGGCTTCTATATTCTTTAGAATTTTTTCAAGAATTAGGCCTTGGCTGTCTTCCTTGTTACTTACTGTTTCCTGTTGTTGTGCAATCTGGGAATATGTTCTTCGACCTACTATTGCACTTGTTTGTGGTAGTTCTACCACTGGGTTTTTGGACATTGTCCTATTACTGGGCATCCCACAGTTTAGCAGGCCCTGTCGTTTCTGTTTCTCAGATTTTTTTTTTTTTTTTTTTTTTTTTTTTTTTTTTAAATCAATCATTTATTGGCACCGAATTTATACATTTTATAACAAAAAGATTTTTATACAATCCAATAAGATGAATAAATTATTCCCTGTGCTAATTAAAGCAGTATCGGGAGTAATTTTTTACTAGCAGGTACCTTACAGTTGTTACATAGCTTAACATTAAAGAAGAACCTTAAATATAAAATAAACACAATTTAAAGTAACTTAAACATAATTATATATATTGAATGCAACGACACAATGGTTACTCAAACGAGCGAAAAACCCTCACTCATCATATTCCTCTAATGAGTGCTTCAGCATTTTGATACTCAAGGCCTAGTAACCAAAATTTAGTAGCTCTTAAAAATTCTTTATACATAGTTGTTTGATAACGAACTTTGCACAGGCATATCATTGAAAATGTTTGGTGCAAGATAAGTATACGATCCTCGAAAATGTTCTTTAAGTGGTTTTGGGACGGCAAGACAATTTTTCCGAAGCTTGTAACTCAGTAGTTTGAAATTTAAATTACCACAACGCCGGAAAAAAATGCTTAATACCTTATAGATAAAAATATACCGTACTGGTAAAATATTTGAGATCCGGAAAAGAGGAAGTGACGGCGTCAATCGTGACTTACGATGAAGTAATCGAACTGCATGTTTTTGGCAAATAAAAAGTGATCTGAGATTTTCAAAGTACATTCCGCCCCATGATACAATGCCATATTTAATTTTAGACTCGACCATTGCAAAATAGTAAATTTTAAGCACGTCGAATGGAACTAATGGTCTTAGTAAGTACATTTTCCGAATGGAAATAATCATGCTTTTGCACAACTGATTAATATGAGGTTTCCAATTGAAATGTGTGTCCAGAACAATTCCCAGATATTTGAATTCGGTTACTTTTTCAATTGTTTGAGGTTCGACGTTACTATTCCGCGAACCTGGATAATTTATATTTAATTCTGGTGTCTCCAATGTACCTACTGTAAATATCATATATTTCGTTTTGGAACTCAGTATTAGCTTGTGCGAATCGAACCAGTTTCTAAGCAGTCTCATGTCATCGTTTATTTTAATAGATAGCTCGACATATGTATCGCAGCAATAAACTAGTGCCATATCGTCAGCAAAAGCTAGAGGAAATCCATTTAAGTTTAGTGAAACAATGAATTTATGTAAATTAAAAACAAACAAGGGCCTAAAACTGAGCCTTGTGGAACTCCCGCATTTATGATTAATTGATTGCTGTTGACATTTTTAATCTTTACACTTTGTTTTATTTCTTTCAAATATGATTTAAACCAGTTTAACGAGGCACCTCTAATGCCAATTTGTTCCAATTTCAGCAATAGAATTGAATGATCAACGCAATCGAAAGCTTTGGCTATATCTATGAATACTGCGGCTGTCTTTTTATTGTTATTAAGACTAGAATAAATTTTATTGGAAAACGCAAGAAGAGCGTCCTCGGTGCTTTTGCTAGAAGTAATGCCATATTGTATGTCACTTAAATAATTTAATTTAGTTAAATTATTGTTCAGACGAATTTTGGATCAGATTTTCGAAAATTTTGGCTGCTTCACATCCTCTATAGTTAGCGGGATGCTCTCCGTAACAGTTTACGCATTTTGGAGGCGTAGTTTATGTCAACTTAAAAGCTTGGTCGAGATATTTCCCCGAACATATCACATATCTAGGCTCTCGTTTGCAATATTTTTGCGTGTGATTATATCCTTGGCATTTCTTACACTGAGGTATTCAGTGGACGAAGCTGCTATAAAACTGTCTGTGTTGCGAATTAAGTCCAAACTCTATTGGTGATGAGATGATGCAATTCCATTAAAAATTATTAAATTGATTTTATAATATATTTTACCAATTCTTTGCTATCAGATTAAAAGTTGCTTAATGAATCAAGAGTTTCTTCTTAAAGGAAAATTTCGAGAGTTGTGCCAGTTGCTAAGTCTTCAAATCCTAAAGATATTAAGTACCTAAGACCAATTAGCATATCGTCGTCTTAGGACTAGAGTACGCTAACCACCAAATTGCCATTTTTCGGGTTTTGATGGATTCTGAGGATTTAAAATATCCTCTTTCGTTTGCGCGTATTTACGTCTTAATCAGTCTACCCATTCCTGAGGGAACTGGTTTTGTGTTTTCCGCTATCCACTATGTCATAATGACCTCGCAAACTTTAATTTTCATTTTTCTCAAAATAGTGATTTTGTCGCTTAGCGTACTCTAGTCCTGAGACGACGATATTACTAATGTTATCCAAAATTTTTGAAAGGGTTATGTATGATCAAATTGTTCGATATTTGGAAAAATTAATAAATTTCAATCTGGACTCAGGGTCAGACACAATACGGCAATCGTGCTGCTCAAAATAACTGATGGTAGTGCTTTTGCTCTAGATAAAGGCCATGTTGTACTGTTAGTGTTAAATACTTGACTTTTCTAAGGCTTTGATACAATAAGTGTCTTCCATTGGCAAAAGCAAACTACATACTCGCATGTACTTGTATTTATATACTCACAACTACCCATGCTCATACGATGGTGTAGAAAACAGAAGTAGTTACGCATAAAATTTGCGCTAGATGGATTTTAGTTGCAAAAATTCTAATAGATGGAACTTTTTTCGATATTTTTCGAGAGTTTTTTATTATGTTCGATTTTTTTTGATTTTTTGGTAATGTAAAATGTTAAATTTAATCACAGATAAGAATATCAGATGTTTCAAGCAGAACAAGTTTTTGGCAATTCAATCTGGAACCCAAAACCTGAAACTCAAACCAATTTAAATTATTTATACTGAGGTTCCATCTAGCCTTTACTAGAAGAAAGACAGTTAGTAGAGACACATTTTAATAAGCTCATTATTTTTTATCACCTTTACTATAACAAACAACTAAACAAAAGACAAAAAAACAACTAAACAAAAGGCTATGTTTCACTTATGTCACTCAATTTCTCGTTCCATTGGGTATCTAATCACAATCACAAGTACTTCCAAGTAGCAAATTTGTCCCAGTGGAAGACGGCTATTGAGTCATAGTATTTTGCTTGTTAAATTACAAAAATAGTTTAATTTTTCTCAGCATGCGATTAAATTAATTGAAAACCATCTAAGCGTGTGATCTCAATTTGTCAGCTTAATTGAAGAAAATTCATATCGAATCAAAGTAGTACGCGGGGTGCCACAGGGATAGATACTTGGGCCTATATTGTTTATGCTTTTTATTAATGATATCGCATCCGTAATTAAATACTGTAATCATTGTTTGTATGCTGATGATATACAAATATATACACACAACAAAGTGGATTATATTGAGCGTATTAACGCATTAGCTAATGCTGATAACAGGGCTATTTCTGAATGGGCTAAAATTAATGAACTATACAGTTAAACTATTCCAAGTCGCAAGTTTTACTTTACAGTTTATAACTGTGTTAAGTAAAGCCCGTGAGTTAGGATTTATCATGAACTCAACACTTACTTCGGATTCATACGTAAGCCATATTTGTTCTGAGGGGAAATAATACAGGGTTTTCCAATAAGAGGGTTCATTTTGATATTTAAAAAAAAACGAGTATGTTTTAAGAGAAATCTCACTGAAGATGATTTTTCGATGAAAATCCGGATCATTTTGATGCATTTGAAGGACTCAATCAGCGAAGATACGACGTTTATGGTGATTGACCGGCTTGAGTTCTTGTGTTAACTGAACTTTAAAAGCCTTAAGACCTAAGTCTTTATGCAAAATACAGTGGAAAGTCGTTTGTGGAATGTCTAATTCAAAAGATCGACGAGGAACCGACAAACCTGGGTTTTCTTCAACACTACGGGCTACAGCAGCAAATTCTCAGTTCTTCTGGAGCGACGCATACGGTTTCGATTCTTCACATCACTAACTTGTCCCAACAGCTCAAATTTTTCCACCAGTTTCACTATTGCCGGCCGAGAAGGTGCATCACGACATCCAAAAAGTTCTTTAGTTTTGCGAACTGTGAATGCAAAATTTTCACCATTTTTGTAGTGAATTTTAATAATTTCAATGCGTTGTTGAAGCGTGTATCGTACCATTTTTAGTAATGGCGTAGTTTTTACTTGTCAAATGTCAAAAGATGACAGCTTAGCAGGCTATTCAAAATGAAACCTCTTAAGTATTGGAAAACCCGTTATTTCTACTTTTGCTGATAGATATATTAGAAGTGATTGACTGCCTAATTTTACTGTTTTACCAAATCGAAAATACTGAGTATATCACTCATTACAATTAATACTTATTATCTATAAAAAACCGAAAGATTTTTTCAAATTAAAGTTATGACTGATTACCAAGCCTATACGACTAAGCATTTATGAGGATCTCCCGGAAATTCTAAGGTTTGTTGACGCCGGGGCCGAACCCACCGTACACCCTTTTTTACATTTACTTGGAAGGATTGGATAGGATTGTTAGTATATGATTGGATCGACCCGGTTACAAACACCTTGGCGGTCAATTGTTAGCAGTTACATTTTTTTCTAATAATAATTACTTTACTACATTTTTTCTAAAAACTGCTTTCCATCCTTGGCATCCTAAAGTCAATATTAATTAGTTATCAATTACCCCTTATATATTTCCCACCATCTTACTTCCTCCGGCCGTTTTTAATTGATTGCTTGGTTTTTAAATAACCAATCATACTCACAACCAATTAAGTTTAAATTTAAGTTTAATTTAATTTCTATCAACCTGTTACGAATTAATTTTTAAGTGCTACAAACAACTTTAATGTTAATGTTAGTATCTGTTTCCCTTGGCTGCTTCAGCTTCCAGAACCCGCCTCCGAACCTTTGTTGTTGCAATATGATTAAGCGCTGTCTAAATCTAATTATTAACTAACTATTTAAGTTTAATTTTGTAGTAACAACTGCATTCTGAAATAAAATTTATTAGTTTGCTGGGTCCGATTTCTGGTCACTTCTGAAAATCGTAATTATTATTAATTTAAATTCCACTTAAGAGTTATAAAATAGTAGCTCAGAGACTACCTAACATAATAAATATAATTAGTCTCAGCTACTTGTTCAAATGATTTCCGCCATACTGGTCGCTACCGCAACTTAAAACTTAAGTTTAGCCCGAACCTGCCACTAAGATTATAGAAGTTTGTATGAGCGCTTTCCTGTAATGAATTACAATTAATGCTACCAGTGACCAAAATCAACAGGATAAGACGTTAATTAGTTTCTGAAGTATGAAGTCCGAACTAAAGTGCCTGTAAATCAACAGAACGTAAAAATCAAAGCAACCCAATTACTAAACTACCTACATCCGTTGGATGCTTAATGTTTCCGGAAATCCGGTCATGTTGCTCACGTGTTGCATCATATTTAATAACCAACTGGTTCGCTTCCTATTCTATGAGACTTAAATCTTAATTAATTTACAAATCAGCCGGTATCCTAAAAATAAATTTAATTAGGCAACTAACTTGTCAAGGCAGCAAATTAATCACTAAATTTGTCAAGCCTTAAATAATAATCTATCTGCACGTAGTTAGTATTGTTATAAGTATGTATAGTGTTATACAATACATATCGTCGGTTTGCGAGAACAGTGACACATCTCAAAAATGGCCAATTTTGAGATAATAGGAAAAAAATCCTTTAAATGTAACGACCTTTTATCTGGCATAGTGTCACGTGTAACCTATCCATAGTTTTCAATAGATGTGACGTTGAATTTGATGAATTCAACTATTTTACACCAAAAAAAAAAATTCAAATCGATTTCCTCAAAAATATGATATTTTGAGATGTGTCACTGTTCTCGCAAACCGACGATATGTATATGATATAGATAAAGGTTAGCTCGAGAAAGCACAATTCCAAAAACCACAAATCCGCTAGATGCTTGAAGATTCTCGAAGGTTGAGTCAGGTTCCACGGGACTTCCTAAAAATCGAAATTGAAATCGTGATTAGTTAGTTATTTCTAAACTTTACTTACTTAAATAAAATGGAATTTATTTTATTTCAAATTTGGAATTAAAATTGGAAACTAAATTTAAATTTAAATTTTTTCAAGTTTAAGAACAAATTATAAAGAGATTCATTTTTTTTAATAAAACCCGCCAGAGACCATCTCCTAAAAACTACTCCCATCACCCCCTCCCCCCCCTCCCCCCTCCCCCCCCCCCTCCCCCCCCTCCCCCCCCCCCTAACTAACCGAATTCAACTATTTGCTTCAACTTTAAAATTTAAATTTAAATTTTTAATTAAGATTCCACTCCAACCTCTCAGTAAGCCCGCGGAGACGCATCAATATTCTGGAACCCTATTTACAAATATTAATATTTATGATCATTAGTATCTCTGACAATTGAGATCAAATTTAATCAGTTATTTTTAAGTCATAAACCGAGAAAAAAATTATGTAAATTTAGACTCTGAAACAAAGTATAAATTAATACCTCAGTCAACCAAGTTCCACAATTCCGCATTCGCCTACTGCTTCAGGTTCAAGGTTATTTTCGGAAATCTCGTGCTGATTCAGGTGCTGTTTAATCATCATCTATTATGTTTCGCTTCGCCATTATTGTGCTCGCGCAATTTTGCGCCCTATACGGTGAAGTAGACTTGCAACGATTGACTTGTACAGTTAAATTTGTGCAGTTAAACGTTACGTCTAGAGCCGGCCTAACGATTGAAACAACAAAAATAAATTTTTTTTTAAATTTATTTTATGAACAATGAAACGAAGTTAAAATGGCAATTATCTAACAGCGAGCCAAATGTTCAAAATGAGAAAGCCTCAATAAGTTTTCAAGTTGTTCGTCACATAAATGGTTTCGGTATTGATTTTTTACCATTGCCATAAATAAGTATGTGAAAATGTACTTTCGCATGTGTAAGTATTTGAAAATAAAGGCCAAAGAGATAGGGTCAAAGCATTTTAAAACATCTTCAAAATTTTTTAAGGAATTCGCCTTAATTAATGTTTTTTTTTGATTTGGCAATATGTATTATACGAAATGATGTAAAATGCTTTTAAAGAGAATTTCCGAATGTCATTTTCGATAGATGATGTTGATGAAGATTCAAAATTTGTTTCTAATTTGGTCGAACGTAGTTTTCTTCTCAGTAAGTGTTGTAAAATCTTCGCTATGTTTTGTGCGATAATGTTTTCCACAGTTAAATTTTCGGTCACTTGCAAACCCCCAATTCAGACATTCAAATTTTTTGCCATTTACAAAACAAAAATATTCTGACTCCCAGTCTAGTACAGAGCCCGCATTCGCTTCTTGTTAAAATATTATGATAATTTCAATCAGAAATACAAATTATCTAAGTACTTACTGTATTTATGCAGGTCTCAAAATTGTTTATTTTGGAAAGTATTTCAAGATTTTTTAACAGCGATGCTTTTGCCTTCAAAAGAAAACTTTAACTGCGAGTTTACGTAAATATTCTGCTGAAAATTTTTCTTATATCTTACTAATTCTTATTAAGCAAATGAGTGGATCAAAAAAGACTCCGTCTGGTCTAATTACACAGAAATTCGTAATGAAAACAGTAAACAATTTAAAGCGCAAGGTTTCAAATGTGGGAAGATTTTGCAAGGCATTGTGGAACGACTAGGCTTTCCAAATCGAGTAATCGATTATCGATTACTCGATTTTACTCGCCCCATTTTACCTCTTTCGATTATCGATTATTATTTTTAAATAATCGATTATTACTCGTAATCTTAAATTCTATATAACTTGCATTATATAAATTCAAAAACGTCCACTAAACTCCTTTGAAGAACCAGATTAAATTTTGAAATCTTCAATTCACTTTTATTCTTAAAGTACATGTTTAATAATAATAAATTATAAATTAAAATGATTTTGAATATTATATTTTTATTAGTATATTTTTATTACCTGAATTTTCGTTTCATAATTAAAGCTAAAAAACCAAAAATTATTTTTTCAAATAATCGGTTACTCGATTATTATCGAGTATCTCATTTTAAAGTACTTGATAATCGAGTATTGCAAATCTTCGAGTATTTGGAAAGCCTAGGAACGACTATTGACGAAGAAACGGAAACAAATAATACGTCGGCTGAATTATGCAGCACCCCATCACGACCTACATATAATCGATGCAGCAACAAATTTAATCAATTTCTAATTCTGTCTCAACAAAATTTTAAAATTCCGGTCCAAGTAAATTGTCACAATTAGAACAACAGCAGCACAGAAAGAAAATTAGGATCACAAAGTTGGTCGCTTTATTTTTGCAACAAATGTTTCATTCAGAACGGTCGAGAATGAAGAATTTAAAAATGTATGTAGAGAGCTATGTCCGGATTGTCATCCGCAAACTATAGGTGGTAAACCTTGAAGATGAACACATCGATTTACGAGAAAAGTACTTTTCTGCTCTCAGATTATTAGGCACTTTTGTAATTGTAACTTTGGCTGGCTGTATGTTCCTGTATAATTGCAGAAAATGTCGAAGTCATTTTAGTTACCACCCTTGATAAGTCGGACATCCTCACACGAGCGACAGTAAAAAAAATTTAGTACAAGGTTGCATACGCAAAAATGAAACTTATTCAATGTTCAATTGTCAGTTTTGTAACCGACAAAGCTAGCAACATAAAAAAGATGAGGAAACAAATTTTTGAGGCTACCGAAAATGAAAGTATGGATGTGCCCGTCCATATATTAAGCTTATTTGCTTTAGACGTAGGTAGTTGGTAAACCTGGCTGCAAAATAATTTTAGGTCAAATAACAAAAATATTGAAATATTTTCGAAATCACAATTTACCCAAAGCTATGGTATGAAACGATTGGTACCAAAGCTTGGTATGAGGGTCTGCTCTGGTACAGCCTTCGGAAGTCCGATGGAATAGTTATTGCAACATACCTACATATTTATATATTCTCTTATTTACAGAACTGGTTTATATTAGCAAAAGTATCCGAGCAAAACCGAGAATAAGCCAGCTTTGATGCAAATATTGGTAAATTGGTATTAAAAAAATGTTAAGGGAAGAGCGGAAGACTTGGTCAAGTTTTAAAACCTATTTCCAAAGCTATTTATACTTGCCAAAGCAATAAGGCAAAGTTATGTAATTGCGTACTTGCCTGGAATGATTTAGAAAAGGATTTTTTATAATCTTGCAATACAATAATTTCTGCTCACTTTGCAGCGTTCCTTCTTTACATTAAGTACAAAGACAAATAATACTGCAATTGAGGTACTAGAAGAAAATTTTAGTTTATCGTCCATGGCATTGTTTTTAAATACAAGGTCAATTTCCTTTTATTTCGTTATTCTGTATGCTTCAAAACAAAATTTAATTCTTCCAAAAAGTTCTTAAAATCTAATTTAGTGTTCCTGTTAAATTGTATGTTTTAACCATTATTTAAAACTCATAACAAGTAGGTTGGTAAACAAAGATTTGACGTAACTAAAAAGATGTTTAGATATAATTTTGAGACAGAGCTTTGTTTTGAATTTTATACTCGTATCCAAAATCTTCCGCGTTTTTTATCTATGAAAAATTATATTACCAACAAAACAATTTAGAATATTAGACAAAAATGTAGATAAATTGTACAGTGTTGATCCCACATAACTTGCAATTGGTCTCAGTGAGTAACTAATAACTATCCTTGTGGATTTTTGTTAAACCATACACCAAGGACCACACTATGTCAATTTTGCTTAAATGTTCCCAACAGCTAATCATTAAATTTAAATTTGTCAGAATTGAAGAAATACCAAATGTTTTAATTTCAAAATATGTATTGTTGTCTAATAAGGTTTAGTTCATTTTCCCTAAATAATCAGTTTTTTTTTCATGAGAACCGTTGTTTTACCCTTGAAAGCTTTCAATATAAACATTTCGTCATTGTGTGTCAAAAACCTTTTTGCCTTAAACGAATCTCGAATTTTTTGCGTTTCTTCAATTTTGAAAAAAAATTTTGTTTAAACAATTACCGAAATTAAAATTTGTTTCTAATAATATTGTGAGTTCCCTCACCTAATTTTGAGGTGCCACTCTCTATATCCGCAACAATTTCAAAAACTCTCCTAAAAGTTAAACAAAATTTATTACCTAAACTGAGAATTTTGGCCACATTGAGATACATTTCTAGATGATACATTCCTTGCCCGAAATACGAGTAGCACACACAAGTATTTCTAATGCCAATTTGTATTTCTAAAAATTAGCATTTAGCACTATTTCAGTATTCAGTACCAAGAAAAAAAATTTACCTTCAAATATTTTTAATTTTTTGTATTCTTTGTTTACCAACGTAGACTCGGAATGACATAAAATTTAAAAGCAACACTAATTTAGTTTTGAATAATTTTCTGGAAGGATTAAAATTTGTTTTGAATCATAAAGAATTTAGTTTTAACGGCAGATGTTTGAATAAGTTTTTGGCTCTCGAATGGGCTCACCAGTCAGTCCGACAGTGGCTAACTTGTCAATTGAATATATTGAGGCTGAAGTGTTGAACACATCTTTCGTTAAATTTATTTTCTTCTTTAGGTCTTGTTATGTTGATGATATTTTTTAAGGCTATTCCAAATTTAGATGTTGATTGTTTTCGCGAATTATTTGATTAATGAAATTGAAAGTGAAGTTCTTTTGGCTTTTCTTGACGTTTTTGTAATACGTAGTGGAATGGAAGTTTAAAACCTAACTGATATCACAAAAAACCCTGTCGGGACGATACCTAAATTATGAATGGTGGCTTCCATCTACAATTTGGTGTATTGGCCGAAAAATGAGATTATCGGGTGTGGAATTTCTTCTGGTACAATTTAAGTACCTACACATTAAAATTTAATTCAATGGTAATAACGTTCAGCAAACTTTGTTAAATTTGGTTTGTACAAGAAAATGAAGCTGATGAAAACTGTTTTCATTAATTTTGATTTCAAGTTTATGACAACGTTCTAGTTTTATGTAATATGTTCCGTAAGCACCTAGTTTATTTTAAAGCACGATTATTAACATTGGAAAAATGACATTTAATTAATTATTAAAATTTTAAAGCACGCGACTAACATTTATATTCAACTTCGATTCATTTACTACATTTTATAGATATATTTTATAAATATTATTTATATTGATGTTAAATCGATTTTCCACTAAATGGAATACAATAAACTCTCAATAACTTATAGTAGAGAATTGTCCACCCAGGTTCATCATTATTTTACGGTTACATAAGCCTAACGTTTATCTTTCTATTTTTCTTAAATAATTTTCACGTCAAATTCTTGATGGAAACATAAACACATCATTCTAATTTAGCATAACCAAGTTAGGTTGTAAAATATGTGTACGAGTTTAAATACAATGTACGTCTGGTGAAACATTACAGCACATATTTTTGAAAATATATTTATGCAGACTGTGAAATTCCCCCGGTGGTTGTTATAAAATAATTTGATTAGTATATTGTATTATATCATGTTATGAGATTGAATTAGACATCTTATGTACTTGCATATTAAATTAATATCTATCGATACATTTTGAATTTTTTTGTATTAAACTTCAAAATATGTTCTTATCTCTTTATAAAACATTTTATAAAATCATCATAGAGGTAAAAACTATAGAGAAGAAATAATCAAACGTCAAGCGTACAAAAATCTGTGCGAAAAAGAGGAAGACTAAAATAGTTTAGTTAGGGCCGTATTTAAAATTTTATTCAATGCATTGAAATGGAGTGGCTTGCTTAAAATAAAATAATTAAAGTTTAAAAAATGTTTTTATTTTAGTTGCAAATACACGGATAATTATTATTTAGTTCAATTTTTTAGTAAAATTAATTTTATTATTAAAAATAACTTTTCTAAAGTCTTTATTTTACAATTTTAGTATGGACCTGGTAAAAATAATTGTAAACAAATTGTAAGATTCCTAAGCACCAAACAACAACAAAATTTGTTGTTTTTTATTGTAATAAATTTAAATTAAAAGTGCACGTTTTTTATCATAAATTACAATATTTACATCACAATTTTAATTTCGTTTTATGTAAGCCAGAATAACAGAGCATTCACAATGAAAAAACTTTTTACTTACAGGTTTGTATGAATTCCAACATGACGAACAAAATTTGTTTTTCGTTAGGTTGGAAATTCATACATACCTGTAAAAGTTAAAATTAAAACGTGTTTCATTGTGAATGCTCTGTAAATCTTACCGATGAAAAGAAATTCCCGGTAATTTGTTGCGAGTATTTTACGACATTTTCTGATTAAACACCTCATTTTTCATAAATTTTTTTTATTAGTTTTTCACAAATAATGTATGTACAATATGTTTTTTTAAATTGTTTTGTTTTATTTGATAATTTTGAATTTTCACGAAACTACGCACAACCACTTTTTAACAATAATATAAACTAAATGCTTTGTTTACATAAAAGAGTTTATCGTTCCATCGAAAAGTTAACCCTGTTACACAACAATATCAAATAAATGGCGTACTTTTACAAAAATTATTCGAGATTAAAGACCTAGGGGTTACTTTCGTTGAAAACGTGTGCTTTACTAAGCATATTGAACAATGCGTTGCTAGAGCCAATTCCATGCTTGGTTTTATTAAGCGTTGGACTGGGGATATTCATGACCTAGAGACAATCAAGATCCTGTATTATGCCTACGTGAGATCTCAACTTGAATATGCTGTCAACATCTGGTGTCCTTTTTACGACGAACCTATCAGAAAAATCGAGAGTGTCCAAAAAAAGTTTATACGGTATATAACGTGTAAAGACGGATGGGATTATGACCATGACTTACCGCACCACGTTAACCTGAAGCGATTACCATCATATGCTACTGGATGCAAAACCTATCAAATGACAACATTGGCAAATAGACGAGAGCTTTTAAAATGTTCGTTTATTGGAAATATTTTACTTGATCAAATCGATGCACCATCCATACTGGAATCAATTAAAATAAAGGCACCGAGTAGGAATTTAAGAGATCATGAGTTCCTTCATCTAAATAAACACAGAACAAACTATGGTGACAATGAACCGGTAAACATGATGTCGAAGAGTTTTAATAAAATCGACCATCTGTTCGACTTTTACTTAAGTAAAAACAGCTTTAAACGTAGGTTGAAGCAACATTTTGCTCCAACCTAAAAATATTTTTAGGTAAATTTTTATTCTTTTTTTGTTTAATTTAATTTTTATTCTACCATGTTCAGTATGTTATAAATTCAAGTCATATTTGTAGACTTTTCTCAGTATAAATAAAAAATAAAATAAAAAGAAAGAGCATAAAACATAAAAGATATAGAACCATCTCTCTCCAACTGTGTACGCTTGACATAGAAGATTGTTTCAGTTCTATAGTATATAACTCTATGAAAATCACACACAAACCGCAAACGGCTTATAGGGAAAAAGTAAATTTAATTCAGCCTACAAATTTTCAATATCATTGGGCGCTTTCAGATCCGCAAACTGTTGGCATCATGTTTAGTGAAATCATTGCTAATTTGATTTGAATTACTAATAAAGTTCTTAAATTTCATAGCGTTGGCCGTGATTTTACTCAACATGTTGCCAACTGTTTGGTGCTCTGAAAGCGCCCATTCTAGCCAAAAAACAATGGTTACTTCCAACTTAAGCCGCATCCACACGAGGTGTGAAATGTACACTTATGCGCGCATTTAGCGAATGTAAACGTTGTGTGGATGGTTTTCACATGACGAATGTCATGCCCGCATAACCGCTTATATTCGCTAAATAAGCGAATACGCGCACATAAGTGTAAATTTCACACCTCGTGTGGATGCGGCTTTAGAATGGTTACAACGACATTGTAATAACAAGATAAAAACTGGGTAACCCTCGTATAAAGTGATTTATTTATTTTAACATTAGATATTAGAACGACATTTTGAAATATTCTCAAATAAGCATTTAGTAGGCTTGCTTAATGAATGTCTATTAGACGCGGGTGTATAATGTGTACGACCTCTAACTATAATTTTACTTATGTATCATCATTCATAATCATTGTCATTCAATACAAATATGTTAACCAAAGAGCAATTAACAGGCTTCACTTAATAATATCGCAATAATACGCAAGTAAATTTTATTAAAAAAAAGCTTTTTACTAATTCTGTTGTGTGATATTGTTGCTGTTCCCAACTAATTTAAAACAAATAATTATAAATTCAACAAATAATCATACTTACAACTTATGTACTTAAATACAAAACAAAATAATCACTCTAAAATGGGAGAGCGAAAAAAAGCTCAACATATTGAAAAGAAAAGCACGTGATCATAAAAAATTCATCAAACAAAAATAATAAATACAGTATAATGCAAAAAAAAAAAACGAAAATGTAAGTTTGTAATGTACGTATTTTGATGTTGTTCGACGCTTTTTATGGTCGATTTATCATGAATAAAAATGAAAATTGAAAATACTCGTGAATTTACGTTTTAAAATATTCTTAATATGCGGTTAACTGCGATGAAAATGGAAACATACGTGTACATATATCTGTAAGCGCGATAGAGATATTATTGAGGTAGACAGACTATTTATACAAAATGTGGTTTGCTTAGTTATTAAATGTATGATAAATAACCAAATCATATACATACGAATTTACGAAAACTTTTATTGTCACGCGTATATGTGAGAAAAAAAAAACACAACAAGGTTGTTAACCGATCACACGTCACCATATTATGATAACATTAATTTTTTATTTAGTCTACATATACAGTCAGTGTAAAAAATTGTCGTACACCTAGGTTAGGTTAGGTTTGGGTGGCGGTCCACTATAGGACCAGGCATAGACACAAAAAGGTTCGTAGCCGTACTACAATTTAAAAATTTTTCCTCCAACTCATTGAAACCACTTTGAGCTTGCTACGAAGCGCTGGATACTCCTGACGTCCATCCTGCTGAGTTCCGTCAGGTCGTTGAAAAGGGGTGCCCCTAGAAAATTCAGTCTGTTTCGTGCCAGACGAGGACAGGTGCAAAGAAGATGAATTACTGTCTCTTCCTCCTCTTCGTCCTCGCAACTACGACAGTAGTCATGTGAGAAGAAACCAAGTCTACTCGCATGTCTGCCTATGAGACAGTGCCCTGTAATCACTCCAACAACCACACTGATCTGCCCTGTATTGTTGCAGGTCGTACACCTAAAATATCATTCAAAATCTATTTACCTGAAATCTTACTAAAAATGAAATACTTATAGACAAGAAAACAAATTACCGGGTTTGAACTCCAACTGGATGAAAAAGGAGGTTTCCTGTTCGATTCCAATCTTTTATGTGAGTATTTAAGGCTGGAGTGGAACTATGTAATGGGATGTTGGTCTACTTAGTTTAGCAGGACGGTAAAATACCGATACATACATAATATATAACCATTATGATTTCGCCGCGCTTAAATCACAGTTTTAATTAAAATTAAAATTCAATTAATTGTATTGTTTATAATAGCGAATAATTGTAAATAGCATATCCGGATTTTGAACGTTCGTTCTTCATTAATTCTTGGTTACTACTAAGTAACCACGAATTGATAAAGAACGATCGTTCAAAATTCGGATATTCTATGGAGAAAAATACGTGAAATCACAAATCGTTTATGTGGGATCAGAAGTCATGTTTTAATTTTATGATTTTTATGTTTTGAATGTGTAGCGCTGAGTAAAACAAACAATGATGCAACATGATTTTTTGTTGTTGTTGTTTTTTTAACCCTTAGCGGCCACTAGGGGTGAATATGTACCCCAGGCCAAATCAACCTTAATTTATGTTATCAAAAACTACGAATATCATAATTGTCGCACCATCTATAGGTTGTAATGTAGGTTTCTTGCATGGTAGATAGAAGGAAGAAAAAAATATTAGTAGCGCCCTAGCGCTATAAACGATGAATTTCGGAAGGTGAGGTACTTATATTTATCAAATTTATTTTTATTTTTATACTGCACCATCAGTAATATAATAAATTTTAGATAAATCAGGAGTTTTAGTTTTCAAAAACTTTCATCAATTTTTCGATGAACAAGTAAGCTGCTAAAGTGTCATGGTGAAGACAATCTAATGTTATAATGAAGCTGTAGTGTAGCAATTTTTCTCCTACTTTTTGTAAATTATAAGCGGATGAATATTCGCTTGTTTGTTGTTTCAATGAAACCCTTGTGCTGCATTTTGCAATATAAATGCATAGATTTCGGCAAACTCACAAGAAACAAGTACCTTGGTACGCTTCAGACTTTACTTTTTGTTTTTTATGAAGCTAGATTGTTTTAGTGAAATGAAAGATGAAACAATGAGTAATCAGATTTTTCAACTTAATTGAGAAATTATCCAGAAATTCATCTATCATTAACATTTCTTAAATTTTGTCGAACAGTTTGACTCAGGAAACGGAGTATAACACTTTTTTAAGCCACTCATTATTACACTATCACTTTTGTTTTGTTTAAATCAATATCGCTTCACACACAACTTGAAAAATTAATTTTGACACTAATTTAACCATTATACCTGTTTTTTAATTACAATATACCTTTTATTATACTTCTAATTTAATATAACTCTTTTTTAAATTTGTTTCAAAAAAATTTGTAGAGGCATAGGATATTAGAGTGGTTGGACCACAAAAATCCACAAAATACATGACTCATACCAAGATTTTATTTTTATTTTACTAATAGTTGTGCCCAATGTTTTTTTTTTGTTTAAGCGCTTACTTAAAATTGCAAAAAAAACACATTAAAATTTGATTTTTATACCCAAAAAAGGGTAGATGAATATGCTTAACCGTGTTTTTGCAAGAAAACGAAACAAGATGATCTGCTGATTTCTTAGTATGTCTAATAGGGAAAAAGATAAACATGGGAGAAAATTCAAAAAGAACGTTTCGGCGGCCATTTTGATAAAGAAAAATTAAAGATGGTACCCTTTTCATAATTATTTTATAATCCCTATTTATTTATGTTTAAATTGTATAATTATTGGATAATTAGTTGTCTTTCTATAGCAATAATTACAACACAAATGCCCGATTTCAGAACAAAACAGCAATTCGTCAGTTAAATAATATTTCCTCTCTTTCTTCTTTTATGAAATTGCAATTTGTTTCATAATTCAAAATCAATGCTATCTGGATAATTAAATATTTGACTTTTCAATATCGCTCAAATAAAAATTTAATTCTCCCTTTAAAATGTTCATGTAAAAAATAAATATAATCAGATAGCATTGATTTTGAATTATGAAACAAATTGCAATTTCATAAAAGAAGAAAGAGAGGAAATATTATTTAACTGACGAATTGCTGTTGTGTTCTGAAATCGGGCATAAGTGTATGAAATTTTTAAATAATAGACAGCCTGCATGATACAATAATACAAGATAAAGTAAAAGTACTTATCATAGAAAATTACTGAAATAATGCAAAAATGAGAAAAATATTTCAATCGTCAGATTGCTTTTGCAATCCAAAGGAAGAGGAAGTGTACATCATTTCTATTAATTTTTTTAAAATATATATTGTGTTATTTTTGTTTTAAAAAATGCATAATCAAATATTTTAAAAATCGACTAATACCCTAGACAGAGTGCGGTTTAATAAAACCGATTTAGTTAATTTTTTGAGTTTAGTCGTAGTGTGTTAACCTCGATTTTTACTAAACACATTTTTATTTTCATAGAGTAATTGAGCGAGTTTAGATTATTTGAGTTGTACAATTTTATAAATCCAAAATTTATGAATTACTTATTCATCAATATCAAATTATTTTATAAATAACTAAAAAATATTTTTTATATAAAAAATATCTAACCATAAAAAAAACACGTCCTGTTTGATCTTCAATATTTTAATGACTGTCGGTCGCGAATCGGCTGATCGGCTCGAGTAATCGTATAAAAACATAAAAAAAGCATAAAAAATACAATAAATAAAAATAGAGATAGAGAGAAAAAAAAATATTGGCGTGCCAGCGACAGCGTGTTTTGGCTCTCTCGTGTTTACTTTAACTTGTATTATTATATCATGGACACGCTGTATCTTTAAAAACAACAACACCAAAAATCATTTTCCATAAATCTGTGGTTTTTTGAGAAAATACACTCCCGAGCAACTGAATCGACTAGACCATCAAAACGCATATTTTTTTAAAATGGCTGGATCGATTTTCGAAAAACAGCCTTCTTTTGACAGCCTAGTATTTTATCTTTTCAAGGATACCTTTATCATTAAAATACATACAGTACTTTTCAAAATAAAGCAGTCTTAGCAAAATGCGATGTTTCGGTGAACACAATTGGCGTGATGCAATCTCCTGTATAATGCCACGTTGACCGATATTTGTCGTCACTTATGAGTCAGACGTTGACCTGAACAAATCTCTATCAGTTTAATTCATTGTTTCCTTAAAATCATGGATACCACTCCAGAAAAATCCGCACAAGTTGTTGCTTTATTGCAAGAAGGACGCAATCAACAAGAAGTCGCTCGTCAGCTTAACATGAGCCAATCTGCTGTCTCAAGAGTATTCAGAAGGTTTCAGGAAACTGGTACTTCAATCGAAGACCACAAACCAGCCGGTTTCGATGTACATCAGAGAGGGACGATCGATTTATCGTCCTAACTTCACTGCGAAATCGCCATCTCACGGGCGTCGATATGCAGCAGGAGCTAAGACAAGTTCGAGATGTAGCTGTTAGTCAATGGACAGTAAGAAGACGCTTAAAGGAAGCCAACCTCACTCCAAAAAGGCCCGCTAGAGGCCCAAAATTGACAACACGCCACCGCAAACAGCGACTCGAATTTGCTTGCGAACACATCAATTGGAACATCGAGCAATGGACGTCCGTTCTATTTACTGACGAGTGCAGAATATGCCTCCATGGTAGTGATATGAGAGACCGGGTCTACCGGCGTCCAGGAGAGCGATTTTCGTAGTGCTGTTTTGCTGAAACAGTCTCATACGGCGGCGGTTCGTGTATGGTGTGGGCTGGCATCTCGTTTGAGGGAAAAACAGATCTTGTTTTCGTACCTGGTGGAGGCCGTGAAGGAGGTCTGAGCGCTGAACGATATATCGAGGGCATTCTCTTGGATCATGTAGTGCCCTATGCAGGATATATAGGGGAAGATTTCATATTGATGCATGACAATGCCCGGTGTCACACAGCTCGAACCACTCGACAGTTCTTGGATGAGGTCGGACTCGAGACGATGAGGTGGCCAGCACTCAGTCCAGACATGAATCCAATTGAGCATTTATGGGACGAACTAAAACGGAGGGTCCGAGCTAGAAATACTGTACCATCTAACATCAGTGACCTGAAGATTGCGTTAGAGGAGGAGTGGGGTGCGATCCCCCAAGTATTTGTCAAAACCTTAATAAGGTCAATGGGGAACCGCATGCGAACCGTTGTAAGGACACAAGGGGAGCCATACTTATTATTAACCAATAAAATTATTTTTGTTTTGCTTGAGTTTTTTGTTGTAATTTAATTTTAAACACCCCCAATATTTTTTGCTTGATCATCAATTTTGGTTGCGTTTTCATTCAAAATTCAATACAAAAAAAAGTACTAAACCAATTTTCATAAAAATAGTGTCATTTTAAAGCAAAAATATCAGGCTTTCAAAAAAATAATGTCTTATGAAAATCGGTTTGACCGTTCTAACAAAAATCGCCCTTATGTGAGCGCTTAAGGTTTTAGTCGATTCAGTTGCTCGGAAGTGTAGTTAACTGCAAAAAGATCATTTTTGGGAAATTGCATTTGAAACAAAAATGAAGATAATCTAAATAATTTTGAATAATTTATTTATTTCGTTTGTATTGTCAAATTAACAAGATGGCAGAAATCAATTTTCATAAACATATTTTTTAAAATCAGTTTTGTTATGCTATAGAATGGAAATAGTATATCAAATATCCTGTTTTGATTTATCTGAATTTAAATTCATATAAAGTCGATATCTGCAGATAACTAGTTTTATTAACAAACAAGAAGCACTTTAAAAACTGAAAAACAATTGCGTCGAGTCATAATTTGCACATCTCTATAAATCGGAAATTCATAGTCTTTAGCCATTAGTCATACATTTCGGAATATCTATGAATAAAATCTTAATAAACTTTTGATGAACGTTTCTCGCCGAGTCATTAGGCCAATACCAGTGTATTGTTTTAATTATTGTAAAAATATTAACTCCACTTAACCCCAGTGAATAATCTTTTCAATCTTCTGTGCAAGGATTTTGTTCAAAAAATGAGACTTGAGAGTTGCAATTTTTATCGGCTTACTAGATGTACGATAATATTAAAATTAAACCAAACAACAATAATATTTACTGTTGTCTATCTAGTACGTACACGAAAATCGCAACTCTCAAGTCTCATTTTTTGAACAAAATCCATGCACAGAAGAAAAGTTACTCTGACTATTATTTACCTGAAACATTTAAGCTAAAATCATTTTGGTCCAAGCAAAATATGTGATATTTACGGCTAGGTATAACCAGAAATCGAGCCATTTAATAGAAGTGTCTAGTAAAAGATCAACATAAATTGCAGAATTCAGAGATTCAGAATGAAGGTAATAAAAACTGCCAACATTTGAGGATAAAAGCGGAATTCGTTTGATTTAATTTTCACCGTTGTGTCAACACGAGTATAAAACGACGGATTCTTAATCGGTGACCCAAAAACGATGAAAATGACATGCGTCTTGGCTGTAATATGATACATATATGCGGTATTTTATGAATAGGAGTTGTCGATAAGGGATGGAGGGAGTGAAATTTTGTAAATGTGACTAGAGATTCGTAAGTTTGGTGACATAAAAACGATGAAAATGACATGCGTCTTGCCTGTAATATGATATACATACTGTGGTGGTCATATTATTAAGGACACATCAATTCTGTTGGGGAAATGTTTGCTTTTGGCGACTTATGTATTTTACTAAACATTTTTATCGCCTAGCCATACGAAACTATTATTTGCTAAGGTGCATTCAACCTGCAAAGTTTTACTTTGTACTAAATAATATTTGTACTAAATGTAGAAATACATTTTTTTAACTAAATTAGAAATATCTTAAAAAACACATTTCTAGCTGAGCTACCTCAAAATATTGAGTGGATGCACATTCAGCATTATTGACTCTACATTTCTTTCATTTGGAGTTTTGTGCTATCTAGGCTAGAAACAGCTCTCAGGGCATTAAATAAATTTAGATTAATATGAATAAAATTAGTACTTGTTGGTATATGTATTAATTAGTACTTATCGTATTTAGTAGACGAGCAAAAGTTATATTTTTAAGTGGAAAATTCATTAACGGTACTTAAAATGTAATTTTTATTTGTGTATTAAAAATCATAAAGGCTAAAATTACTTGTTGTAATTAGTACTAATTTTATTCATATTAATATAAATTTACTTAATGCCCTGAGAGCTGTTTCTAGCCTAGATAGCACAAAACTCCAAATGAAAGAAATGTAGAGTCAATAATGCTGAATGTGCATCCACTCAATATTTTGAGGTAGCTCAGCTAGAAATGTGTTTTTTAAGATATTTCTAATTTAGTTAAAAAAATGTATTTCTACATTTAGTACAAATATTATTTAGTACAAAGTAAAACTTTGCATTTTGAATGCACCTTAACAAATAATAGTTTCGTATGGCTAGGCTATAAAAATGTTTAGTAAAATACACAAGTCGCCAAAAGCAAACATTTCCCCAACAGAATTGATGTGTCCTTAATAATATGGCCACCACTGTATATGGTATTTTATGAATAGGGGTTGTCAATAAGGGTTGGAGGGGGTGAAATTTTGTAAATGTAACTAAAGATTTGTAATTATACATCTTGACTGTAATATATGATACGGGGTTATCAATAAAGGATAAAGGGGCTGACATTTTGTAAGTGTGACTAGATAATCGTGATCAGCGACCCCAAAAACCTCGGAGTAGTGAATTTAAGATTATTTAATAGATTTTACAAATTTTGGCCAGCTTTTCGGCAATCGGCCCCACTGTGCGCTGGTGTGTATCAATTTTATCATGAGTTTTGTATGAAAGTCAGCAAATTAGGATTAATATACACATGTTCACAAAATTATTATACACCGCTATTTTTTCGCATTTTCACCAATATTGCCGATTTGTTTTCTTTTTTTATTCATATTCGGAGAACCTTGCTATTTTGTTGGCCCGCCTTGATTTTTGATTATTTCTGCAATTCATTCTATTAAATTTTGTACAAGTCGCTTAGAGATCAATGGGCTTAATACTTTCTTTTCTTCTGATAATTCTGCCTTCGAATAGGCAATCGATGTACATTTTCTTATGCTGATCTTCCTCTTCAGAATGTCCCATAAATTTTTAATTGCGTTTAGGTGGGAGTTCTGGGCCGGCCATTCCACCAAATTTATTTTATTTTTTCAAACTGAGATATCAAACCAAATTAAATATTCGCGTTGTGCTATGCAAACAATGATCCTTAGATACAGTGAGATTCATTATATCACTTTTAGACTAGGAAGGAGTAGAAAACGAAACACCGTCAATAAATATGAATATTTAAAAACAAAGTAAAAAATAAATCGTTAATATCGGTGAAAAATGCGATAAAATATTGGTGCCTAATAATTTTGTGAATATGTGTAGATACGACATCATAATTAAAATGTCATTTTACTTTATTATAAAAAAATCTTCATTAGTTTGAGATTTTATTTGCATTTTGTTTGATTTTTTCGGTGTACGAAAACTTTTTTACTGACTGTACATATTTATGTATAAATTATTAATGTTAATTAATCCAAATTATTTTTACAAATGTCTTTTGTTCTTTTTTTATTTAATTTACAATTCGCAAAATTTCAGGTTCTCTTAGGGAAGCATTAGTTATACAAATATGTACAGATTTTATAAAATAATAAAATTGGTAATTTTTATGATTGAAGCACATCGATAATATAATATTACCTAGATATTTGGCAAATACCTAAAACAAATAAAGGTTACACCACTAGAAGAATACTAAAATTGCAATAAATTTATAAAAAAAATTTAATGATTTATATCATTAGCGCGTAAGGATTGTTCAGCTCATTAGGTTTTGACAATGAACATTATTTCATTGGGTCATGATAAAGGTCAGAATATAAATTGAGTAATTTAGGATACAAATAATATAAATTTACACATTTAGTGATTTACGGTTGAGTTTGAATTTTTTGTAAATTTATTCTGGTTTCTGAACAATAACTTTATTTTACCGCCATACATACCTTTCTATAATTTTTGTTAATTGGCAAAGATAATAGTCATACAAGTAAACAAATATTATTTTAATATAAGTTGTTGCGTGTTCTATGTAGTTATTTATAAAATTTAATAGAATACAGTACGATCTATAGAAGCTAGAACAGAATAAAGGTGGTGTGTGTGGTCTACAGAAAATTAACTCGAGCTGTGGTTCAAATATTTTACTTCTGAAAATTGTTTTTAAATCGCTTCATAAAGATTGCAGTATAAAATTAACGAAAAAAACAGTAGACCAACTTGTTTGCACCCGTAGAATGTTAATGCATCTCAATGAGTTTTCTGAAATTCAGACCCGCCGAAGGATAGTAGGCTCATTGTTTACAGATAGAGCAAACTTTTTTAATAGTCTAAAAGTGGGTCAACGTTATTCAAATAGTTATATACCGGCTGGAAATTTGTGAGAAGGTTGTTTTCTTTCCGCTGTGCGATTCCAGTTCAGTGATAAAATGAAATGATAAATTTGATTCGGTGCAAACAAAGCAAAAAGAAAAATTCATTGTTTTTCATATTATGCCTACTTTGAAATTGAAATGTTTGAGCTTTATCAAGAAGTAAAGCAAAGTCAAAATAATTATTTATTATGCTAGGTTTACAACGACACACGATACTACTATAGAATGAAGTTTTATACAAGAATTTTGCACTAAACGCTGCAGTTACTACATTATTTATACCATTCAATAGTTGAGCGTTAATTTCTGCTTCTAGAAATCTATTCACGATACCTTACCTCTTACTAATGTTATACCAAAAATGATACATATAGAAACATGCAAAGCATCAGTAGAAAAAGTTGATAAAAGCATAATAAAGTTATTTATACGGTGTTGGTGCGTATATACACACGCAGTATGTTCTCTCAATACAAACATTGTAAAAGATGTTGTATAGTTTGTGAGAAATGAGTGATGAAGTATTAACATGTTTTTAAAGGTTGTAACGAATATCCGACCTTGCGAACATCCGTTAACAGATGCCCAGTAGTCACCACCTGCAGCGTTATGCCGGCAATCGCACAGTCTGGGGTGTGGGGTTGTGGTGGTGCCCTTCCTGGGTCTATATTGCTGCCGTAGTGAAACAAAAAAAAAACTACACACACTCACATCAGCACGCCGATCAATCCATCCCCCGAAATACAATTAAACAATTACCACATCATCTTTTCATTACTAGACCATCACAAATTTTATATTTATATTGAAAAAAAAATTTACACAACAAAATTATTTATAAATTGTTTTCGGCTTTTTATAGACAACATACTATTTGTAATGACATACTCATTATTTTCGATTTGGCAAATCAGAAAAATAATGGAGTCATACTCCTAATATATCTACCAGCAAAAGTAGAAAATATTCATCCCCTCCCCCTTTTCTTTCCCGCAGAGTCAATACAAAGTGTATCAACTCTCAAAAATGAGAAATCTCTTTGAGATTTTGTGTTGGTAATTCGGTTTCGTACAGAAAAGTAAGGTCTACTCATCAGGTAGCTACGACCGAACTACAAAAATTCAACTCTCGAAAAATACATTAAGTATTTAACTAGAGGGTATTGAGTTAGCGAATTATATTCACTAACTCGAACTCAAAATTCCAAGCAGAAATCTCATTTGTGTGCGTATAATGCCCGCACTAATATTTACGATGTTTCGAAACCGAATTACCAACACAAAATCTCAAAGAGATTTCTCATTTTTGAGAGTTGATACACTTTGTATTGACTCTGCGGGAAAGAAAAGGGGGAGGGGATGAATATTTTCTACTTTTGCTGGTAGATATATTAGGAGTATGACTCCATTATTTTTCTGATTTGCCAAATCGAAAATAATGAGTATGTCATTACAAATAGTATGTTGTCTATAAAAAGCCGAAAACAATTTATATTAAATCAGACAATTTTAACATCGTAAACAAAATTATTTGTAAGCTACTTTAACAAACAAAACTTTATAAATTTTTTTCTTTTTGATGAACTGGCAATTTCATATTGCCACAAAGGAAACCAAACACGCAGTCCACGCTCTCGATTAGGAGTCAGCCGGGCCCTTCAAAACTCGCCAACCAAGATCTGAAATGAAAAAAAAACAGAAACGAGCCGCAACCAAAGAGAAAAAAATATATATAAAATTATTTGAATATTAACAATTACGCAAACTAAAAACAGAAAAAATAATAAATGGTCAAAGGTAATGAGCCGATAACAGCTGATAATCCGTTACCACGGTCTCGTATCCCGATCCATGCGGTGCCAATGCTCTCGAAACTTCGCCAATAACGGAGCGATCCCGATGAAGATTTTCTTCCTCCACCGAAACCCCCGTTGCACAGCGCTCTCGAGTCTCGCGTTCTGGTTGTTACCAATTTGATACAATCTCGTGTTGTATTGTAATTATACTGTCATCCAATCACAACCGTACAAGTTGGAGTGCTCCAATATTGATTGGGGTAAACTTTTCACCACTTTCCGCAATCCAAAGCTCCGTATTTTGATTAATTGTTACGGCACAGACAGTCGAGTTTTCTGTCTCCAAATCGTTGTTTTAACCGATTTATATTTAATTTATTTTACTTTTTGATCTTTTTTTGTTTATAATTTTTAATTAAAATTTTATTTTTATTTTTATTTTAACATTCTGGTAGTTTTCGCTGTCACATCCAA
This sequence comes from Tipula helvola, assembly GCA_963556165.1. NCBI lineage: Eukaryota > Metazoa > Arthropoda > Insecta > Diptera > Tipulidae > Tipula > Tipula helvola. The sequence goes on from OY744483.1 coordinate 150,738,785, forward strand.
AATTCTTCTCCCAGTTTTTTTTCTGTCATCTCAACTTTGACACACACGCCACCAAACCGAACGATCAAACCACACACCAACAACAAAAATGCGCCATCTGACCCATTCACTCTGACTAATATAAACATTATCGCAGCCTCAAACCCAAAGGGAAATTATCGAAGATGCACACCATTTAGTTTGCTAGAATTTATATTCAACACTTTGGCAGCCAGGAAATAGCGCAAGGTCTATTCGTTACAAGGTTGCCCATCAAGAGTGGTTTTTACCGTTGGTACATATTTACATCTGATTTCTATCATAACCAGCATAATCAGTCAAATAACCACAAGTTTGATTTGATTAGATTAGAGCGCAAATGTAAATAGAACCACGGTAACAAAACCTTTCTCGTAAACCAACCTTAACTACTTAAGGAGGATTTATATTATCCGTTCCTTTCAGTTCCTACACGTATCGGAGAAATGTCGGAGAAATAAGAGAGAACAGATAGATATTATATCGAAGAAATCGGATAAATATTTTCTCTGATGGATCCGATAAAAAATAAATGACAGTTTTTTAGTGTCGTGCAAATGTCGTTTTATTTGTTTAAAAAAATGTTATATTTTTCCTAAATGCACAACAGTCGTGATGTTTGCATTTATCAAAAAGCGCACTGCTTTTAAACAACAATCCGAACTTTTTTTCAGAGAAAAAAGATTGTATTCGAAACTTATCCGAGTGTGGAAAAAAACGACATAGAGAAATACATTTTGTCTCGGATACTAAAAAAAACGCATATCTGTATTTTGACAGTTAAATTATTTCTCTGGTTACTTCGATATCAAAAAAAAACATACCCATAATCAATTTATACTATCCGTCAGACATCCATTTTTTGAACAATATTTGTCTGTGTCGGTTCGCGTAGGAACGGAAAGGAACGGATAATATAAATACTCATATAGAAAATACATGTAACAATATTTTTTTTTGTCTGACACGATACGTGTAGGAACTGAAAGGAACGGATAATATAAATCCTCCTTTATGCGTAAATTTTAACTAATCATATTTTTTTTGTGTTGTCGTTCGATTTGTATAGTGGACATTAAATTCGGTCTAAACTAGGCAACGTATTATGGTTTTAGAATTTCTTATTCAAATAAATTATAATATTTAAAATTTACAAACACCGAAAAAAGGATCTCGATTTTTTAAAAAGGATGCTTAGCGTCGTTATCGGAATATATATTCAACTTTTTTCTGTTTTATTCTATGCAATCTTTTTTGGGGCTCAAGGCACTCCCAACTCTTTCGCAGTTAACTTTTACCGTCCTACTTTACGCAGTAGTTGCCAAATCGAGGACATACGGCTATATACCCGTTTTGTATAAATCACCTGTACATTACATTGCTTCATGCCAACCTATAGTGCTGACATGAAAGGTGAGTCGGCCCATGGATTCTGCATTCTCAACAGGGGGTCATAGTTGTGTTCATCATCATCACCAATCGTAATCAGATGATGAAAAATCCCTTTTGCATCCCACCCCTATCGGAATTCGAACCCGGTACCTCCCGATCCAAACGCCACAGCTTTAACCACTGAGCCGTTTGGTCGTATTTTCATTTATCATATATTCAACTGATGGGGTTGTTAAAAATCCCAATATTATTTAAATTTTTCAGAAAGCATTTCAGAAGATAAAGTTGGTAATACCACAGAATATAGTACATGCACAATTAATCATAAGGGACATTGCGCCGCCCAAAACATTTTTGCCCTTACATTTCATTTTACGTGTCGAACGAGAATTATTTTTGGGATTTGCGCCCAAATAACGACATTTTAACATTGACGAATCTTAACTTTGCCAACCCGACGTGAAAAAATTAAGTCGACATTTTTTCAAACAAAAATCGCTTTGTGTCTTAAGCCAATAAACATAACTTTAATTCTCCTAAAGAATTCTTAAACATTTTATAAAATCATCCTATTCACACCGTACCACAAGCTAATTTAATAAGAGGTTAGTATTTCAGGGTCACTTTTCACTTATTTATTTCCAATATTTAAAATCCAATATTTAAAATCCAATATTTAAAATATTTTACAAATTTTTAAATTTCGTAGAGTAGATTTTCCGTCGATTTTGAATTTGCAGCTGCCCAATTTCACAAATTATTTCGATTTTAAAAATTGTTCAAATACAAATAGATATTTGGTACAATAACTTTTTTAAGAACAATGTAATTTATTTGTAAACTAAGTAAATATATTCTATATACTTCAGTAATCATTCTTGTATACGTACAAATTTTCTCATTGGCGACAAAAAATTTCATCGACAAAAACCAGTCTGATAAAATTATTGAATTTCCTTCAAATTCGTCATAAATGTATCATTCGTCGCTTAATTGAAATCGCAAAACACAGTGAATAGCAATGCTATTTTTATCAGATTTCATTATCATCGAACCAGAATCGCATCCCTGTACACAAATAAATACAATTAAAAATTCTTTTTTGTTTGTATTAGTATTACGATTTTTATTAGTAAAAATTGTCACACAAATGAAAGATTTTTACTAATAAAAATCGTAAAACTAATACAAACAAAAAACCTTTTGAATTTTTAATTGTTTATATTTGTGTTCATTGTGATAAAAGCCACAGCATAACCCCAAAAAATGGACTCCCTGTAGTATAAAATCGGTTGGTTGTTTTTTGTTTCATTTCAGCTATTCGACTTTTCGCGCAAAGTATCTGACATCTAGTGGATGATTTTAAAACTAGGACCAAGGGGGATTAAAATTATTTTGACGTTTGCTTTATGCATGTGAAAAAATTATTTCAAGCGATTAATTTAAATTAATTTAAGACATGGACAAAGCAAATAAAAATAAAAGTAGCAACATTTGTTCAGTGCCGGAATGCAGAACACGTTGTAACAAGGAAAACAGTAATGCTCTTCACCAATTTCCTAACAATAAGTTGTTATAAAAAATGGGTGCACGTTAAACGAATTAATAAAAAATCCATTACTAAATATGGTCGTGTTTGTTCAAAACAGATTGAGGATACAGATTATAAAAGTGCTTTATGAACAAAAATATTGTAGTTTTGTCGAATATAATAACGTTTATATGTTTTAAAAGCGGTAAATAAACATTATTTAAAAAAATCAGCAGTTCCGCCCAAAAATTTACCTCACAGCAAATTTACCAAGCCACCGCCAAAACAACAGAGTCTGCGATTACAAAACTAGAATATTGCTGAATACCAATTTATGAAAACATGAATTATCAAACGAACATAATCATAGGATGCCCCTGAATCAGAAGAAATTATGGTTGTTGGAGACCCAGTAACTCAAACGGCTGATATTACAGTTCAAGCTAGTATTGTTCTTGACTCAGTCATCGCCAAAGATATCGAAAGGAATTCTAAATTAGCAATTGATGACCTAATAACATCGGGGTCCTCGAGCCCGATATTTACAACCGAATTTTTAAAACACATTTTTTTGTTAAATTGAAGATCCTGCTGGTGCTGATAAAATGAAAACAAAATTTTGATTTCTCGGTGATGTCGGTATTGCTTCGAATTGCTGTTTCAACTTGTATCAAATATTTCATAGAAATGTTACCCGTTATGAGAGCGGGTTTAAAATCATTAATTTAGTGGCCTTCTAAAGAAGAGGTGCAAATGAATATTCCTGATAGTTTCTCAGCTTTTGCGGACGTTTGAACTGTACCAGATTGCACAGAAGTTGAGATCAGCTAGACCAATTGCATTAAATGTAAGGTGGTTACATATTCGCACTACAAGGGAAGGAACACCGTACAATTTTTTGTTGCTGTTAGTCCAGAAGTAGATTAATAACTTACATTAGCAAAGGATATACGGGAAAATCATCAGACAAATACATATTTAACCAAGAAAACTTGATCGAACTTTTTCAACACAACGATGCGATAATGGTCGATAAAAGTTTTGCAATCGAAACTGAATTAAAAATGAAGGGCATAAATGTATATCGGCCCTTATTTAAGGATTCCAATATAGCTTATTGTTTATTTATTTATTACCAGCACTAACAAATACGCAAATACGCATAGAATTTTGGATATAAAAAAAGTGTTACAAATTATTATTATTTCGAATACGACTCTTAACCTTCACTCTGTGTATAGCTTTCTATCACGTTGTCTGTGTATAGGGGTCAATCTGACCCCATGGATATCTTCATATATTTCATAGGGAAAGTAATTAAAAGTTGTTTATTTTCCTATTAAATATTTCTATTTTTCTTGAAAAGTAATTACATTCACAAAAAAATCACATTTTAATTAGTCAAATTTGTGTTTTAACCAGATGTGTCATCTGATACCACTTAATCTTAATCCGAAACCATTTCTTATTCTTTGATGCATGCTATACATATGATTTTGGTGTGGTTTTGACAAGATGCTCATCACAAAAATGACATCTTGTTCTGGTTTTCGAATCAGATGATCGAGAGCGCAAGTAACATATTGGTTGTTTGCTAACGGTCTTAGCCGTCAGTTCTTCGCCTGTTGATTCCCGTCTTATTAACCTATTTATAATCCCATTTGATAACCTATTGTTGTTTTTACATTTTTTTTTATCTTCCGAGGGTGAGCTGGCTTGCACTAGTTGCATAAAAAATCATTTTTGAAACGATTTTCTTTAGGATCAAATTCTCAAGTGTTAGGCTGCTATTAAAACAAAATGTTGAAGATTTAGTTCTCGTTTTTTTAATTCCCCCTTCTTAGTAAACTCTTTGGCAAACCGGGTTTATTTTGTCTAATTGTTCCAATTAGTGTAGTTTTTTTCTGTAAAAATTGATCGGCTAAAGTACAAATAGTAAAAAATTTGTCCATGCTAATTTTTCTTTCTATGTTGTCGTACGGTGCGGATATCCGATTTACTAAATTCAAGGTGTAATCAACCGACTGAGGCTTCCTTGGTTGCCCATCAACAAGTACTTCTGCGTTCAATAATAAGAGTTCTTTGCGTGGCGTGGCCAGAATATTTTAATCCCATACTTCCCTGGTTGACTGTCGAGAAGAATATCTTCCTCGAGTTAGAACCAATTGTTCATTAATAGTTGAATTTAATGATGGTTTATAAGGTTCTCATACAATATCATAGCTCGATGAAATGAACAGTCGTCAAGACGGTATAATTCATAAAATCTCTCGTCCCAGTTCTTATGAGCGCCGGCGTAAATTAAAATGCCAATCAGAGCAAACAATTCCACCGAATTAGTATCATACCAAGCACGGTGGTTTTCTGTTATTTTACTATTCATTGTATAAAACTGCCAGGCTTTTCTATTGGTCTCAGTCACGAAATATTCACCAATGTTTCTGGGATGATTTCTTGGAAAGCTAGTAACTGAGTGGTTAGATTGTTTGCTGTTTGCACCGTCAAGCCTTCTCTTTCTCGTAGTAGTAGAACGCGTGTTCCAACATGTTCTTTTTCATTTCCTCGATCGTCAGTGCAAGGTTCAAAGTTTTCATCAACATCAAAATTTATCTACTCAATATGCTCATCCTCATCGAAATCACAAACGTTTATCGTTGCAGTCGGAAAAATCCACAACAATATTGTCGTTCGCTATTTCCTCTTCATCTGACACCTCAGGAGTAGAAATTCTATCGAAAAATTTACGGAGCTCTTGGCTGCTCTGTCTTTTTCGAGCTATAATAGCTATATTTACAACCAGAACTAAATACTTTTACTGGTAAGCACCTTGAATTACAAACACAAACTAAACCGGAAATATCGTTCATTGATCGTTCGGAGCAGTTTCTCTCTCAATCTCACTTACTAATTAGCAGAAAAATTGCACAAAACATCACAGACGTATACAATGCATTTGCATAAACATAGAAAGTAAGTCATTTTTTGATTTATATAGAAAATAGCACCTGAAAATAGCTTGGGGTCATTTTGACCCCAGTACACAGAAATGTGCTTGGTTTATTTCAGACTATCGTAATTACCAAATTTACAAGTAATTTGGACCCGCTTTTCATTGTATTGCATGTATAAGATATTAGTTGAGGCTATCTTATAGGACATGGGCCATTTAAATAATAAGAAACACAGTTTTTTCATTTTAAAATCGACTGGGGTCAATTTGACCCCAATACACAGAGTGAAGGTTAAAGAGATCTCTTGAAATATTAAAATCAAAAAATTCTGAATATTGGTTAAAGTTTTTTTTGGTACGCGTGACCGGTTCATCAACTCCATAATTCGTACGATGAAAATCAATACTCAATATTAACTTTTATGGACGAAGACTTCTCGTAGGAACGTAAAATGAATATAAGTCAAGCAATACCGGACAATCAATCTTAGTACAAATTACGTCTCGAGCAAACACCAATGTATAGCTTACGCTTAGTTTAGTATCAACTCTAGTAAACTTAGGTTTTCACCTTTAGTCGGACATTTAATTTCTAACAATTTATTTTTACTTGGAATGTAGCCATCAGGACGGTAGCCCAACCAAACAGCATTAGGATTTACCACAAATCCTAAGTTAATGACATTTTCTGTCGAATGAGTAGAATAATTTTTGAAGGCGAGCTTCTCTGTATCCCTTTCATATTTAAAATTTTTATTGTCGGTTTTAGATGTCAAGTGCATTCTGAGTTTCCGATTCTAGTCAGGAGATTTATTCTTCGAGTAAGTAATTAAACCATAACAACTGGTGCCTGTAATTCGTTTAGACCTTTCGTACAGCCAAATGTGTCCTGATTGACTTGGCGATGATTGAATAATCTCGATTGATTTGCTCAAACTTAGACCCGAATCGATAGACACAACATATACCTTTTAGTTGTAGTCTCTCTTTTTTCGAAATTGATGTTCGAAAACCATATTTTTAAACCAGAATAAATAATTTTCTAAATAAATTCTACCTTTCTAAATGCACAACTCACAATATAAATAATTTTAATTGATTATTCATTGCTAAATATAGTTATTTGGTTTATTATTATTTATTATGACCTAAAATAAATAAATTTACATCGAAATTAGAAATGATAAATTCGATTTTAAACGTCAACGTGGGCTTTAAAAAATGTGGTTAACTCCGGTTCTAAAGAAAATTTGTTTAAATTTAAATTTGATAAGAACACGTTATTTATTAAAAGGCTTCTTAACATCTCTGGATCTAATCTTTGAGCTGTACTAACAACCTGAAGTGGTGAGAAAACATTAGACGATCTCCTAAACGGCCACTGGAGACTAGGGACACGCTAACAGAAGCAACAAGATTATTAATTAGTACGCCTAAACAATTACATATTGACGTTTAACATACATTTAACGGTAAAGTTTGCAACCTTTTGTTTGTCCGCACTAATGAATGGGATGGAACATTAAACAACATATAGCTGATTTTTCAACAACAATTATTTTTGCTAAGGATACGAGGAGCATACCTGCTGATCAGCCGTTACCTTTGTTACTTTTCCCCAGTGTGTCCAAAATAGGTCTTGAATGTTTCATTAAATTATTAATTTCGACCACGTTAATTTTAAAATTTGATATTTATTATTAATCGCAACATACTGTAATCATAAAAAATATGTATGGGAACATCTACTAATTTAGACAAGAAACTTGTATTTATTTGTAAAAATGATTTTATTTGTTTTTGTATGTACACCAATACCTCGATTTGCGACGTTTCGATTTGCGACGTTTCCAATTGCGACGGTACATTTGCTACTACCAAATTTCAGTTTTGCGTCGCTTAAATTATTTGTTGCATCGTTACTTAAATGTTTTCTTTCTAGAAATACGTCAAGGTTATTTAATTATGTTGCAATTTTATTTACAAGACGCATTTTTATGGAACGAATTACCGTCGCAAAGTGAGGTATGGGTGTAATTAAAAAAAAATTGTTCAGCGCTGCCCGCTGATGGGGACAAATTAACTAAAATCGATATTGGGAAAGTCCCTCATTAAAAAAAATGCATGCTATGGAAAATGTATTCCATTTATTCCAATCCGTTGTTTTATTACATTACGTACGGAATATTCCGAGGTGACGTCATCAATTCAATATTCTATTCCTTCTGTTCTTTCTGTGGAATGAATAAAAGAAAACACCCATGAAGTACCACATTAAAGGGATTGACGTTCCCTTAACTTTATAAATGTAATTACAGTCAAACCTGTTCTTGTGCGGTCTTTTTTTATGCGATTTTTTTTTATGCGCTTTTTTGTGCGCTTTTTTTTTTATATGCGATTTTTTTGTGCGATTTTTTTTTATGCGGTATATGAATATCGAGATTCTGTTCAGCCATTTTCATACCTATTGCATCAGCCAAGTTCATTAATCATTAGACATGCTCAATATTCTTATATATTCCATATTCCAGCAAATTTCAATATGTAATAATTACCTATTATCTTGCACACAAAGAATATAATTTAGTTAAAAGAAATGTTTACTTCACAACCAACGAAATGCGTAGTAGAGGTAATAGCCACACTGATTGTTAACCTTGAACATAAAACAAACATAACTAAAAAAATATACATAATGATATAAGAAAAAAGAAAATTTACCGTTTTGTTTTAAAATGAAAAATTAAAATTTGTTTAAATGTTTCCATGTGTAATTTAATTTCGTAAAACTTTAACATATTTTCTAAGGGAGACTTTTTTTATGCGGTCCCTATCCACCGCATAAAAATTTTTTTTTTAAATTTTTGTCCAAAATTACTTATTATAGCGATTTATGAAGTTTGTGAATATTTTTTTTTGTGCGTTTTTTTTTGTACGGTCCCTATCTACCGCACAAAAACAGGTTTGACTGTATTTAATAAAAATCCGACGTTTCGACGATACATTCCGTCATTCTCAGGGGCACAATTTTTACTACAATTTGAAAGAAAATTTTTATTTTTTAAAATAACGAATGTTTTCCTAACGTAACTAGAGTTTAAATTGAAAATTTACAAATTACTCAGTTTAACCGAAAAAATTTTAATTTATACAATTTGAGTGAAAAAAAAAATTGGAAAATCTACAAAATGTTGTCATGATAATTTAACAAATATTTTGAAACTGCCTATCTTGTAAATTTTCAATTTAAACTCTAGTTACGTTAGAAAAACATTCGTTATTTTAAAAAATAAATTTTTTCTTTCAAATGGTAGTAAAAATTGTGCCCCTGAGAATGACGGAATGTTCCGTCGAAACGTCGGGTTTTTATTAAATAATTAATAAAAAATGAAATATTAAGCTATTGACGATTGGAGCATCACGGATTCCACCTAGTGGAAAATTTTTAAACTGAGGTGCCTGATAATTTGACGTTCGAAATTATTGTAAACAATTCCAATTTTGATCTGTAAACACAATTTTTACTTACCGGATTGCTAATAATTGTAAATTATTCTAATTTCGGACTATAAAAACAATTTTTAATTACCGCATTGCTAAATTTTCTTTCGTCGCATTTGTGACAAATGTCATTTTATCAGGTGCATCATTTTAACTATTGTCCTCGAGAGGCGCTTTCTCTACTTTTACAATCGTCAATAGAACCAAATAAAATTATTTTATTATCCAAAATATAAACATATTTTAAAACCGTTATTTATAAGAAAAACTTTTGCTTTCCATCTTCGATTCTTTAAGTGTGTGTATTGGCACGGCTAACAGGTAACTAGATCAACATTTTCCGTTATGTTTTTATATTTTTGAGTTATTTTGGATTAATCTTAATGGCTTAAGACCAATGCAGACAAAAAATATTGAATAGCAGACATAAGGTACGTAAATTAAACAAGACTAGTTTGCGTATGATATATCATACTTCGGAATAAAATGGAGCAAGCAGATCTCAAGCCGTAAAGTATCGGAACACTGTCTGAAGGATTAGGACTTCAGATAATATTTTCCCAACCATTAGAAAAGCTATTGGGCTAAACGCCAAAGTTTGCTTCAAAATGTGTAACATTTCATAGAATTGGTTTTGACGGCTTAAACCATATTTGTAATTATATTGAAAATATAATTTTTTTATTGAATTATGAATTATATAAATAAGTGAGATTTTGTCCAATACAGTTTTACTTTTCCCATTATACAAATTTTGTTGTTGTTTCTTCCCAATTGTATGATATATCAAACCGACCTCTGCGGTTCTTTGGCACGACAGTTTTTTTTTCAAAATTATGTTTTTGAACGATAAATATGACTGGCATGTGAATTTGAGTAATATTGTGCAACTAGAACATAGTTCGGGTATAAATGGGTTAATAGCTCTGACAGATTGCGGTTTAATAAATCCGATTTAGTGAATTTTTCGAGTTTAGTCACAGTATGTCACCTGAATTTTAACTAATCGCTTTGTTTTGCATAGAGCACTTGAACGAGTTTAGCTAAATCAGATTTAATAAACCGCAGTCTGTCTAGGGTGTCGCATAAGCTGATCCTGTTTCATTTTGTGCATTACTTAGTTCATTAAAAAAACACAGTATTATCAGTATTTATATTTGGATTGATTAAATTAATTTTAAAGTTTGTTTGTAATTACTTAATTTACAATAAGGAATTATATGTACATTTGCTATGTATTCATATGGTATATATAATGTAAATAGGATACATAAAAAGTAATATATGAACATAATTCGAATAAATAAAAAATCTGAAATTAAAAAATGCTGAATTTTTTTTTTATGCGGACCGATTTTAGACAAGAACGAAAATTGATGTTTATTTTCAATCTCTTTTATTAAACACCTATCTTGTTGCAAATGCTATTCCATGAATGAATAAAACAACAAGTGTTTGTTATAGTATTTAATCTGCTTAATTGGATTGATATTCAAACAATTTGTTCTGTATAATGTACTTAATTTAGTCAAAATCTAAAACGATTAATTTTAAATGATTTCAATGGACTTTAAAATAAACAAACACATACCCTATTCTATAGAAAAACATTTAATGGATTGTTGAATTATGTGGAATCATTTTATCATCGTATTTCATTTTAGAAAGATCTCGCTAAAGCAATTTTTTTACTATAACAAAGTTATATCAGGCAATTATTGTTCGACGAAATAGGTTAACAGGACTCTAAAACATCGATTAAAAAAATGTTTTGTCTATCCTTTCGCCCTTTCAGTCATACATTTTTATTATTTTTGTTTTACCTCTCAATCTCTAGATTATTGATAGTTTTAGTCGAAATTTTGTACAAAGATAGATTCTAGTAATAAGCAGTTTGTGTTAACTTTTGTTTGTTCTGTTAATCTGACAATCCGTTATCTATACCTGTTCACAAAATTTGAACTCAATTGAGCATTGCGTGGGGGTAATTTTGGCAAAAAGGAGTAATATAAATTTGTTTATCTATTTACCGTGGTAATATCGAACTTTATGAAGAAATAGGTAGTTTTCTGCGGTTAATACACCCTCCAAATTCCAACAATTGTTCCCTAGGTGTCTTTAAGGCAAAATGAATAGAATACCATGTAATATGGAATTTAAATTATCAAATTTACCTAAAATACTTTGCAAATAATATCGTCAACATTTAAAAATTAAATTATATCTAGTAAGCTTTTAAATATACAAAGACATTCCCATTTCTGTGACATTGACATTTCTGTGACGTTTTATTGACATTTTATGGCATTTAATGATTGAAAATCCAACGACATATTGATTGATACAATATTTGTGAATTGTTTAATAAAATCGCATTTAAAGGTATTATTTCTGAGTAATAAATTCTCTTGGTATTAAAGGTCGTATATAAATCATAATAGCAAATTACTATGGGACGCCTTTAAAATAATATAACACCTCTAGGAGAAAGGCACTAGGTGATCTAGAAAATGAAATGCTATGAGACAAGAGGTGGGATTCGGTAACAAAAGATAATTAAAGTTAATTCCGATTTTGTATTGTTTGTGTTTTATTTCTTGTTTTCTCGAATGGTCCACAGCGGTGCCTCGTCCAGGCTGAAGCGCTGAGGAAAGAATTATATCGGCTAATTCTCACGTTGCTCACATAATGTTGTGATTTGAACAAACAACATAAATTTCGAGAAAGTTACGTTTGAACATTGTGGATGCTCTGTGAACCGAGTAGTTTAAATTCTTAAGGATTTTAAATGCTAGAGGTGTATGTATACCTGGAGGTCAATTCTCGTTCTGTGAAAAGTACCATGAAAAGTATTATCAGTGAGAAATACTGATTTCCGATTCATGTTTCATGGGAAGGAAAAAAATGACGTCAAAATGTTCTCATATGAGAAAAACTTTCTCACCGAGCATTTTGGTCGTGGGAATATAAATGTACATATATGGAAATTCAATTTTATAAGACCTAAATTTGCAATTTTAATGTTAAATGTGCAACCAAACGATAATACTTTTTTTTTTTTTTTGCTGGCGCTACATCCCATGGAGGGATTTGGCCGCTTCATTTGAAGTTTCATAATCATTTTTTGTAACGGATAATGAGTGATTAATTCATTGATCCAACATTAACCAGCCGTGATTTTTTCATCACCCGCCGGGAATCGAACCCGGAACCTCCGGAGCTTAAAGCAAGCATGCTAACCACTGTGCCACCGGGGCGGCTAGCCAACGATAATACTAGTCACTTTAAAACTAATTTATAAGCAAATTTATTAAACAAAATTCAATTTATTTAAGAAAAACCCCTAAATAATTAGTTTCGTTTAGTTTTAATAAAATTTCGCCGCCATTTTAGTAATTTATTTTATATTTTGACAAGCAATGACGAAAACTGGTTTAACTCTCTACGTACCTCTCTTTGAGAGAGTGATTAAATCTAATTACAAATTATAATCTCTTTTATCATTTATTTAGCTATTATTTGCACCATTTACTTAGCGCACCTAGTGGAAATATATTATGAAACTTCATAAAATATGGTTTGCTGTGTAGTATTCGGCGTATTTTCAGCGTTCTTTTTCATTTGGACAATGAGAATCGCATGTTGCTGTTGCGTGGAAAGATACTAATGAGAAAGATGTGATGGAAACCAAATGGAAAGATTTTTTTCATTCCATTTTTTCATAGAACGAGAATTGACCCAGGCCTGGGGGTCAATTCTCGTTCTGTGAAAAGTACAATGAAAAGTATTTTCAGTGAGAAATACAGATTTTCGATTCATGTTTCTTGAGAAGGAAAAAAATGACGTCAAAATCTTCTCATATGAAAAAAACTTTCTCACCGAGTATTTTGATCGTGGGAATAGAAATGAATATGGAAATTCAGTTTTATAAGACCTAAATTTGCAATTTTAATGTTAAATGTGCAACAAAAGTATAATACTACTCGTTTTAAAACTAATTGATAAGCAAATTTATTAAAAAAATTTCAATTCATTTAAGAAAAATCCCAAAATAATTGGTTTCGTTTAGTTTTACTAAAATTTGGCCATTTTAGTAATTTATTTTATATTTTGACAAGCAATGACGAAAACTGGTTTAACTCTCTATTTACCTCTCTTTGAGAGAGTGATTAAATATTATTACAAATTATAATCTCTTTCATCATTTATTTAGCTACTATTTGCACCATTTACCTAGCGCACCTAGCGGAAATATATATGAAACTTGATAAAATATGTTTTGCTGTGTAGTATTCAGCGTATTTCCATCGTTTTATTTCATTTGGACAACGAGAATCGCATATTGCTGTTGCGTGAAAAGATACTAATGAGAAAGATGTGATGGAAACCAAATGGAAAGATTTTTTTCATTCAATTTTTTCATAGAACGAGAATTGACCCCTGGGGGTCCATTCTCGTTCTATGAAAAAATGGAATGAAAAAAATCTTTCCATTTGGTTTCCATCACGGCTTTCTCATTAATATCTTTTCACACAACCGCAATATGCGATTCTCGTTGTCCAAATGAAATAAAACGATGGAAATACGCTGAATACTACACAGCAAAACATATTTTATCAAGTTTCATATATATTTCCGCTAGGTGCGCTAGGTAAATGGTGCAAATAGTAGCTAAATAAATGATGAAAGAGATTATAATTTGTAATAATATTTAATCACTCTCTCAAAATATAAAATAAATTACTAAAATGGCCAAATTTTATTTAAACTAAACGAAATTAATTATTTAGGGATTTTTCTTAAATGAATTGAAATTTGTTTAATAAATTTGCTTATAAATTAGTTTTAAAGTGACTAGTAGTATAGTTTGGTTGCACATTTAACATTAAAATTGCAAATTTAGGTGTTATAAAACTGAATTTCCATATTCATTTATATTCTCACGACCAAAATACTCGGTGAGAAAGATTTTCTCATATGAGAAGATTTTGACGTCATTTTTTTCCTTCTCATGAAACATGAATCGGAAATCTCTATTTCTCACTGAAAATACTTTTCATTGTACTTTTCACAGAACGAGAATTGACCCCCTGGTGTATCTAATTGTTAAAGAGCGAAAATGAAAAATGGCAAATGCGGCTTGGATTGCTATATTCAACACATGTCAGTTCTAAATAATCTAACATTATTTTTGAGTCTGTAATTTGGCGGCATGAGCGTAGAAGATTTATATTGCCGCCACCAATTGTGATAGTGGGGAAGAGGTCTCTAAATTTAAGAAAAGCCGTACCATCTCTTAAGGACCTTACCCAAAATCACGGAAAATGATTGTAAAATATATATGGTTGTTTTGGTGATCTAAAACGGACGCTTTATGGGAAAGTGTCGTTCGAGGAGTCGGATAAGCGCAAATTTTTTATAATCAATTCGTAAAGTTTTCGTTTTACAAAGCTAAACTTTTTATTTTTGAACAATTTTCTAGCTTATTGTTATTTGAGATTTTGAGTGAGGTAGTAGCACGTTTTATTTGCGAAATAGTTTCAAAAAATATTTTAATACGATTTCATTAGTATAATTCCAAGCGTAATATTAATTTTCCACATAAGTAATCTTATCAATCCTTGAAAAACACGTACAATGAATTAATTAAGTTTTCTGTTTGAACCCAGATTATTTTCCTTGAACGTAAACAGCATGAGGACAAAATGGAAAATCAATTTTTATCTTTCTCATTTGCTACATTATTTCTAAATAAAAAAAATCTTCAGAAAACGAGCAAAATATTTCAAAATAGGATCTCCCGCAACAATAAAGAAAAAAAACGTGCGCCTAGACACTGTACATCATTACGCCGATTATTATCACACAACATTACAACATTTATGTCAATGTCGCATTTATTCTGTGGTAGTATACCGCTGAGGCAACATTATTTTAATAAAATCTAATGTGTTGGGACAGAATATTCTTCGGCCCAAAATGTATCAAAGCTTTATTTTAATAATGTAATTAAGCAATCATCAAAGTTCAAGTATTCAACCTTGATTTTATAATATGTTTGTCATCAATTTGGCAAACTGACTGAGTATGTACGTACTTAAAAACAAATTATATTTTCGTATTTAAATAGTGAGGTTTGTTTTGGCCAATTGCCAAAGTTTTTATGTAGCAATATTTTTAGCTTTCAATCATATAAATATGTTCAACAGGAACTACAAATGAATCGTTATATATTTAATTGTTCGTATAATGGGACAAGCGATATATATTTGCAAGCGTGGGCTGTTTTTAAAATCGATTGACTAAATTAAGTTTTAAACCAACGTATTTTTCAAGAACTTCAATTTTTATTTCATATGAAAAGTCCTCTTCAAAATTATACCTTTTATATGGAATTTAATTCAATCGTAAACTTGATTTAATTTATGCGACCACAAGGCAAACATTTGCTTACAATTGTTTTAAAACACGAATGTTAACAAAACATATTTAAATTTTCTGCCCTTATCGATTTATTATGTCGGCAGATTTGAATAAAAATTATATCAACGGTTTCATGCAGACGGAAAAATAGATAAAAAAAGAACAGAAAACCAGATCACGTGTTAATTTATAATATTTATACACATATAGATTTTTCTTTTATCACGTCTTTATTTAAGTATGTGCATTGTCTACCGCCCACTTTATCAGAATGATACTTCCACCGGTGAATAATATATAAATAACCTATAAAAGTGAATTGAAATTTAACATTACTCTAATTTTAGTAAAATTCTTTTATGAACAATAAAAATTCGCCATTTTAAAGATTCAATAAGACGTATGTAGGTACCAACTAGGTACTCTGTATTGACAGTCAGAATTTGTTTAGGTCGATAAACTAGCGAATTTCAAAGAAAAAGGGCATTTCAAATTTCGAAAATTAGAGTCGATGCATACATGTATCTATCAGACCATAATATTATATAAGGGTCAAAAATTATTATTTTTTTACTTTGCTTTACTTACTAATGGCATTTTGGGCAGTACAGAATTACACATGGCAGTAAACGATAGAAATATGAAAGAGTATATATATTGATAGAAACAGAGAATAAACATTTGGAAAATAATTTAGTATTAACCCTTAAATGACACTTGGGGTCCAGTGGACCCCAGACCTTTTTCAATCGTACATATTTAAATGTTTTCGCCGGAAATGCATCTCGTGTCCTCCATGATATAGTTGAGATATTGCACTACCTGTTTACGTACTCAGCGAAAGCCGGTTGACCGCTAGCAGCTGTGTAGAAAGGTTCAAAATCACGGTGAGGTCCAACGGACCCCAGTGCGTCATATACGTATATTTGTGTGAAAATCGGAGTAATTTTTAGGCATCTTAACTCTAGCAGACCTAGAGCGACAGAGATCCCCGCTGATGGTATCTGTCTGTTAACAATGTAATTCGATAGGTACTTATCCGATTTTCAAGAAACAAAGATAGACCTTGACCAGACAAGAAAAATGGAATATGACTAAGATCTGTAGGTGATCGGATTTGATAAAAATTGAATGAAAATATTTGTATTGTATACGAAATAATTTTTCAAAGTTGTTTTTGCCGTTTTTTGTGTAGTTTTATTGCTTTTGGTCGTGAGTAAGTCTGCGCTCGATGTTAAAATTTGTTTAGTTTATCATATTTCTTTTGATTTTGACGTATTATTAGATGTCGTATAATTTACGGAGTTGAACCGTCCGAGAAGTGCCAGTAAGCGATTATGAGCATCGTGAATCCATCGACAAAGCATCTTCAGGAGGAGAAGATAACATGTTTGAGGACAGTAAAGACAATGATTCAGACTTTTCGATGTGTATTGCTCCAGATAGTGCCATGGAAGTAGACCAGAAAGATATGAAAGAGGGTACTTTGGATCAACAGCTTTTGTATGTAGGAGATCGTCAAGCGGCTGGCCAGAGCCGTGGTCGGCCATCTTCGTCGATCAGAAAAAATTCAACGTGCATATTGCAAAATAAATACCTTTTTTTAAAGATTCAGTATCGGACTTATTTTTATCTAAAAAGATACTATGTCTAGAGTACACTGCTAAATTTTTAGCTAAAAATATAGAAAATTAAAAAAAAAACGGTTAATTTATGTAAAAAAAGCCATTTTAATTTTTTTTTCACAAACCTTTTTTTTTTGGTATCATAAAATTAAAACTTCATTAATGTAATAATTTGATCTTCTTTAGTAAGTTTAAACTATATTGGAAAAATTGTCAAAGCTAAATAAAGAAAAAATCAAGGAATAATAGGCAATTTTCATGCTGGGGTCTAAAAGACCCCATGTGGGATTTAAGTGATTTTTCTTAAGTGTGTCATTTAAAGGTTAAATTTAAAAAATTAAAATTCTACTTACGGAGATGGATCTATATATTGAGCATTTCTCGCACACCTGTTTCAATTGTAGGGTTTTCTTTTATTAAGTTTTTATTTTAATTTATTATAACGATTTATTTGTTTTTTAACTTATTTTTATTTTGTAGATACCCCTACGTTTCGACGGTATATTCCGTCATCTTCAGGGGGAAATTAATTAATTTGTTTTAATTGTCTTTGAATTTTAGGTAGAAAAATAGATTTTTTTTTTTTTTTTTCGCTGGCGCTACATCCCATAGAGGGATTTGGCCGCTTCATTTTGAAGTTTCGTAATCATTTTTTTCAACGGATAATGAGTGATTAATTCATTGATCCTACCCTTAACCAGCCGTGCTTTTTTCATCACCCGCCGGGAATCGAACCCGGGACCCCCGTAGCGTAAAGCAAGTATGCTAACCACTGTGCCACCGGAGCGGCTAAATAGATAAAAATAGATTCCTCTAAAATAAAAAAGTGTACAATTTGTAAAATCACATGATATTGGTGGCACTGAGGTTATACAATGTAGACTTTTCGAATGTAATGACTGGTTATTTTCTCTTGCGGTATTTACCGTAACTATTGTTGGTTTAGCTGAAATATTCAGGTAGCAATGAAATGAGCCCAATTGCTAAAACAAATTTTGTTTTAAATCTAAGTCATTTGCTTTGTGATAAACTTGAAACACAAATTTCCTACCTAACTGTAATCGATTTACGCAGAATACTAAAGCTTGAGACACATAGGTTTCGTTTCATTTCGTTCCGTTTCGTTTCATTCCGTTTCATTTCGTTCCGTTTCGTTTCATTCCGCTTCGTTTCTTTTCGTTTCTTTTTCTATCCGGCACCCTGGCACATCATTTTCGTTTCGTTTCATTATTTGACGTGATAACGTCTTACACCGCATGTTCAGAAAATTGACACGACATTTTGCTCCCTTCATTATATTTAATCCGAAGTATTAATTAATAGTTTTTAAATATACATTCGTTAACTCAATGTATTATATTTTGTTAATATTAAGGGGGTAACCTGGTGTAGAGCGCCAAAAACTATTTTGTATTGAAGAGTTCAAATTAATTTTTTAATATACACTGAGCGAAATAGCTATATGGGACAAGTTTTTTTTTTGTTTTTTTTTTTATTAAGCAACCTCTTATTTTATTTTCATTTGCATCAGAATATTTGCCAATGCAGAGGGCGTACAGATTTTAGTTCGGTTAGTTTTCATTGTGCCTACATCGCTATTTATAGCAGTTTATTCTCATTGGTCGAAGGAAATAGTTATATGGGACAAAACTTAAAATCCATTTATTTTATTCATTAATAAAAAAATACTAGCAATAAGTGCATTTTAGTAGTTTCTATGACTTCCATTGTTATTAATAACATCCATCAATCAACGTGGCATGACTTTATTAACGTTTGGAAAACAGAAACGTCAATTTTTGCCCATTCCTCTTGAATAACTGTCTTAAGCTTCGCTAAAGTATTAAATTGACGTCCATTTTTGTAGACTCTCTGGCTAAGAATGCTCCAGAGATTTTTTATTGGATTTAAGTCCGGACTAGTAGCAGGCCACTGCAATACTGGTATATTTAGTGATTGAAAAAAATTCTTGGTGCACTTCACAGCATGAATAGGCGCATTATCCTGCTGAAATGTTCAACTTTCACCGTACATTTCCTCCCCAAAATATATTAAAGCGTCGTCTATTAACTGCACATACTTCCCCGCATTGATTTTATGGGAAACAAAACAAACTGAGGTCTTGCTCTGATAGCAGAAACCACCCCATGTCATAAGTAACCCTCCTTGAAATTTGCGGGAATGACGCGTTTGAGGTGACTCACGAAAATCTCGCAGATAATTCTGGCTTTCATTTGGTTCATCAAAATTAAATGTTTTTTTATCTGAAAATTTATTAATTGCCACTCTTCATCCCAAAATTTAAATTTTTTAGCAAATTCCATTCTCACCAATTTATGGCGTAACAGAAGTTTAGGTTTACGCACTCGCTTCTGATATTTCAGATTAATATTCTCTTTTAAAATCTGTTGTATCCTTTGTTTAAAGACGTCTAGACACAAGTCACGCTGTATTTGGGATGGACTGATATTTTTCCTGACTGCAAGACGCTTTATTTCCCTTTTACCTCTTACGACAACTTTAGACTCTGGTCCTGGTCTTTTTACTGTGCCGTATGTTTGGGGATTTTTTTAAAAGTTGTTGATGGTATTTTAATTTCTATGTAGTTTTGTGGCTATCTGACGAAAGGGAACGCCAGATTTGCTATAGCAAAAGATCCTTGCCCAGTCATCGGTCAAAAGTTGCGTTCATCGTGGCATAATTCTTTAAAAATTGCTATTGAGTCACAAAAAATTATTTTTTTAATGTGGACAATAATTCATTTTTCTTTTTTTAATTAAAGATAAAATAATACCAATAAGAGCAATATTAAAATTAACAACAAAACGGTTTTATTTTATTATCAAAAACCGCACTTGTCCCATATAGCTATTTCCTTCAACTGGCGGTTGTTAAAGACATTAAATTAACATAACGGTATTACGAGAAAGGGACGAACGAAAATTGTAACTTCAGTTTGTTGAGTAAGCATTGAAAAATTGTTCCATACATCGTAAAATAAAATCAGCGAAATGCTTTTGAAGAAAACAGTACATATCGTCCCTCTAGTAATGAAACAGCGTATAAGAAAAATAGCAGTTTTAAAATAATTCGCATTTAAATGTTTATTGAAAAAAAATTTGAAATAAAATCTTTTGTTTTATAGAAAATTTAATTTTCTATGAAATAAACGATTTTATTTTAAAAAGTTTTTTCAAAAAACATTTAAATGCGAATTATTTTAAAACTGCTATTTTTCTTATACGCTGTTTCATTACTAGAGGGACGAAATTACTTTGTCCCATATAGCTATTTCGCATAGTGTATATCTATGCTTTTTTGTTTTCTATTTTCGTGTTGGTCCGTTTTTACTTTTAAGTGTTCTTTGTCATTTTTAATTATTTTATATTGAAAAGACAAAAATAATCTAAATTTTTACTTTTATTTTTTTATTTACGAGGTTTTACTTTTACGCTTTCTTTTTTTTTGTTGGTTTTATATTGAAAAGACAATTATGATTCTATTTGTTTATATTTTTTTATATAACGATTTAATGGTGTTTTTCTTCGATCGTAGGAAAAAATATATCTTTCCGTTGTTTTTTCGAAACGAAAAGCTCATGATTCCAGTATGTTGTATTTGTTGCTAAGCAACAAGTAATAATAGTACGAGAATATTTTTTCTGGCCTAGGCCGGGAATATATTCCATACTATTTTTTGAAAAAAAAAAAAAAAAAAAAAATAGTACATTGTGTCATTAGGATTAAAAGTGATACTTTGTTTGACGAGCAATTATATTTGCATGCGAGGCGAACCGCAGCGTAGCCGAGCAAAAGCAAAGATTGCGAGTCAAACAAAGTCACTTTTAATCCGAATAACACATACTATCAGGGGTACAAATTGAAAATGCGGGATTGATAACAGATGGCGTTACTAACGCTATACGCATCAGGCAGTACTGTGACTATGTTCATGTCAAAGCTACGTCTTATAGCTTTAATTTTCAGTATGTGTCAATTTGTCGCAGTGTCAAATTCATAGTTTTTTTGAGCTCTCAATATGTCGAGTTTCGTGCCAACAAAACAGCATTTGCGGGAAGTTTTAATTTACTTCTTTAATTTGAAGAAAAGTGCTGCTGAAGCACATCGATTGGTCTCCGAGACTTATCCGAGTCATGTTCCATCGGTTTCAACGTGCGAGAGATGGTTTTTGCGGTTTAGAAGTGGTGATTTTGACGTTGAGGACAAAGAGCGGCCGGGCCAAGTGAAAAAGTTTGAGAATGCTGAATTGGAGGCAATACTCAATGAAGACTCGTGTCAAACTCAACAAGAGCTCGCAGATTCATTGGGAGTGACACAACAAGCCATTTCCCATCGTATAAAAGCCCTCGGAATGATCCAAAAGCAAGGACATTGGGTGCCGTATGAGCTGAAGCCGAGAGACGTCGAGCGCCGTTTTTTTGCATGCGAACTGCTGCTCGAACGGCAAAAACGGAAGGGTTTTTTGCATCGCATTGTCACTGGTGATGAAAAGTGGATCCGTTACGATAACCCGAAGCGCAAAAAATCATATGGTTACCCCGGCCATGCATCATCATCGACGGCCAAACCAAATATTCACGGCGCCAAGCTCATGCTCTGTATTTGGTGGGACCAGCTGGGTGTGGTGTATTATGAGCTATTGAAATCGAACGAAACCATCACAGGAGCACTATACCGAACTCAATTGATGCGTTTGAGCCGCGCACTCAAATAAAAACGGCCACAATACGAGCAAAGACACGACAAAGTAATTTTGCAACATGACAACGCTCGGCCACATGTTGCAGCGCCGGTCAAAACATACCTACAAACGCTGAAATGGGAAGTCTAGTCTCTGATTACCACCTTTTCCGATCGATGACACATGGCCTAGCTGACCAGCGCTTCCATTCTTACGAAGAAGCCCAAAAATGGGTCGATGACTGGATAGCAGCCAAGCCGGCCGAATTTTTTCGCGACGGTATCCGTAAATTGCCAGAAAGATGGGAAAAAGTTGTGGCTAGCGATGGACAATACTTTGAATAATTCATTTGTTACCATTTTTTCAGAATAAACGTTCAAAAATAGAAAAAAATCCCGCATTTTCAATTTGTACTCCTGATATTTTTTCTCCAACGAAGAGTTCATATCGTGTCGGTTGTATATTACTAATTATACACTGCGCCAATTAAAAACGGAACAGAAATTTTCTTCGAAAAAATACCCAGATTTGGACGCTTGTATCTTGGTGAAATAACACCTTTCAAAAAAAAATTATTGTTTCTGGCTGAAGGAAATTTTGTTTTCTTTTCGATTCTGGAAACCGTTTTATTTTATTTTGTTTTTTTATGACTTGTTTGAGTAAAACAAAAGGTGTCTAAAAAAAAAAAAATTTGCTGCTGTTTGAAACTGTAAACGAACTTGTTCGATATTTCATTCAAAAATCCAAGTCGGCCATTTTGTATAGAATTTAGAAACCTTGCAAAATGATACTAGGAAAATTTCTGTGCGGCCATTCCTTGTCGAGTTATTGAAGTTTTAGAGAAAACGTATCAAAAAGCGTAGAAGTAAATATTTTTTTCTTGTAAACTTAGCATTCTACGATAAAATGTTAAGTCACTTTAACACTAAAGCTTTAACATACTAAAACTTCAATAACTCTACAAGCAGTGGCCGCACAGAAATTTTCCTAGTATCATTTTGCAAGGTTTCTAAATTCTATACAAAATGGCCAATTTGGATTTTTGAATGAAATATCGAGCAAGTTCGTTTACAGTTTCAAACAGCAGCAAATTTTTTTTTTTTTTAGACACCTTTTGTTTTACTCAAAAAAGTCATAAAAAAACAAAATAAAATAAAACGGTTTCCAGTATCGAAAAGAAAACAAAATTTCCTTCAGCCAGAAACAATAATTTTTTTTTGAAAGGTGTTATTTCACCAAGATACAAGCGATCTGGGTATTTTTTCGAAGAAAATTTCTGTTCCGTTTTTTAATTGGCGCAGTGTATGAGTAAGTACAAATTATGTAATTAAAACTTCAAAATTGAAACTAATTTTGTTAAAATATTTTTTGAAACTAAGGAGACCATGAATTTTGTTTGGTTTGACTATTGCATTGTATTTGACGCGTACAATAGTCAAACCGTTGATTGAATATATTAAGATAATACCACCCAGATTTTCGCCGCTACGATCGAGTAACGTCTCCACTTTCGCTTATAAATAGAGACAAAATTGTTTGAAACTAGTTTAGCTCTTCTAACAACTTAGAAATTGCAAAATAGTTTTTTCCTTATAATATTTGTTTTAATATTGGTGTAAATGGGTGTATCTTTCGGTTTTCGTTATTTTTTCGTGTGTTTTGGTTTTGCTTTCGTTCCACAATTTAATTATATTGGAAAATGTTACTCACGTTTGATAAAAAGCAACTGAATACAATAAAAAGGAGGCTACTGAAAACGAATAAAAACAACACATCAAGCGATACAATTGTTTTTACTTTTCGTTTGCTTTAAACATCTTGGAGCATTGGTTTATACATTTTCCTTAGGATATCGATATTAGTGAAATAATATACAATAGAACTATTATAAATTGAGCTTCAACGTGTTAATATTTTATTTTTTAAATTTTTTGAAACTTCAATGAAAAATATATTTTTCTTTATTGCTTATGAAAGAAAGAGTAAAACATTTGATTTTATAATTCTTTATTGCTTGTGAAAGAAAGAGTAAAACATTTGGTTTTTTTATAAAGCATGATTTTTTTTGGTTTAGTGTTAGTATAATAAAAACTAAACAAACCAAAATTGTTTTTATTCCTTTCTAGCTGCATTGTTTTATTGAAACCTAGCTTTGTTCTTCTTAAACCAAAACCAATATTGATTTGCTTGTCTTTGGCCATGTGAAAGATGAAACAAACAATTTAAGTTGTTGTATTCCGCAGTGATACTATCTATTCTATATATATTCAATCAACGGTCAAACCCAAGAATGATAAATTAGAAGATTGTCCAACTCCGATGGAGAGTAAAACGACTGGTTCCTATGCTTTATTTTTTAATTTTATTTTTTATCCTCTCTTCTAATACGATAGTGAACCAAAAATGTTGTACTTAAATGAATTGTCGTGTCGTCAAATTACTATGAAGAGAACGATAATTTTGTTTTCCACTGTATATGCAACATAAACATTAAATTAAATAAATAACCAATGGTGAATGAGAGTGAATAACCAAATATATTATACCACCACACTACATACAATAAGAGGAAATGAAAGGTATGTAGATTAACACTTTCACAACAATGATCATGTGATCATATTTATTCATGTTTCTCGCTCACACCGCTGTAAAACCAACCAAATATTTGAAGAACCAAGGGTGAGTGAAACAAAGTTTAAATAACAGGTGAAAAAAAAGTCAGATATACAGACTGGTTCCTACGCTTTATTTTTTACAAAAAAAGAGAGTAACCTAACGTATTTTGAGTTGCATAATCTTGTAATCTATCATTCTTGGGTCAAACCAAACAAAAGTCATGATCTCCTTAGTTTCACAAAATTAGTTTCAATTTTGAAGTTTTAATTACATAATTTGTACTTACTCGTATAATTAGTAATATACAACCGACACGACATGTACTCTTCGTTGGAGAAAAAATAGTATGTGTTATTCGAATTAAAAGTGACTTTGTTTGACTCGCAATCTTTGCTTTTGCTCGGCTACGCATAATATTTTTCTCCTAGTATTAAAAGTACCTACTTTTCCACCGAGGATTAAAAGTGTAGCTTAGCAACACACACTTTTTTTAAAATAGTAAGAAAAAGGCCAACTTTAATACTCAAAAACAGTATTAAAACAAGAGGCTTTTAAGACGTTGCACAGTGGGGCCGATTACCAAAAAGCTGGCCAAAATTTGTAAAATCAAGTAATGGATTTGAAGTTCCCTACTCGGGGGTTTCTGGAGTTGCTGATCACGAAACTGCAGGCAGACTTGAAAAATGTCACCCCTTTCCCCCCTTATTGACAACCCCTATGCGTAAAATATCGTATATATCATATTACAGTCAAGATGCATGTCATTTTAATGGTTTTTGGGACACCGATTACCAATTTCCCGTCATATTCACAAAACTTCACACCTTCATCCCTTATTAGCAACCCTTATTTGTCAAATAACCGATATTTTAAGAAACTTTGATTATCGGATTGAAATTTTGTTTGTGAAACTATAAATAAATATTTACAATACATAAAAAGAAACATTTAGTAATCAATTCACGTGTATTGGTTGCTACGAAAAACCATTTAAAAACAATTCAAGTAAATATATTCCTCATGATGACCTTGCGAGGTCATGGAAAATACATATTCGGACGTAAAATTTCCCATTCTTTCCGAATACGGGTCAAAAATAGAGATTTCTATTTAAATAATTCGATTTGACATCAAATGACCTTGAAGGACAAAGTCAAGATCACCATCCGATTTCTCCTTCCGCACCCAATAATTTTTGAAAATATTATTTTTGGACTAGCGTTTCTCCTGACGAAATATTCAGGTGCGTGAATTAAATGTCACCCTGTATATATATTTATACGTAGATATATATATTCTTTTCTCTCTCTCCATGTTTCTCTCGTTTCTCTCGCTTATTTATCCATCGTGTGAGTAAATTTTCCTTATTAAGAGGCTAGGTTGACGAAAATAATAGGAATAAAGCCAACAATTGTTTATTTTTAAATGTCCATAAAAAATCGAGGGGCAGCTAGGGGCAGCTGATTTTTATTTTATTTTATAGGTAATACTTTTAACTGCAACCTCTTATGCATTTGATGACCGAACACTACAGAACAATATAACTTTTTTATTAAAAACTCGCTATATTTTAAAATATAAAGTTTAAAATAACATAAAAAATCGTTGTTTAATTAATATTTATTGTTTAAAATACTACTATTTTAAAACATATTATTATATTCTACATACCTCCAGGAGTTGACTCCATTTTATTTGATTAAAATTAGTTGTATTTTTAAACTTCTACGTATATTTTTGCACTAGTGTCTTTTATTAAGTAATTTAACATAACGACTGCAGCTTGAGTAAAGGTACTTTGCAACCAAAATTCTAGAGCAGGTTAATGTATTTCGACCCTCTTATGAGTGTTTTAAGACGCCTAGGGTATTATTAAAGCCAACCTAACTTTAAAAAAAACCTAAATAAATTTTTTTTTTTTTAATTTTGGCCAGCTTTTTGGTAATCGGCCCCACTGTGCGTTGGGAAAAAAAATGTATTTATGTCTTATGATGTCGTGGCTAACTATGCAATAATTTTATGTTATTTTCGATTTTTTACTTTGTTTTGATTTCTTAATATGATAATTAATTAATAATACTAAAAATTATTTTGGGTTTATATTCGTTTTAAAGTCCGATCGGAGAAAAAATAGTATGTACAATTCGGAGGAAAAGTGCATTCCCGGACTCCCATGGTTGCCGGACTTGGCTCCACTATCGTCCGGGAATGCAGTACTTTTCCTCCTAATTATACAATATACATACTATTGTGCGTAGTTATTGAAAATGGAAAGGTTTTCCTTTTTCAATTTTTTTGAAAATATAGAGATATTTTCTTCTACGATTTTAGCGAAACAAATTAAACATGCAAATTAACAAAAATTGTACATATTACATTTAATTGAATTTTCATTAATAAACTTAAAAGTAAAAACTAACAAATTTACATTTGTTCTTATGGGAAACAGAAAAATGTTCACCTCTTATAAAAAGCTTATACTTCTACCTTACGGCCATGATATATGTATGAAGCCTATGGTTATATTAATAACGTATTATAAGAAGCTTAATTATATTTAGGGGAATTCGTTGAACTAACGATATATTTAATTCCTTTAAAAGCTAATTTTAGTTCGTCTTCAAGCTCATACACCGGTCAGTTTATCTCCTTCTTAATTAATTTATCTGATTTAAATTATGTAGCAAGTTGGGTCTTCGATTCGCATTCTATTTTGATTTTAATTAGTTGTAATTGTATTTAAAACTAAGAAGAGGAGAAATTGTTAAGAGCTTGCAATTCAGTTTCGATCTGCGAGCATGTGAAAAATAAATCATTTTTCAGTAGATCTCATCAGGCTATAGCGACTGAACTGCTAATTTATTACACTTATTTTCTCCTATAGGTATATAGACCGTGCACTTGTATAGTATTAGCGAATTTTACATTCCCTTTCTAAACTTTAACGCATACATGCGGTTACTATGTTCAAACTTTTTTTAAATTATTCTGGTGTATTCTTTTAAATATTTATCAATCTGGAATACACCAGAATAATTTAAAAAAAGTTTGAACATAGTAACCGCATGTATGCGTTAAATACACTAACATTGAAATTGTTAAAAGTTTAGAAAGGGGAATGTAAAATTCGCTAATACTATACAAGTGCACGGTTGATTCCTATATATAGGAAAAAATCAGTGTAATAAATTAGCAGTTCAGTCGCTATAGCCTGATGAGATGTACTGAAAAATGATTTATTTTTCACATGCTCGCAGATCGAAACTGAATTGCAAACTCTTAACAATTTCTCCTCTTCTTAAATATTTATCAATCTGGAATACACCAGAATAATTTAAAAAAAGTATTTAAAACTTATAAGATAGTTATACAATTTAAATTCAGTAACCTATGGAAACTCTATCCTAAGCGTTTTTTTTAAAGCTACTATATAATTACATTCCAATATAATTTGAAATAGAAATTGATAAAATCTATCAAAATGTTTTATTGTTAGTTTGTACCTATATATGTTAAGTATAAGTATAATATTACAATTCTTCCATCATATAATACTGCAAAACAATGATATCGATCATTTTTATATTACATAGTACATATTCGATTTATGTTTTATATAACCAAGATTATATTGAACGAAACGTACCTACACATGCATCATATTTTTTATCGAGCGTTTTATATTCCTATATTTATCCTATATAAACTACTAATTGCTAAATTAGTCTCCAATGTCATATAATTTTTTCGTTTTTTTCTATCTCTTTTTCAGATCAGCTAAATATTCAACATAATCAAAATGAAATAAAATTTACATCAAGAAAACTACACAGCAATAAATAAGACAAATTCAAATAGAATTAAAAGGAAAACAAAAAGCTATAAAAATTCCTTTTACTACTAACTTGTGAAAAAGCGCTTTCCACTTAGGCGTGCGGATTTTGGATTTACATCAAATCATCGTCATTATCGAAACAATAAAAAAACACAATCCGCAAAAACGCGTGATTAAATAATAATGCTTAAGCAAAAACGTAATTCCAAACCGGTAAGCCATTAATATTATTCTTAATATTGCGTTACTGTTTTAAATAATTTAAAATAATAAAATTTAATGCGCGATTATGTAAAATTATTAAAATAAATGTAGTTACAGAACCGAATGAAAAAAATGTTGTATACAAAATCGTAAGAAATGAAATAATTATTTGATTTTAAAGAAAAACACTTGTCGTCGTGCAACAGCCGCTGTTACAAAGCAGAAATATATGCGAGGCGGCGATACGTCTTATTCAAATAAGCCGTTACTAATAAAAGTTGTTTTTTTCATTTACATTTACACAAACAAAAAATCAATTGCTGATTTTCGCGTCTCACCTTATGTGTTTTCCGCGCATTAATTATTGATGTAGAAGTAATTTTAGCTGTTTGTTAAAGTTTTACTTTATTTAAAATGAAAAGTGTTTTTCTTTAAAATATCTACTGAAAAAAATTTAAAGTATTTTTTTTTCTTGTTTGTTGTTTTATAAGAAAATGATTATCAATTTAAGCTCCTTCCTACTTATTGTTGGTTTGAGATAATCGTGAATCTGAAATTAGAAAATAACGTAGTCTAAAAGTTGTATTATTGATCCCGATATATATTTTGGAGGAAAACCTCCTAAATGGCTTTTAAAATGTTAACTTTGCTGCTTTTTATTTATGTATTTTTATTTGGGCAGGTGGTTTGAATGCTATTTATAAAGTTTATAAAGCTCAAGTATTATAAAAAAAGTTGGAGTGGATGTGATGATAAAACTCAGTATTTCTTATCTTATTTAATTTAATTTCTTGATATTATTTTCATAAAATTAACGAGAGGCAAAATAATTTTTTGTTGTTCCCTTGTTTATGGTAAGCTTTAACCAATTTTAATGTAATAATATACTCGTATATTATAATTCTTATTTAACCCCATATCGGGCCAAATTTAATTATAATTAGGAGAAACTTAACACCCTTGAATTCCCTATAATATTCATTTTGAGAGAAAGTTTTACATTGTAAACTGAAAGTGGTTAGGGTCTTTTATTTTTCTTATTTATGTTTATGTAAGTAATCTGTAATGGTAAAGGGTGATAACCGTTTTTTGGTACGAGACTATTTATTACACGTTAAAAATTTTGTAATTTAATTTGTACATAATTGGTAAAACAATATTCCAACCTTAAGATAGACCTTTCTAAAGACTCTTTCTTTTCGTTCATTTATGGTAAATACTCCAATTAAAAGTACCTAATCAAATAATTGCAAAAAAATAATTGTCTGTTTTATTATGCGACATTCAATGGGATAAACCGTCAAATAGAACTGATACAAATTAAGGCAAAATATTAAAAGTGAATTTAAAAAAAAACTTATTCTTAGGGATCTGACTCATCAATCATTCATAATGTGGTAAGTTAGTCTTCCTATAGACAGTACAATTCGTATTTTATATTGGAAGACATAATAAATATGAATAACGTAATGATGACTCCAATAAGATTGTGATGAAGATAATAAAATTGAATAAAAATAAAACTTATTATCTTATAAAAAATAATTTGACGTTGCATTTCAAAAACGAAAAAAATAACGATTTGGAAAGAAAATCAAATGACACGATAATAAAGTTTTCGATATTATCTTAGTTTAGTTGCTCATGCAGCGAACTTTTTATAAACTTTAGTCTTTGTGCAGAATTCTTGGGATGACCCACCGTCAGTACTAAAGGCTAACATGAAACATTGCAATGTGGAGGTGGTCTATGCAAGACGAACTTAGCAGTACGTATAGGACGTTAAAAGCAAACTGCGAAAGGGTAGTGAGTGCCTTGAGACCAGAAAACATTTCAAAAATAGAAACAAACAAACAATTTCTTATTTAGGATTTGGACCAAGATTGAAATTTAAAATGAAATGTCCAAATTTTAGCCAGCTGTTTTTTACGTTAAAGCGCCATTTGGAATTTAATGTTTTTGGCCTCATACTCGGAATCAGCAACCCCAAAATTATTTCTCTCTATGAACTCTAATTAGGAAAAAATCTAGCCAAAAAAGAGGTAGAAAAAGATGTACGCGGTCAATCTAGAGCAGTCTGAGATTCATTTGAGAGCAGATGCTGTTATCGTAGATTAGAATAGCACAAAAATACCATTTTTTTGATCCAGCTGACCTCGGTACTCGTCTGTTTCTTAATGTATACGTGAACAAATATATTGATTAAAAAGAAAAGATTCTGACCAATTTATTATGTTTACAAACCCTAATTCTTGTTCTCTAAAACCTGTTTTTATATTTTATGAAACTCTTTAATTTTTTAAGAAAACCTTTAGTTCACATGAACAAAAAATTTAAATATTTTATAATAAATTGCAAGCGTGAAATTTGAGAGAGACACGTGAAAATGTTTTTACATATTTGTGGATTGCGTTTCAGTGATAAATTGGTATATGAGTTTAATACGTATTACATTATACTTATGGCAGGAGTCGCTGGGTAAGAAAGCGAGAACAATTTGTTCTCATTTAAAGTAAAATACGTGTGCATTTAAAGCAATTTGGTTATTCTCTAAATTTGTTTGACATTTTATAAATGGTGCAAAAGGAATTTTTGCAAATAAAAAGAAGATATGCTTTTAGTTTTATTATGTCTCATTTAATGGTTATCACCCTCGCACTCCACCGGTCTCTAATTTTAAAACTATAATAAAATGCTTTGAAAAATTGCCGGAATGTGGTTGCTTTTAATTTACAATTGTTACAAATATTTTACAAAAATAGTTTATTCAATTCTGTTTTAGATTTAATTTTTTCCAAACATGGAATTTTTTGACACGACCGAAACGTTTTATCATAATTTCTATAAAATCGTAAGTATTATACAGCATAAAAATATTGGCTTTGTTACAGATTCTTTGTAAATACTAAGCATCACTTATTTTATGTTATTAATGATGCTTTTCTTACTTATTTAAACACAAAACATTGTCACGTGTTTTAGCTAGTGCCTCTTGTATTTTATTATTATTATTATTGTTGAAATCTTCTTAGCGCAAACAAGTATTTTTTGTACTTTCTATGTAATTTTGAGAAAAGTTTCAAGAATTAAAATTAAATCACGTATAAGAAATAAAATATAAATTAAACGAAAAATATATTTTTTTTTTAATAATACTAATAAATTTTTTTTTTTTTCCTTTAAAAATATAAACAAATGTTAAAAAAGTTTGTTTTGCTGAGTTTAACTCTGTCAAGATAATTTAGTTAAAAGTTTTGTTTTAGGAATGCATGTGGGTTAAAATGGCGGAAACCTTGGCCTACAATTTTGGAAGGTACTTATTTGTATTAATTTGTGGAACATTCTTCGGCCGTTACAAGAAGATCTACTCAACTGATCTTAATCGATAAATTATTTTTAGTAGTCGTAATTTACTTTGAAATCTTTCATTGTTGTATAAGTAGTTTTTAAAGTGTCCGTGATATGCCTCTTTCGCATACCTAACTTCGTTATCTTCTTTACCTTGATTGTTTTGGAATGGATCAGTCTTCTAACAGAAAGTAATATTGATAACAACTCAGGAGAATTTTCTGTAAATCAGTTGGTTACTGTTGAAGATTTCTTTCTACCAATGATTCTATAATTTCTATCTAATAAGAATAGCGATTTCTGTAAAGTTTCCAAAAAAAATGTAAGTAGCCGACGTAAAAGTCAAATCAGACCCAAAACTACCTTAAACATTAAACAACATGACTTCCAAATTAAATTCACTTCCATTTAAAGCATCAAAATTCGCCACATTTCGAATGAAGCTATCAGTCCTTCTATAATATTTTTTTGTCGTTCGCATTTTCTTACTCGAGAAAAATTTGAAATTTATTTTTAAAATTTATTCACATACATATGTATGTCTAAAAGTTGATGCACGAGTTTGACCCAACTCACTCAAATGATAAAAAGAACCGCCCCTTTTTCTATTAATATAATGACTTAAAATATTTGAACTTTTAAAATCCTAGCTTGTGCGTGCTGCTAAGCGATTTTGGGGTCGTTGATTACAAATTTGAGGTAAAAAAAAATCAAAATGGCGGGACAATAGCTTTAATTTATGTAGTTATTTTTATATTAACAGCGTCTAGTTTAAGTTGTTTTGCCCAAAGCCTACTTAATAAATAAAGCCTTAACTTGAACGATATTTTTTGATGAGCTTTCTTTAGGGTATCAAAAAGATAAATAAAATTATTATTTCATACATTTTGTACGAAGAGACACGACCTTAATTTATACAAAATATATTAATGAAAAGTGATGAAATGAAATTAATTTCAGTTTAACACTAGATTGCCGGATGTTGGCGGGTATACCTATTTTGCCTGAAAGGAGTCAATTTGACTCAAACAAGAAAATTGAAGTTTTTTTAAAAAAATAATATGTTATTTTAAAGAAACTTTATACAAAACAATTTTTGCATACATATTGTGTTTTTAAAATACATTTTCCGCAGATTTTTTTTTACATTAAGCACAGATTCCCTTACTTCTATTTCTCTTGCGTGATACTTGAACTTGACAAATCATCCGTTTTTCAACATTCTGTATACATATTAGATAAAGGTGTGAAAGTATTTTCGGTTTCATGGTCATAGTTACCGCTTAGTTCTTCAGCCAATTGTAAAATAAATTCTTTTCTTGAGATGTTTACTTGAGTGACGTCTTTATATAAAACCCAAGCATTGATTGCTGCTAAATCTCAGATATTATAGAATACATGAAGGGGCCATCTGCGAGAGCCTGC
Organism: Tipula helvola; assembly: GCA_963556165.1. Classification (NCBI taxonomy): domain Eukaryota; kingdom Metazoa; phylum Arthropoda; class Insecta; order Diptera; family Tipulidae; genus Tipula; species Tipula helvola. The sequence continues at coordinate 150,772,357 of OY744483.1, forward strand.
TTTGGTACTATATTTTTGCGCCATTTGATCAAGTATAGCGGCACCATACTTAGTATTATTATAAAATGTTATAGTTTCCGGGACAAATTTTTTATATTTTTCAATTTCTACACTTCGATGCTTTGAGCTCAATAGTATGTAGAACTGTTTTATTGGCCTTACTTTGATAAATAGTAAGAGTACAGTCCTTCGTTTTATAAAGTTTTGTGGAAAACCGTGTCATGTTGTCCTTCTTGGCTTTTGCAATTTTAGACAATTCTTTTCTATTTGCTCGTATTGTTCCAACCAATGAAGTGTTTTTAACACGTAACTTTTTTGTAAGTGATAGGCTTGTAAAAAAATTGTCTGTGGTAATATTTCGTCCACAACCTAAATATGGCTCAGTAATTTTATATACAATAAACTCGCTTAAGGAAATATTTGATCCGCGGGCTTCATTCTTGCCCAAATAGGGAAAACCATTTAGAAGATATTTGCTACTAGCATCCGCAGCTAAGCAGAATTTGATGCCAAATTTACCTGGTTTATTCGGCATGTATTGAGTAAATGGGCAACTGGCTTTAGTTGAGAACAATTGCTCATCGATTGTTATGTTAGCGCCTGGTTTATAACAAGTCTGGCTATTCTCAATAAATTTTTCCCATACTATTGAAATCAAGGCAAATTTGTCTGTTTTCAATCGTTCACTTCGTTCATTTTTCTTATCAAAACGTATAAATTGAAGTATTTCTCTGAACTTATCTCTTTGTTCGGGAAAAAATGGATGTCCCCACTTCTTAGACCATAAATGAGAACACCTCAAATTTCTTGCCTCATAAGCTGCTCTAGCGTACAAAATTGCTACAAAGGCCCATAATTGCGATTTTGTTACTGTCCAGTCTTTCTTCAAAACTTTACAAGCTTCGAGTTCAGTGTATGATTTTATATATTCCATTACACTTTCGTCGATTATCAAATTAAAAGCACTCTTTACAGTACCAAGTATAATATTTTGTTTGGCATAGGAAGTTGGCCCTGAGACGTCTTTGAATTTGGAATGACCGGAAAATCTACCACTATTTCTACCAGCTTTCAATGTTTCCCATAATGTCCCATCAGCAGCTTTTTGTGTTAAAATGTCTTCATTAGCAGATCTATCTGCAGTGTCTAATTCACTTTCGGTTTCAAAATCTGGAATATATCGTACTCTCTTTTTGCCAGGAGTTTTAGAACGATTGATATCACTTGATTCACTTTCAGATAGAAAAAAAGCTCTTCTTTTTCTAGGAGCTGTATAATGAAGATTTTCATCTTCACTGCTGGAAAATCCAATCCTATTAGCTTGATTCTCCATTTCATCCTCATTTTCATATAGTTCCCCATCGGATGCATCAGATTCCATGTCTGATTGGTCTTCTCTTATTTAGGTCAATTTTTTCCCCAATTCAAGATCTCTTCGATTCTTTACCATGATAACAACCCTAATCTAGAATTAAAATATTTATTTACAATACATTAAACGTAAATACATCTTATAAATCAATTCTGAAATTACCTTGGTACGCAAAAATCCTTAAAAAAAAAACTAAATTTTATTATTTCTTTTGTGTTACTAAAAATGCACCATTCTCTCCGATGTCACAAATTGAAATGAAAGCTTTTTCAACAGAAAAGACTTACAATAAAGAATTTCACAATATTGCAATAGATTCCTAATCGAGTAATAATATGAGATGAGGTGAATTATGCCTGTATTCCATTACGAAAAATTTACTATTGCTGGAAAAAATGAAAAAAGACAAAAAAAAATAACGTTGGAGTGACAAAGAAAAAACTATAATTTTATTTTTTATTACTTTTTCATTACTTTCCGTCACAGAATAAAAAATAAAAAATATCTTTACCATAAAAATGACGTACTATGAAAATGAATAGTGTCCCAGCAGACGATTCAGATCTGACAAAGGTATATAAAATGCCTGACAAAGACTTTGGCATTTATTGCAAATGGTAATCGACCTCTATGTCCCGCTGACATATATGGAGGTCAGGCCTGAACGTAAGTTATTTAAAATAGCTGACAATAAGGAACCGGAAATGCATTACAAACGGCTGACGTTGAGCACTAATTAAGGCCTTACTATTATACCTGACCGATAAATTACAGATTGATGACGCAAACGGCTCGAATTGAAAATGTAGGATCCCAAATGATAAAAATAACAAAATATTGACGAAAATTAAATTTAATTATTTTATTATATACATATGTACATATATAGTATTACTATTATGTAACTATATATATTATATAATTAATAATATTTATTTTAAAATATAAAACTATTCTTAAAACTAATTAACCTACATATATCATTTTTGGTCTTCCGGATCCTTGACTGCTTCTGGTGATACTTATCGTGAATTCGGTGAATCTCGTTCTTTATGAATTTCACGTAATCTTCAAGCAAGAAATTTTTGGATCGCCTTTGAATGCTCCTAATAGAAAAGAATGAGTGTTAATATTTTCAAAAATAAATCGCCAGTTACTTAATAAAAGCTTACCAAATAGGGTTTAATTTAAATTTTTGAACGATGGAAAATTCTTTTTCCCCTGAACTACAGCCCAATTGAAGTTCAAGAGCACCTCTTCCTGAATGATTTTCGCTAAACGCCTACATTTTGAAAAAAGATTAACCTATAAATAAAATAAAAATTCATTTAATTAAGACAAGTTATTATAAAACTAATTATTTTTATATAAATCCCTCACCAAATCTTTTTCGGTACACTGCTTATCTACCGAAACTGATTGGTTTCGTTCGAAATTGGAATATCAACAGTGATACTGATTGGTTTCGTCCGAAATTGGAATATCAACAGTGATATCCTCGTTATAGTGTGATAGTGACTATAATTAACATTATTTACTATACTTTTTACATCAAAATTCACATCACTATTTACACCATTATTTACTTTTCTATTTCACGATTCACACTAGATTATCTGTCTCATTAATGACAACAAACAGAAAATATTAAAAACTTTAAGTGACACAAAACTCGGAATACCTTCGATTGAACTTATAATTTTTAGATACATTAAAATAAGGGCAAACATAACGCCTGCCGTTTATATGACCGTGCAATGCATTTAATGCAAAGCTGATATTTTATGAGAATAAGGTCTAAGTCAGTAATGACAGTCACATCAATATTAGGTTTAGATTATAAATAGCTCTTTGTCACGTGAATTGTCTGGCATTACAACTGCCCTTTTTTTATTGTTTTTGTCAGACCTTACAATTAAAATGCAGGTAGCTCACAAAGGCATTTTTGTCAAACCTCTTATGTAAAGCTAACAGCAAACTTTAGTGACAAATCGTCTGCTGCGGTGTGCGAGAAATATATTGAAAGTACTCCATTTGATAATTTTTGTCAATAATTATGACATCACACTAATAGCCACAACTTTTTTGTAATACAATTTTTTATTGACGAAGTTGGGTGTCTCATTCCCACAACCACCGATTTTATATTTTTATCTCAATTTATTTTTGCTGATAAACATTTTTTCGTAATGAAATACCGTCTTTATTCAAATATATTTCTCAACAAGTTTGAACATGAAAACTCTCGCATCAGAGTGTTTACAAAAAAATTGTATGCACGAGAAATACGTTACATGTGCGTAAAAAAAGCAACTTTAAAAATATTTGATGAGTCGATTTGACTCAAATTTGTCAAAATACAATAGGTATAGTATAGTTAAAATAATATCTAGTTGAAAATTCCTATTCCTTCATTCTCGAGTAAAACAACAACAAAAAATGAATTTGTTGTTGTATTTACTCGGGAATGAAAGAATAGGAATTTTCAGCGAGACATTATTTTGACTATACATACATATGGATTTTTGGAACTAAAAAGTGTGGAGGGGAAGGAATTAGTATTTGCATACATTTTATAAATCTGTTAAAAACCAACTTATGTTTTTAAAAAAATTATTATTTTTCTATATATAGCTACAGTGGTAGACATTCGTATAAACGCACTATGTTTTTTGAATATAGTTCTAAGAGTAAAGTGTTTTGATTTTTTTCAAGTAGTCTAAATTATGTCTATCATCTTAAATCTGTTGATAAGATAAACCATTTGTAAAAATTTTAATGTTTTACTTTAATAAATTGAAAAATCTAAATTTCAGGTGGACATTCGTATAAACGCACTTCTGATAATGTACTAAAATAAAAACCAAAATTAGCAATTTTTCATATATTATTTTATTTAATATTTGGTCTGGCCCCGACCTTTCTGAATAACTTCGAAAATTCGAGTAGGCATTGAATTTGTTAAATTTTTGATGGTTTTCGGGTCAATTGTGGCCCAACATTCACGGATTGCACTTTTCAAATCTTTAATTGAATTATATTGCTGTTCATTTCCATAAACTTTTCGAGGAAGGCCCTCTAAAGGTTTTCGATAGGATTGCAATCAGGACTGCAAGCTGGCCATTTTAGAAGGGGAATGTTTTTCTCGAGAAACCACGGTGTGGTCTCCTTCGAAGCATGGATCGAGGCATTGTCTTGTTGAAAATTATAATTTTTGTTGATGTTATTATCCAGATAATTTATCAAAACGTCTTCCAAAAGTTTCACGTACATACGGAAGCTCATTCGTGTCGTTATAAAGCAGATGGGAAGCTCCTCGTTATAAGAAAATGCTCCGCATACCATAACACACCGCCACAAAATTACGCTTCGACCTAACGATGCCATGTTCCTCCAAATTATGCCAGTAGCAACTGTAGCAGTCAGGAAAATCCAGATTAATTTTTTTCCCGTAAGAAAAAATCACACTCTGCCAATCCGTTATCGACGACATGTATTTACGAGCAAATTTGAGCGGATTATTCGTATGCATGGCCGTTAAAAGTGGTTTGATACAAAATTTTGTCCATTTTATGTTCGGTGAACTATTAAAAATACGGGCAATGTGTCGGGTCGTCACAGGAAGATACAATGGCCTGCATGATAGACAGTTTCGTGTATAGCTTCTTTGCGGATTAGACCTTTCTGGCGAGCTGAGATCTTGGATAGGCAATAGTCCTGATTGCAATCCTATCGAAAATCTTTAGAGGGCCTTCCTCGAAATGTTTATGGAAATGAGCAGCAATATAATTCAATTAAAGATTTGAAAAGAGCCATCCGTGAATGTTGGGCCACAATTGATCCGAAAACCCTCAAAAATTTAACAAATTCAATGCCTACTCGAATTTTCGAAGTTATTCAGAAAGGTCGGGGCCAGACCAAATATTAAATAAAATAATATATGAAAAATTGCCAATTTTGGTTTTTATTTTAGTACATTATCAGAAGTGCGTTTATACGAATGTCCACCTGAAATTTAGATTTTTCAATTTATTAAAGTAAAACATTAAAATTTTTACTAATGGTTTATCTTATCAACAGATTTAAGATGATAGACATAATTTAGACTACTTGAAAAAAATCAAAACACTTTACTCTTAGAACTATATTCAAAAAACATAGTGCGTTTATACGAATGTCTACCACTGTATATAGCAATATAATCGTGAATGAGACAAATTGACTTGCTCCGGCAATCTAGTGTTAATGCGGTGTACATGAACTGGCGATTTATGTCTAAATAGAATAATCTTCTACATACATACAACAAGCTGGACCGACTGAAAAGAACAAGACAGCTCTGAAAAATATCTGATAACAGTGCGAATTCTGTATCTGTTGAAATTAATTAATTAATTTATTTAATGAACGTATTTAATAAATAACATGAAACTCAATATTGCGAAGTCAAATTAGAATTTCTCGAGCAAATTTATGTTTTCGCTCAGTAGTTAGAAATTCAATATTATTGGATAGCATGTGAAAAAAATACAGTGCCATACCAGGTGTATGCATAAGTTTTTTCCGGTTTTTTGGTTAACAAAAAAACACGTAATTTTCAAGGGAAATCAATTTTTTTTTATTCAAAATATTGGCCATCGGCTTCTACACGTTTTGCCCATCTTTCAGGTAATTTATGAATACCATGCCAGAAAACTGCTTGCCTTTTGCGGCAAACCATTCATCGACCCATTTTCCAACTTCCTCGAAATTACTGAAGTGTTGCTCTGCGAGCGCGTGCTCCATTGATCGAAGAGGTGATAGTCAGATGGCGCCAAGTGTCGGGAGTACGGCGGGTGCGGTAGGATGTTCCATCCAAGCGATTTGAAGGTGTCTTTCACTGGTTTTGCTGTGTAAGACGACGCATTGTCGTGTAACAAAATCACTTTGCCATGTCCTTTGGCTCATTCAGGTCATCTTTCGATTAATGCGTGGTTTAAATGAATCATTTGTTGGAGGTAGCGTTGTGTATTAACGGTTTCGCCGGGCTTCAAGAGCATAATACACAATACCGCTCTGGTCCCACCAGGCACAGAGCATGGTCTTCTTGCCGAAGCGATTTGACCTTGGTGTTGAAGGACCATTTACCGAGTTTATTGATCTTCTCCATTGCTCATAAACGTCTGCGATTGTTTTTTGTGACACATGTAATGCTTCTGCTAATTGCCGTTGAGTTTGAGTTCTGTCATCATCCAACAACTCCTTCAATTGTTCGTCTTCACATTTCTTTGGTCTGCCAGAGCGCTCACTGTCTTTCACATTGAAAACACCACTTTTAAATTGTCGAAACCATGTCTCACATGTTCTAATCGATGGATCGTGTTCACCATATGTTTCTACCAGTAAACGATGACTTTCAACAGCCTTTTTCTTTTGATTAAATAAGCGAAGCAATGTGTGCCGCTAATGTTCTTTTTCAGGCACAAAACTCGACATGAATCACTGAACGATGAAACAAAGACGGTAATTTTTGGTGGACTCAACTTGTGTGTGTTTGTAGTTTAAATGTCAGCCGAAAAAAATGACGTATGTGACAAATTAATACACTGCGTACTTTTCGCTGGCTCCATCTCTTAGTTAAACCGAAAAATACTTATGCATACACCTGTACGTACATTTGTTCGCAAACCGAGAATTGAGAGTAAAATAACCGCAAAGTTTTAGTAGTGGTAGATGTGTCTATTAGTAGTCACGTGAGTGTTATTTTTTTAGGAAATTGATTTTTCCGTTTCAAAGCGTCATTCAATTTCCTTATGTCAATCGAAAGCATGATTGTGTGTTAGAAACTATTAAACAACCGAAAATATTTTATTCAAGTGTTTTTTAATAACAAACACGAAAAATAATTTACTCCATAGTCAAAAACAATTAATCTCAAAAATTATTTTGGTTGTATGATGACAAATCTCAACTCAAAAGCAAGATAGAAGTATAAAAAACGAGAAGAGAAACGAATATAAGCACCAAAAAATTCAACCGATTTTGCCCGATTCAATTATTTTTGATGCTTACTATCCTAAAAAAACGCACAAATACAACGAACAAAAATTATACAATACAATCATAAAAATGTATACTATACTGGACAGCGATTTTGGTCGCAAAATGAGGATTGATTTGAGGATTACCGGAAGGCAATAATAGTTGCTTTCCAATCGACCAACCGCAAGCACCCGCTAGTGAACCGCTAGTAGAATGGTTTTTGTCTTCGCTAAAATATCTATAGAAATTTATCGAAGACAAAAACCATTCTACTAACGGTTCACTAGCGGGTGCTTGCGGTTGGTCGATTGGAAAGCAACTAGTATTGGTAAATTGTATTGGTGTCGAATGTGCATTTTTTCTTTCAGTTTTTCGTTTAATATGATGCAAATAAGAGAGATAAAATGACGCGAGTAATAGGGATAACATGATACAATATCCAAATAAGAGGAATAAGCTCAGAAGAGAACGATTGAGAGGATGTATTAAATACTGAGGAGACTGAGATAGAACAACAAATTTCGAAATAAAAAAAATTGAGGTGTGGCCAACACACGACTTTCTTTTACGAACAGCGAATTTTGAGAAACTTTTATAATTCAAATTTCTCGCAACTTAATTAAGATTGTTTTTATTATTTCATGTTTTCTGTAAATTGTATATTTTTGAAATATTTGTAAAATAAATTTTCTGTTTCACGGAATCTGGGAGCTGGGAGCTGGTAGCTGGGACCCCAAAATTTATGTAAAAAGTTTAAACATGAAGTAGTTTGATTGGTTAAACCATCTGGACTATAAACTGACAGACATATATACGAACAGACACCACTTCGAAACCCAATTTTTCGGACTCATTATTACACACGTAAAAGAAATAAAATGTGATATTAAAATTTTTTCTTTTAATTTTTTGGAATTTGTATTAGTGATTTTTTTGTAAACCTTATACTTTTTAGGATGTGTGCAAAACACATTTCCGGCCCAAGAGAGTGGCCACTTCCGGTTGACCGATTTGGCAATTTAACATACGTTTATGCTAAAAAACCGGAAGTTCGTAGTGTGCAAATTAATTGTAATTAGCATAATTGGGCTAATACACACAATAATTAAAATGACAAATGCAAGAACTGCTGTAACTCCCTGTAAAAAAGTGTGGAGGTGGGGGAGGGGAGGGGGGAGTTGCGAAATATTTTTGCAATTATAAAACGATATACATATTAATACTAAACGACCACAAACCCTAATAAGTCGTTAAAAAAGTTAAGAAACATGAAAAAATGATCCACATTCAATTATGTAATATGTATTTGCAATAAAAACCGGAAGTATGCCACTGTAGTGTGCAAATTAATTATAATTAGCATAATTAGGCTATATATACACGTATATTTTTGTGTTGGCAAAACAATAATTTTTTTTTTTTTATAAAATTTTTAAATTTTTTTTAAATTTTTTTTTTTTAATTTTTAATTTTTTTTTTTTAATTTTTAATTTGTTTATTTTTATTTTTTTTTGATTTTTGGAAACATTTTGTATTAGTATTTTTTTGTAAACCTTATACTTTTTAAGATATTTGCAAAACAAATTTTCTGCCCCAAGGGAGTGGCCACTTCCGGTTGACCGATTTGAAGTAAAATTCACTGGGACCTCCCAATTTATCAAAAAAGCTTAAATCTGAAGTTTCAGTTCGATTGGTTAAGCCATCTGGGCTGTAGAGAGGACACAGACTGACAGACAGACGGACAGACAGACGGACAGACTGACAGACAGACATCATTTCGAAACCCACTTTTTCGGACTCAGGGAACCTCAAAACAGATAAATCTTCAATAATCTCAAGGTCGAAAATTTTCATGATTACTATACTTTATTTTACTTACGTAAAGCTTGTTTCATGGTTGTCGTCGTTCCTTCATTCGTTCGTTCATTCATTCAGTCATTTTCTCATTGCGATTTCATGGTTGCCGCAAAAATCACAGAACGATTTTGTCGCCATCTAATGTATAAATAATTAACATACACAAGAAATGTTTGTGTTTTACGTTGGTGAATGTTTTGTTGTGCGACATAATTTTTTGCAATTAATATTTATGTGTTAAAAATCTCTAAATCCAACAAATAATTAAAGTAAATTTGGTTTATTATTATTATCGAAAGTAATTATTAAAGTTTGGTTTAAAAATAGATGATATGGAGTTGCTTCATTCAGATATGGTGTTTGTGTCAATGGTTTATTTTTGGTACATTTTTCAAACAAGATGGTTCAGATCGAATATTATTGGCTCTTGCTTAGTCAGATCGAGCAGTTTAAATTCAAAAGAAAATTCTAAATAAATAACTTTTAAATAATTACAACGGAAAGCTAAATAAACCACACAAAAATAACAGTTTAAATTAAAGTAGATGGCGGTCTATTTTGCAGTTAAATAAAGCGATTTTTTTTATTAAAAGCCAATGAAGGCAACGAGGAAACGTTTTGCAAATAGAATTTTTTTCAGAAGGAATGAATATTGTAGAGAAGTTTCGTTGATATCGAAAATACACTGCGCCAATTAAAAATCGGAACAGAAATTTTCTTTGAAAAAATACTCACATTTGAACGCCTGTATCTTGGTGAAATAACACCCTCAAAAAAAAAATTTTATTTCTAGTTGAAGGAAATTTTGTTTTCTTTTCGATACTGGAAAGCGTTTTATTTTATTTTTGTTTTTTTATGACTTTTATGAGGAAAACAAAAGGTATCTAAAAAAAAAAAAATTTGCTGCTGTTTGAAACTGTAAACGAACTTCCTCTATATTTCATTCAAAAATCCAAATCGGCCATTTTATAGAGAATTTAGAAACCTTGCAAAATGATACTAGGAAAATTTCTGTGCGGCCACTCCTTGTCGAGTTATTGCTGTTTTAGAGAAAACGTACCAAAAAGCGCAGAAGTAAATTTTTTTTTCTTGTAAACTTAGCACTCTACGATAAAATGTTAAGTCACTTTAACACTAAAACTTTAGCACGCTAAAACTTCAATAACTCGACAAGGAGTGGCCGCACAGAAATTTTCCTAGTATCATTTTGCAAGGTTTCTAAATTCTCTATAAAATGGCCGATTTGGATTTTTGAATGAAATATCGAGGAAGTTCGTTTGCAGTTTCAAACAGCAGCAAATTTTTTTTTTTTTTAGATACCTTTTGTTTTCCTCATAAAAGTCATAAAAAAACAAAATAAAATAAAACGCTTTCCAGGGGGTCAATTCTCGTTCTATGAAAAAATGAAATGAAAAAATAATTCTGTGTAAACCAAGCTCCAATTTGAATTTTTTTTTTTTGGTTTGCGCCTACTCTGAAATTTAAATATATGTATACATTTTATAACGAAGGAACAGTAAACGACAATTAATTATTCGTTTACACAAGACACTTATTAATCGACTTTTGTATCAAGAGGCTGATATTTACAGCTGTAGTTAATTTTCGAATGCCAAATGACAATGGAGAGTAAACAAACGTCGTGAACATACCGTTTTTGTTTGTTCATTGAATTATGTTATGCTTGCCTAATTCTCCAAATAATCACATGTTGTAATTTTCTTTTGAGATAAGTGAAGTTTTACTGGCAATTCGCAAATGCAGTTGTGAACATGAATAAAATTCAGGTTATACCACTGAGTTTTGTTCATGGTGATTTTCGCTATGAGACAAACTAGTTAATTCAACATATTCCACGTTCATGTTCACAAGAGGTTTAAACTAGGATTAACATTTAACTGAGGGCATCTATTTGTGGAATTTGTATTTTGAGATTTTACACTGAAGTTTTGTACATCCATACTTAAAATTGGTTTTTAAAATTCGTACTAGGACAAAATACAAGAGAGTTTGAAATACCTAATATTAAAATATTTAAAAGATAAGTTATCTCGAAATCTGAAATCCTAAAAAGTCCAAACAATTCATAATTTTAACAATTTCACCAATAATCTGTATTAATTGTCAAATTTATGAGAATGGGATATTAGGAATTTCAAAAAATTTTAAAATGTTCTATATAGTTTCAGGTTGTAAATATTTTTGAATTTACGAATTTTCTTTATTTTGAAACGTCTAGAATATGAAGAACTTTCAAATATCGATAATATTCTAAGTATGTGAAGCAGTCTAAAATCATTAAAACATTTTAGTTTCTTGTTTGGTAAAACTTGTTAAATTTAATTTACTACATCGAAATTCGAATGTGATAATTTTGAAATCTTAGATTCAATAAGATATTCTAAATTTACAGATTTTTAAAATAGAAGTAGAAATAAAGTGCTTGAATTTAAAATTAAAGAAGCTTAGGGAATTATAAAACTTGAAAATTAAGACTGAAAATGGATATTTTAGAGATTGAGGAATTAAGTCGATTTTAATAATTTAAGAAATTTTCAATAAGAAATTTGAGGTTTATTTATAGAGATTTTTCGAAACTAAAACCATTAGAATAATGTGAATCAAAAAGTTTCAAAAATGTACAATTAAAATAGTTTGGGATTTTGGAAAATGAACAAAAGTTCTTTCCGGTTTTCAATATTTTCATAAACTATCAAAACTACCAAGTTTGCTTGCTCTCATGTACTACAAATAGTTAAAGTATGATCAGTTGATTGCGATCAACCACAACCTTTTGCGATTTGGAATATAACTTTTGGTTTATCGGTATATGGATACACATTTTATTGATTTTCTCACCACCAAAATCCTCAATGAATAAATTCTTTTCATATGAGAATATTTTGACGAGAATAATCAAGTATTCATAAAAACACTTTCGAATTATGTTTTTTTTCCACTGAGAAATCTTTTCACGTTGTTTTTCATGGAAACAGAATCGGCCCACAGTGTTGTGAAAATTATATAATTTTGTTTTTTGCATTCAAAAAATAAAAATGGTTAACTAGATGTAAATGAAAAGATTTTCTTTCATTGGATTTTTTCATAGAACGAGAATTGACCCCCAGTATCGAAAAGAAAACAAAATTTCCTTCAACTAGAAACAAATTTTTTTTTTGAAAGGTGTTATTTCACCAAGATACAAGCGTTCAAATCTGGGTATTTTTTCGAAGAAAATTTCTGTTCCGTTTTTTAATTGGCGCAGTGTACTTGCATTATAATTACAAAATATACTACTTACAATTAATGTCTCCTTAGAACTAATTTCAACTGATTGTTACGATTAGAAAAGTTTGCCTTTTTAATGTAGAATTCCGTTCAATTAGAAAAAAATATATATAAATATAAAGTATGACAATGTACAAAGATCATTCGTGCATATTTTTATACTTAATAATTAAATTTTACATATAAATCACTTAAAACTGTAGTTAATTTTTACTATTAAACACAACACTACTAGAAACTACGTAAAATTTTATTTTTTGCCATCTTTAACATTAATATATTTTAACTAACACCAAATAAATTCATTATGCTTGTTTCATGGTTGTCGTCGTTCCTTCATTCGTTCGTTCAGTGATTTTTTTAAACCAATCAAATTGCTCGTCTTTCGTCATTTTTCTCTTCTGCAATTTCTGCAGCGAGATGGTTTATCTCCAACTTTTTAACAGAACGATCATGAATAGAAAGAGACTAGAATAACAAATGAAAAGGGATGTACATATAGTACATATATGTATAAAAATTTTACTTCAAAATAATTTTTATCGGCTTCACAACATATTTTATTTGAATTATGTGAACATTAAATAGAAAGCAGTTATTATAAAGGGTTATATTGTGTTAAAACGTGACGATGTCTTTTGATTCAGGTAGGTTAATGAATTTATTTGTTGCTAGTTAAAATATATTAATGTTAAGGATGGCAAAAAATAAAGTTTTACGTGGTTTCTAGTAGTGTTGTGTTTAATAGTAAAAATTAACATACACTTTTAAGTGATTTATATGTGAAATTTAACTTATTAAGTATAAAAATATGCACGAATAATCTTTGTACATTGTCATACTTTATATTTATATATTTTTTTCTAATTGAACGGAATTCTACATTAAAAAGGCAAACTTTTCTAATCGTAACAATCAGTTGAAATTAGTTCTAAGGAGACATTTAGGTGCGTTGTATTGTTGGATTTAGATATTTTTAACACATAAATATTAATTGCAAAAAATTATATCGCACAACATATTCACCAAAGTAAAACACAAACATTTCTTGTGTTATGTTAATTATTTATACATTAGATGGCGACAAAACCGTTCTGTGATTTTTGCAGCAACCATGAAATCGCAATGAGAAAATGACTGAATGAATGAACGAACGAATGAAGGAACGACGACAACCATGAAACAAGCTTACCTGAATCAGAAGACATCGTCACGTTTTAACACAATATAACACTTTATAATATGATTTCTATGTAATGTTCACAAAATTTAAATAAAATATGTTGTGAACCCGATAAAAATTATTTTGAACTAAAATTATTATATATGTACTATGTACATCCCATACATTTCATTTGTTATTCTAGTCTCTTTCTATTCATGATCGTTCTGTTAAAAAGTTGGAGATAAACCATCTCGATGCACAAATTGCAGAAGAGAAAAATGACGAAAGACGAGCAATTTGATTGGTTTAAAAAAATCACTGAACGAACGAATGAAGGAACGACGACAACCATGAAACAAGCATAAAAGAAAGTAAAAATTAAAAATACATATTATGCTTGTTTCATGGTTGTCGTCGTTCCTTCATTCGTTCGTTCAGTGATTTTTTTCAACCAATCAAATTGCTCGTCTTTCGTCATTTTTCTCTTCTGCAATTTCTGCAGCGAGATGGTTTATCTCCAACTTTTTTTAGCAGAACGATCATGAATAGAAAGAGACTAGAATAATAAATGAAAAGGGATGTACATCATATTTAATAATTTCAGTTCAAAATATTTTTTTAGGGTTCAAAACATATTTTATTTGAATTTTGTGAACATTACACAGAAAGCAATTATTATAAAGTGTTATTGTGCTAAAACGTGACGATGTCTTCTGATTCAGATAGGTTAATGAATTTATTTGTTGTTAGTTAAAATATATTAATGGCAAAAAATAAAATTTTACTTGGTTTCTAGTAGTGTTGTGTTGTGATAAGATTTAGAAATATGTAATTTGTAGAATAGTAAATTAATAGAATTAATTTGTAATTAAAAATTATTTATCTTTTTATTTTAGAATTTTCTTTTGAATTTAAATTGCTCGATTTTATTAAGCAAGAGCCAATATTATTTGATCTGAACCACAAGCTGTATAAAAACAATGCGGCCAAAAAACTGAAATGGGAGAGTATAGCGGCAAAAATGCACTGAGAGAAATGATTCGTTGGCATGAGGTTGCGAGAAAATACTTTACATTACGATGAACGAAATGCAGTTGCTACAACATAATTTCGATAGCACCAATTGACATGAGATTGGTACAAACAATCTATGGTAGGCACTAATGCACAGATAGTTGCAACAACTTCTTTTCGAAATCTTCAACTCCGTTGATGCTAATTTCCTAGACGTTCGTTGTCAGAACCGAATGAGCCTAATCGTTTTTAAAGTATCAACCTCGTTTCAAAAAATGGCTTTTGTGTCAACCGCGAATAAAACAAAATGACTAATGCTGTTGCGAGAACAATATTGTAGTCGTAGTAATCATAGCATTCTGTCGTTGTACCAAAATATCAAAGTTGATTAATTTATTTTGAAATTCCGTTGCTACAACTATACATTCCAAGCGGTTCAGTTTCATTAACTCCTACTGGTTTATTGTGATTGAAAATTTGCTGCCTAAAATATTTAATATGTTGTTGGAAAATTCGTATTACAAAGTGAAGAGGGCATTATATGAGAAGAGGGTGAATTCATTATTATTACCTAAACAATTACAAACAATTCTGCAATATTTGATGGAGTCTAGGATAGAGAAAATTATTCCCAGCTTTTCATGTCTCTTTATAGTTTTATTTGAAACTTATCTCGATATTTAACGAAATTACTATGACCGAATTGGTGTTGGGATAACTACCTTTTCGATTAGCCCAAACGAATTGCATTTGTGGCAAACTATACCGCAATCATGATAACCGAATTGTTTAACTTCTTAATCATTCATGTTGGCATAAATACACACGTGAATATAATTCGCTAAGTCAGTACGTTCTGCTTGATACTTAAGGTATTAAGCGAAAATTATATTTTTGTAGTTTGGTCGTATTTACCTGATGAGTAGGTTGTACTTTTGAGTACGAAACCGAACTACCAATACTTATAATTGAACTCAAGTAAAGGAGGGTTCTCATTTTTGAGAGTCGATAAATTTATATTGACTCTGGGGTAAAGTAAAGGGTGGGGGGGGGGGGGGATATTTCTACTTTTTCCTTAATAAAACTAATTTTGTTAAACGAACTGGCAACAATCATATTCGGTTGAAGAAAACAACTAAATGCGGTTGTGTCGACTATTTCTGATTATGTAGTAACCGAAATAGTAACCGTGCAAAGAAAGTTGCTTTAATAATCAAGTCTATTATTATAATCGATCAGTGGTGACGACAACTATAATTTATAATATTCCTAAACCAATAATCGATTAACTCAACCGAATGATCGCTAAGTTCAACCGATGGTCGGTCATGTTAACAGTATATTTCGTTCTTTGTCAAAGCTAAATCCTTTAGGCTAACTAAAAAGGGTCAGTTACAACATCTTTTTCAGTTCTGATAAACAATAAAAAGAGGTTGTCGTAAAGTTTAATTAAAATGTATACAGGACCGAATAATTCGGTAGGGCAATTGATTCGGTTGTCGCAAACAAGTAAGTATTTTAGTTTATAAAATAAAATAGTTTAGCCTGTTTTAGAAGCTATTTGCCACTAACTATAAATTGTTTTACGAGTAAAAATTACACGTTCCCATGCTAATTATTCCTGCATTAATTTAATAATGCATCCTTTTTTCTGTTAATTTAAAGCCAAATAAGTTAATTTCTACGATGAATGTGCCGAAAAGTGTACTTCGAATTTATAAAAACCAGAAATTAATTTCAGTGAAAAAAGACACATTTTTATGTCATACGATGATTCTAATTTAACTACAAAATATAAAATTATTATTATTTTGTTCTTGAATGTGCATTGTCCCATGTATCGTCGTCAAACCGGAATTTCAAAAATCATTTAACCTCATTTCAGCTATTAAATTATTGTAATGCCCGACCCTAGCCTTTTCTTTTAATATTGGCCTGGCATTAAACCGTCTTGATTTTCTAGTATTTTTGTTTAAAAATATATACCAAAAATAAGCCAAAGCCCCACACGCAATCACCATATCCGAATGAAGCAACTCCACATCATCCATTTGTAAACTAAACTTTAATAATTACTGTTCGATAATTATAATAAAACAAATTTACTTTAATTGTTGAATTTAAAGATTTTTAACACATAAATATTAATTGCAAAAAATTATATCGCACAACTATATTCACCAACGTAAAACACTTGAATAAATAAATAATACAAACATTTCTTGTATATATGTATATAGTTAATTAGTTATACATTAGACGGCGACAAAATCGTTCTGTGATTTTTACAGCAACCATGAAATCGCAATAAGAAAATGACCGAATGAACGAACGAACGAATGAAGGAACGACGACAACCATGAAACAAACTTTAGAAAACAAAACGATTTTGTTTAGTATTGTTGTGTTGCTTGCAACTCATGATGGTCTGTCGCAATATAGATCTTGAAGGGTGAACATCTTTATTGAGCTGGTGGTCCCGGGTACTGCGTAATATACGTAAAAGGCCCGTTATATCGTGTACAAAAGCGAGGGTATCACAAATAATAGCTCAATAAAATAGATAGTGGTGCTGGGTACTGCATTTTTAATGTCTAAGGCCCATATATCCGTGCTAGTCGGTGGTTGGATGGTGGTTTGGATTAAGGGGACGTACCACCTTCAAAATTGAAAAACAAAAAGTTTTTCAAAGATTTTTTTTTAATGGAATAAAAAGAGATATCTTAATGAAACTTTCCATTGACATTTTATTTTATTTTTTGTATAAAAAAAATTTTTTTTTAGATTTTTTTTAACCCACTGTCATCTGCTATAACGGTTTTCCAAAAACACTGAAAACTCGCGGCGTGCATCATAACTGCTCTCAGAAACGTCCAAAAAAAAAAAAAAAAAACGGGGTTTTATTCAGCATTAAATTGCCCTCGGAATGAACTAAAAAAAGAAAAATTGGTTGAAAAATAAAAAAATGGCGGCATTTTTTCGAAAATTCAGCTTTTTTGTCCCCCCCAATTAGTTGTAACTCAAAAAATTGAAAGCCGATTATTCCCTCCGTAGTTCATTCTGAGCAGAAATATATGTAGATCAACGTGTTAAAATTTTAGAACGATTGGATAAGTAGTTTTTTCTCAATCTTGCACGCCAACTTGAAAAACGTCATTTCGAGATAATCGCGTTAGTCAAAAATTTTTTTTTTTTGTAATAAACCTTACCAAAATTTAATCTGCGATGCCTGCACCGTACAATATACCTTCCTCTCAAAAATTTCTCCTCTACTTTTACAGCTGTTATGTGAGAGAATAACGTATTAAATTATATATGTATATGCATGTAGGTATATATAAGCAGGTGTTACTAAGAGAAAGTCGGTGTAGCGATATACAGCGAACTTTGGCGCCCTTCGCAATAAATAAAAAAAAAATATAAATAAATTTTTTTTTGAGATTTTCATGTTAAAATCATGTTCTTAAACGTTCATTCTAACATATTCTATCATAAAAAAAATTTCGATTTTTTGAAAATTTGAAGGTGGTACGTCCCCTTAACCCGCTTGAAAGTAAAGTGATGGGTCATATACAGCTATTATTGCTAGTCGACCTAAGCAAATGAAAACAACAACAACAACAACTCATGATGGTCGGTTGCTCCTATACGATGTTATGTCCAAGTAGATGGAGAGCTGTTAGACAATTTTAGGTAGGTATTTGAGGCGTAAAAAACGTAAACGTAAAATATAGTGGTAAAAAACGTAAACGTAAAATATAGGGTTAAGCTGTTCTACCTTTTGAGCTCAGATCATATCTAAAATCCGGAAAAAATTGATCTAATAAAAAATGTGGAAATATTTACTTAAATTAAATTATGATCAGAAAACTGAATCGGTTGGGTAAGTTACAAATAGTGATGCCGAATAAATGTTGACTTTTCACAAAAATATGATCTAGACATGTTTGCATCCTAATTGTGTTTCATTCAAAATACTAACGAAGCCATACGAAGCAAGCATTGTTTGGTAACTGTAGGACTAAAGCATTTCTAAAATGTTTATATTAAAATCTCTCAATGTAGCTATGTGTTTTTTCTTAAGCGGACGGAGCAATGCTTTCAAGTCAATCTAAAGTAAAAACTATCTAAAAAACCATAACAGAAATGATAGATACAAACAAATGTCCAATTTTGTTTTGCTAGTTGAATATCTAAAATAAGAAGGTTAGGTGACATCCAATTACAAAATTGTAATGAGAAAATCACAAAACTTTCCATATAAAAACCATAAACCCTCCAGATCGATATTTATCGTTACAGCAAGCTTTTAAATTATGATCCGTCAAGCTAAACTCAGAACATTCATGTGCATTCAAATTTCTGATACAAAGATCAAACCAGGAATTGTTTTGAGACTTGCTACGTAAAGGCTAAACGTATATCTAAATCAATATCCGAATATTTTGAAGTAATACTAAAATATCTCGTCATTTTATTACTCATGAAAAATATAGATAAATAATAAAATATACACACGATAACCGTATAATTGCAGACACAGATCAAAGAGTTGTTAACGCTGTCCTCCAAAACCGTGCTTTTGCAGAATATTTTAAATTTAAGTTCTCAATTTCCAGAATTAATTTTTTTCTTTTAAAAGACGCTGCTGGAATCAATGCCAGCAATTAATTTTAAACTTAAATACTGAACGATGCGCTATCGCTATGTTGCTTAAATTCCATTTGAAAAGAAATAAAGGGAAACGTAATTGAGTTTATTCCACAGTAAATGGAATTAAAGCCTTTGAAATTAATGCCAATTTAAAGTTAATAAAATTTTACTAAAAACCACCCCTAAACCCTAAAATATTAAAATAAATATTGGTGGCCTTTGAGGCGAGGGATGCGAAAGTTATGTTTTAAAATATGATACGAATAGTGCAGACCGCTGAACACATCTAAGAACCCTGTCTTGGAGTGCAGAATTCGTGGGCCGACTCACTTTTCATGTCAGTACGATAAGCTGGCGTGAAGCAATACAATGTGCAGGTGGGCTAAGCAAAACGAACATATAGCCGTACTTCCTCGATTTGGCTACTACGTAAGGTAGGACATGAAATGCGAAAGAGTTGGCGTGCTAAGCCCCAAAAAATATGCAAAGATAGGAACAAGCGAACAATAAAATATAGTAGTTTTTTGATTTTAAAAATGAAATTAAGTATAGCGTGGTTCGACAGATTTAGTGCTTATAGAATATTGTGCGGATTACTTAAAGAGTAGAGGAGAAGGGAAGCATAAATTGCGTCTTTGTTTAGAAGTTTGCACCACTAAATTGTATAAAACCTTAATGTAGGTACATTAGCTTGAAGGATTGTTTCGTGTATAATGCCTTTCAGTTCACAGAAAAGTGGCTGCTATAATAATAATGGTTTTTTAAATATTTTTCATATTGTCTTTAATACGTCTCTTTCATGTCCATACTTCAAATTTGATTTAATTTATTTTGTATTGTCGGCTATTGCGTCCGTGGATTGATTTTATAACATTATCCGTAAACTGATGGACGAAAAAGATCTCAAATTAATTTGCAGGAAATTAACGGGAAAATCATGGAAAAAATAAAATTTGGCAATTTTATATTAGAAAAATCCATTTCTTTGTAAAATACACAAACATATTACACCAAATAAAACGCAATTGCTAGGAGGGCTAAAGAGCTAACCAGTGAGAAATTATAAACTTAACTAAAATTAAGAATTTTAACGAATCCATTTTTTTTTAAAGTTTTTTTGATATTTTAACCATAGAGAAATTAAAAATTCTTTAATTAAATGACATCGGTTTTTTTATTTATAATTTATTTCTATTTTAGCGTAATTAGTATTTTTGGGGGTATTTATTTCATGACAATTTCGTATAACTTTTAGAAAACAGTGTCTTTAGAAATAGCATTTTAGTGTTTAGCAGGATTAATTTGTGTTTCAATCATTTTTGTTTCGGTTAGGTTTCACATAAGTTTCCAAATTAAAAATAAAATAAAAGACTTCCATAAGAATATGAAATTTAAAATATAAATTTAGAATTTTCACTTTTGAATAGAGGGAAGCAATTTTTTTGACGTCTTGTTTTATTTTTTTTTTAAGTTTGGACGGCAAATTTCGCATTCATAAGTTATTTAAGGCAGATAAAATTGTATAGAAAGCTTCGGTGAAACCTTAGAAACTCTTTAATTAATTTAAGTTTATAAGTTTTTATAAGTTATATATGGTTACTATTTAAGGGCGCTATTCCCTTAGTCGTATCGTTTATTAAGCCAAATAACAGTCATTTGTTAATATTCCTTCTATAAACCCTAGACGGCTGCGCGATCAAAAACATTGCGTTGCACGTCTTAAGGGATGAATTCATATTTAGAAAATATTTTGTATTTATTCACTCAATCTCAGATAAAAAATTAATAAAATCCTATTTATTTGGCTATTTTGAGCTGTTTTGGAGTAGTCGACAGTCTAAACTATACCCCTATAATGTTTGGAGTAGTCTACACTCTTAAAAAGTGTGTGTTTTGAAGTATCGAGGGTGTTCCCAACCCCTAAGAGTTCCGAGACTAATTTTTTCTTCATCAGCACCCAAAAAAACATTAAATAAAGGAAAACTGATACGCTTACTTATGATACAAAATGTCATAATTTAACTGGACTCTTACAGTTTTCCTTTTATACACATTTTTTATGATTTTCTTATACAATTTAAGATATTTTCCGCCATTTTGAGTTGCCTTTTTTTTTACTTCTTAACCCTTAGCGGACACACTTCGCTCCCGTAACATTGCGGCCACACTGGGGTGATTTTTCACCCCAGTCAAAAAATCGGTCTAGAAAGACAAATTTAAAATATTGAGACTCCAAAAAATTCATGGACATTCTGAAACATGTTTTTCAATTTTTAATGGTTTACAAGAGCCAATATCAAGATAATTTAACAAAAAAAAATTATATACGCGCAAAGTCAGGAAAAATGACGTTTTTCAGAAAAAAATTCATTACTATTGAAAAATCATTACTCTTTCCGAAATTCATCGTTTATAGCGTTACTAATACTTTTTTCTTCCTTCTATGTACCATGCAAGTAACATACATTCCTCGACAACCTATATATGGCGCGACAAGTATGATTTTGGTAGTTTTTGATAACTTAAATTAAGGCGATTTGGCCTGGGGTACATATTCACCCCTTGTGGCCGCTAAGGGTTAAATTCGTAATCATACTATAAATATTTTAAAAATTAGTTTATTTAACCAAAGAGTTTCCCGAAGCGAAAAAGCGGACATCAAATAAAAATTATACACTTGGATTTAAATGCCAAAAGAAAGATACGAGTAGTCCAGCAGAATTAGGGTTTATAAAGAACTAATTGATGTATATTAAGAATTCCATGAGTCCCGAGGTCGGTCGAATAAGGTTTTTCGCACCTTTTAGTAGGTCGCGGTTACAATTTCGCAAACAACTCGGTTTTGTTGCAGGACAAAATGTGAAATTCCAAAATTGTTCTGCGGGAAATTTCCTATCAATATGCGCAGTTGGTGGTTTTTTATTTTTTCGACCCTCTCCCCATTCGTTCGAGCTCGGGACTAGTCGAATACTTAATCTTCGTGAAAAATCATCGATTAAAAAAATTCTTTCGTTCAATTTATTTCCTTTATTAGCCACATAGTTATATCAAAATTTAAAGACTGACTGCTTCGTTCGAAGAGTGGTGCTTTAATGACTGTACTTTATTGTTGCAACAATTATTTTATTGTGTTTATTTATAATTATCTAAATCAGAAGCATTGTATTTTAACATATAGAACACAAATTAATACAAATTAAGACCAACCTAAACAAATGGGCATACGACTGTTTAATAAATATTAAGCAAAATATGTTTAATTAAAATATAATAATAAAATTAATAATTTTTAAAAACTAAAAATAAATATTAATCAATCAATTATAATTATTTAATTTTATACGTATTAAAAACAAACAAAAAATTATAAACAAAAAATTAAGATACGATGGGGCCTTAAAAAAATCTGTTGGGGACTTATTAATATAACCGTACCGCGGAGGGTAAGAACAAAATGCTATATATTTATTTATTTGCTTACAATTATGTTTTGGTTAAATATACCAATTTCTTAACAATCTTTATGTTTTTATTTTTTTCTTATCGATTTAATAACTTGTGAAGAGCTTTTAATTGATTTTGGTTTTATTTAGTTTTTTGTTCTACATCCTTCTTTACTTACTTGTTGATGAGCTTTTTATTTTGCATACCTACTATAATAAAAATTAAATTATACTTGAATTATATACCAGTAATATTAATATTAATAATATAATCATGTAATAATAAATGCACTTAGTAATTAATTAAACTAAACATTATGTGATTGATTAATAATTTTGCACTTAGTGAATATATAATATACAGAATGTAAATGAAATTTTTAAACAACTGATATGGTTTACGGTAGCTTTGGAATTCATACATATTAATTTTATATATAGATTTCGTCGTATCATTATGTACATCACGTTATATATTGATAAAAATACTGAGGGAAGCAAAATAATTTATTTTAGGTCATATATTCAAAATACAATTAACTTAACAATAAAAAAGAAGATGATACCTAATAAATATTATGTAGATAGATTAGTAACTCAAAATAATAAATTTATAAACATTTTGTATGCCAAAATACACATGTATTCTTCTAATGCTTCAATAAATTTATATTCGGATCGGATACAGTTTAACATCGATTATGTGTAAATAGGCGGTTTTTTATGCATTTTTAGAGCAATTCTGTTGATAATTTTGGTATAAGAATTCCTGAATTTAGTTTAGTCAGAAATTTCCCATAAAATATCAATAAAATGCCGATAATCTTCAGATGTTATTTACAGTTTCAGTTTCAGTAAGAATAATAATTCAATAACAAAATGCGAACGGAAATAATTTAGCGACACTCAAGAGATATGTAAACGTCAAGATAATACTTGTGAGTACTGAGTAAGTTAAATATGTTTGTACTACCTAATAATAAAATTTATTTATGATTATTAATAAAATTAAATTATAATTATTAATAACTAATTTGTGTTGATAAATTTGATGGAAGCTTTTAAAATGTAAAAAGCTGAATAATCAATTGTATAACTAGTTGGATTTCAGTAAGACGGCCGCTAACCACGCCATGCAATCTTTCGCAAACCAATCTGTTCTAAATTTTTCGTGACCCTAACACATATTAAAATTGTTTGAAGGAATTATCTTTCTTATTTAGCTCTGTAATAAGCTAAAAAATGCAAATACCACTTGAAAATGCTGATCGATGTTACACTGTACTATTTAATAAATTAATTTAGTTTGATTGGTTTGATCAAATTTGTTAAATAAATTAAAATCAATTAACTATACTGTATACACAATCATATTCTTCTGTAGAATTGGAAATGATTTAAAAAAAATTAATTTTCTTTTCTTATTCTTATGTAGTGTCTTTCTGACAATATTATAAAATACATATATAGTTAAATTTATAAAGCTTTTAAAATATATTCGCACATTTCTCTTGTTAGCATGTTGCAAATATAATTAAAATTTTTATTTGTTTTTTTTATTTTTAATTGCTAATAATATAATTAATTATTAATCATATAAAAAGGAACATATAAAACATGATATACATTAACTTGTGATATATATCTACAACCAGAAATCTATGCATGTTTTATGTTAAAAAGCGGCAGTTGGCCTAGTTATTTTTATAAAAAAAAAATCATGATACACAGTGTTAATTTGACCCGCTTTGTCCCTTGCGGAAGGTTATAAAAAATTATAATGAAAAAAATATATTTTTTATTAATTCAAAAAAACCAACAATCTTGCTTATTAACCGCAGCTTTAGGTTTAGTTAGATAGTCCTGGTTATACCAACGTTGTTTTTATTTTTTTTATTTCCATATTATATTTAGTATTTATTTAATTTTGCCATTTCAACTTTTAATCCATTAACCTTCAAATTATTCGTGAAAATAAAACGGAAAATTTTTTCCGTGTACATAATAATAATTTAAACATTTACAAGAATTATATATTCGTTTTTCTTTCATTTTGTACGACGAGAAAAATAAATTTCTATCATGTAAAATTGCCATTAAAATCAAACGAAACAGAATGGCAAGTTACTTAGCCTCTATTCAGTATGTAATTTACATTTAAAAACACCGATAAATGACATTGACGACCATAGTGTTAATAAAATTTATAAAAGCTATTTTAAGCTATTTCAAATGACCGCATCCCACTAATCGATATTTTATTCTAACATGAAATAAATTTTTTTTTTAACATCTGTAGATGTTATATTTAGGTACAGTTCTATTGTTAATTTTTATTTTATGGATCCCTTACAGAGGGATAAAATTTATAAATTCTGTTGACCTCTCTTGGGAAGACACAATTGTGCCGTCACGTGCCTTCGTAACTGTGACAAATAATATGCTTTTTTGTGTATATTTCACATCTTTTCTGATTGGTTCCAATTATTTTAACTATACAACAATCAAAAATCAAAATAAACACGCTCGTCGAATATTTATTTGGGAAAATTTTTCAGTGTAAAACCTGTGTGGTTTTTTTGTGAAAAATAATGTAATTTTTAATCGCAGCTAATTTAGATTTTTTTGTTACGAATAAATAGCCCGCGAGCTATTTATTTTTGATTTATTATTATTTTTTTATTTTCTGTTTTACGAGTAATCAAATAAATTGAATTATACATATTAGAGTGGTCCAAAAATACATGGGATTAGCAGAAGTCTTTTTTTTTTGTTGCGTGCAACTTTTCTGAAAGATTTGCATCTAAACCTAATAAATCTGCAAAAAAAATTGAAAAAGTTATTTCCGCTGCCAGCCCAATGAGCTTAAACAGAGCACTGGTAGTGTGGTGGTTTATTGAAATTTGGGATATTTTAGCCACAACTTGGCATGTAGTTTTGAACGTTATGCTTAGAAAACAAATATTTTAATGCGGATGTTTTCTGAATACTTACCGAACTTACCGATTCCGCTAAAAACAAAAAAACAAAAAAAAAATTGAGATGTTAGGTTACATTTTGAAGCCATTGAAACATCACATTTATTGAGTAAAATTTCGTTAATGGCAAAGTTTACTCAGGGAGCTTCCAAAAAAATTACTTTTCAGACCGAGTAATTATATTTTTATAATTATGTGTGAAAATTAAAGGAACACTAATTTTTTTCAATTTTTTTAGTGTTTTTTAAAGAGCTGTATCTTTGTAAAATACGGTCGTACAGAGATGAAAAGAAAAGCATTTTAAAGCTTCAAATCTCTAATTTTGAGACTTTTGAGCGGAAAATTTTTGTGAGATACCGTTATCACGCAATCATAAGAAAGAGCGCGAAAAAAAAATTTGATTTTTTTTTTTTTTGTAAGGATCCATGGGCTCGGGAAATTTCAGCAATTCATTGATTTCATTTAGAATCCCATTTTCATCATACATACTCAATTTCATCAAAATCGGATAAGAAATGGCTATGTTCCTTCCTAGTTGGCCATTTTCCAGAACTTCATCCATGAATCGTTTTAGAATCCCATTTCAATAACGCACACCAAATTTCACTAAAATCGGATGAGAAATGGCCAAGTTCCATAGTAATTGGTCATATTGCAGAACTTTATTTAATTTTCTGTCGTCTCTTATGGGCGAGTATTGCAAAATAATCTTACGATCATTAAGGGTTAACAAATAATTAACGCAAAATGTGAAAAAGTCGTTTTTTTATTTTGATGATCACTTGTTCCTTTAATTGTTTTGTGAAACTTTGATCATTCTGTCCGGAAAAACGGTTGGATGTATCAGTTTGAAAATAATACAGGGCTATTAGGAGTACATTAAACTGTAAAATGACCTGACAACATTAGTCTTTTCATCAATATTTGTAAAGTAACGGTAGATTTACTAAGACAACCTAAAAAGTCGTTTTTTTGTACTTTTTTCAAATCAGTATTGAGGGTGAAAAAAATTTGTTCTCAACTAATCATTAAAGGGTCTTGTAGGAAATTTACTGAAGTTTTAAGGCTGCCCCAAAGTTTTCTGTGAAATCATTGATTGCTGAGATATCGATGATCAAAGGCAAAAGGATCTTTTTTGATTCAAAGTTAGATATCTCAGCAAATAGTTGACATAGAGAGACCAGAATGAAGTTATATTTACGCCTAATTAACAGGCTAACCGACCTATGCATTGGTTTAACTTAAAAAAATTCCCGAGCCCATGGATCCTTACAAAAAAAAAAAAAAAAAAATCGAATTTTTTTTTTCGCGCTCTTTCTTATGATTGCGTGATAACGGTATCTCACAAAAATTTTCCGCTCAAAAGTCTCAAAACTAGAGATTTTAAGCTTTAAAATGCTTATCTTTTCATCTCTGTACGACCGTATTTTACAAAGATACAGCTCTTCAAAAAACACTAAAAAATTGAAAAAAATGAGTTTCCTTTAATTTTTTGGAGTAGTGTATAATGAGTTTATTTTGCGTGTACCGTTATTTTGTTAATTTAGTTAGAACAAAATTACTTGAAATTATCCAATAGTTTATATTTTATTGCCTGAATTTTTAATGGTGTTACAGAGTTAATAGTTGCCATTAATTCAAAATTCATATGAGCACCTATTTATTCAAATAGTCAATATCGTTCACATTCACATAATGTGTTACGTCTGTTGTATACCCGCTAGACAAATATTTTCTTTATACAAAGCTGTTACATATCGTTGATGTCAATTCATTTTCACGTATCTAAAAATATTGAAAAAAATTTACTTATACGTTTTATTGGTCGTACTTGACCAATGCCGATGAAAGTGACCAATAGTAATAACTTCTTACGCATAATATGGTTTTACTATTGGTCACTTTCATCGATATTGGTCATGAACGACGAATTTTAAACGAATTTTGCATGTGTAAATATATACAAATTTTCTTAAAATAACATGAGTTAAACTTATGAAAATATGTTTTTACTTACCCAATGCGACGTTAAGTTCCTTTGAAATAACCGACCAGATTTTCTCTTTATAGTGATTGTCACTGTATTTAGAATTTTCTAAATCATAGAGGACCGTATTTTTCCTCACAAGTTCAATTAATTTGTCGTCATTCATATTTAGATATAAATTCGAAACACAATTTTGAACTAAATGCACTTGTACGTAATATAGAACAACAATGTATTATTCTCACTATCGATACAGTTTCCGACACGTGTCAGCCTGTCCATCAAATATACGTTTGCAGGAACCGGAGTGTAAACGGAATGAAAGGTGTACATACGTCCATTAATTTACAGGCAAACATATTTTACGTAAACGGAACGGAACCGGTATGGAACGGAGCCGGAACGTATAGTGAGAATCAACTTTTAGTCGGCATAAGGGAAAAATGAATTTAATATTGAACTTTTTGTACCTCTCTCAAATTTAAAATTTGTAATATTAAAAAAAAAATATGTTTTCCTAATTCCATACCAACTTTACAGAATTTGTGTTTTATTAATTCTAAACAGAACGTTAACAATTCTTAAATTGCAATTTCGGCAAATTTGATTAATCGTAAAATTTTAATTTTTGAAACAAAGGAATTTTTACCAAAATTATTGAAAATTCTGAATTTGTCTTTCTATCTCAAAAGTTAAGAAAATTTGCGATAACCTTTAATACCTTTAGTTATGCTGGTTTTGTTATTCAATTATTGTAAGCTCCTATATTATTAACATAGTGCTATATGTCAATGCTACGTATCATTGACTATAAAACTTAAATCATGTTGAGTTAAAATCAATAAAACTGGATAAACCTTGACTCAGTGTTCGTTTAATATTTTTGCCATACTGATAATAAAATTAGAAATAGGACATCTCTGATTTTACATTTGGTAACACAATAATTCATTCTACATTTTTATAACTTCATCACATTCTAGTTTTAAAAATTTAAGCTTTCAAAACAAATTCAGAGAATGAAACATTTTGTACAGTTTATGATGATCAACGCTTCAAAATATATAAGATTAGAAACCGCTCTTTCACTCTAATATTTTCAGTTAAATCGTATACCCCATTTTCAAATGTAACCTAATAACGCTTGTGCTGTACTAAATATTCTAAAAAGGGGATTATTTGTATTTGAATTGGACGAATGTGAAAATGTAAAAATATATTTTAAAAAGGAAATTAATTTCGAAGTAATTGATTCAACTGAGAGTCATTTACTATTTTATATTTTTCTTAATTGAAAATCAATTAATTACACTTTGATTATATATTGTCGGTTTATTTTTATATTATCATTTTTCGTTTTTGTTTTGTATGATGTTATAAGCGCATACAGTATATATCCCATTTGCATTAGTAAAATAAAAGTGTGCAGCAAAAAAGGATCGGCGAACTCTAACTTAGAGTCGATAGTTTAGTAAAATATGGTAAAAAAAGTATTGGGCTATTTAGTTTACAGTATGTTTCACAAAAAAGTATCTCAAAGAAAAAAAGAAAAACACAATAAATTAACTAATTGATA
The DNA here is from genome assembly GCA_963556165.1 of Tipula helvola. Lineage (NCBI taxonomy): Eukaryota > Metazoa > Arthropoda > Insecta > Diptera > Tipulidae > Tipula > Tipula helvola. The sequence continues at coordinate 150,801,711 of OY744483.1, forward strand.
TTTATTTCTTATAATAGACCCGGAGGTGAGGTACCCGGCGTTGCCCGGGGTAAATAAAATATTTTTATTTAGCAAAGATGTCACCAAAATTTCAATTTTTTTTTAATTAACTTAGGTATATCGTTTTTCCAGTTTACTCTTCAAAAGGTGGTAAAACATATTTTAACTCCCTTAATCAAGGGACCGCCCCTTTGGATACGAGAATACGATTAATTTCATTTAACCATTTATCCAAACTCAGTCCTGTATTTTTTTTTTAAATTGAAATTTTGTTGGGAGCACCTAGACCAAGGGGCTAGACCCTTTCGAAAATACTACGAAAACCTCCTAATTTCCGTGGGAAACCACTACGCAAAGTTTAAATCTGGTGTGATGAATGGCCTGGAATGTAAAGAGCATACACATATACATACAGATTTTAATTTTTATTAGTATAGACAGACAAATAATTTGTATATCCCTCTCCTATTGCAATAATGTACTATTTGCAAAATTTGCTTTACATAATTTGATATAAAGAGGCACAGTTTACGTACTCTAGTATAACGCGGTTAAAAACTTAATTCTATCAATTGAAATCAACAGTTAAAAATTTGAATTTCGATTAATTTTCGGAATTGATATATATTTATATTTGACATGTATTTCGGTTTAAGAACAAAAGTCCAAACAAAATATTTTAAGCCTCGAACCTTTAATTTTTCACAAATACATTGTCGTAAAAGTCGGAATTAAAAGATGCACGCTACTCAATTTGCTGCACCAATCATAATAGCGACAAAGCAAAATGAAGCGCTTAAAATTTGTGATAATTTTAAAGTCACAACTAATCTGCAACTCATCGTGTATTGACATCGGGTACCCATAAGATAGAAGAACTTAAAGAGATAGATGCTTAAATTCAGCAAATTAAAACCAGGATTAAAACTCAATTAGTGTACTTCAACAGGTGTTTTTATTTTAAATATAATTAGAAATACAGCAAGGCACATTTGAATACAATTTCCCAAGTGAATTAAATAAAATCAAGACAAAAATAATTTGTTGGGTTTACCATGCTTGCTTGTAAACCACATTTTTTGATTTTGCTCCCGGAGCTAAAACACACAAATTTGTTGAAGTTCCTACTCTCAGAATTAAGGTGTGTGCTCTATACCCAATGGGAAGAATCGAGTTCTGTCAATCTGTTGGCTATAGATCTGCCTACGGTGCTATGTTGTCACTGTTAATTGCTAATTATTTGTAGGTTGTGTCTCCAGGAAGTAAATATTGAATGTGAACATGTGAGACCGAACTCTCGTACCGTAAGACTCTCATGAATCAGATAATTGAGTTCTATGCTTATAAAAATGTTTCCCTCAAGTTCTTCATTGTGCTTACATTCTTGCTTTACTTAATCGAAGAAGTCGGCGTAAAATCTCCCTCGATGAGGCGTAGATTTACAAATGAACTCGCGTGTTGTCATTGAAATATGCTTAACATGCCTCCAAAGACAGATTTTGCGGATGATACCGTTAACATAATTAATCATATAATTATAACAATATACTATCGAACTATCATACAACCATACCATATTATCATCATACCATTATACCACAACACCATCATTTTATCATACCATCACAGGTACCACCATATCATAATATATTTACATTATCATCCCATCAAACCATTAGACCGTCTTAACGACATACCATTACACCACCATATCATCACACCACCATACCATAATAATATCGTACCAGCTTACTAGCATACCATCACACAATTGTACCATGTTACCGTCGTACATTATACCATCATACTATCACACCATCATTCCATCATACCATTATCCCATTATATCATGGTACCATCATACCTTCATTTCATCACACTATCCTTCCTTTACCTGCATACCAATATACCTTCAGCATCACAATCACAATTGTACCGTGCTACCATCGTACCTTCATATCACCATATCATCTTACCTTTATACCATCAAACCATCAAAACCGTCACACCATCATTACATCACACCATCATACAAACATACTATTAAATCATCATACTATCAAACCATCATTCCATTATACAATCACATAATTGTATCATGTTGATATCATACCTTCATATCATCACACCATCCTACCTGCATACCATCACCACCACAAACACAATCACAATCAAAATCACCATCATCATCAACCCCATCATCATCAACCCCATCATCATCATCATCATCAACATTACCATCAACACCACCTATCACCGTTAAAAAAATAATGATACACACACGTGTCGATTTATTTTTAGTTTTGCACAAAATATCCAAAAATCAGCTCAATCGGTGAAGTTTTAAAAATACCTCTAGTAAATGGCGCCTCACAGGGGAGCATGAGGAAGGAGTAACAATTGATGACAACTAACCCCCTATGTTTTTTCGCGACTGCTAGAAAGTATTCGTGCAAAATTTGAAAATAATCGCTCGAGTGAACCAAGAGGTTTTTTGGAACATACATACATACTTTTCCTCTTTATATAGATGTAATCCAGTCGCAATTGTTGTCTATTATAGACTGCTATCTCTTAGTGAAACTTTCACTTAATTTGGCCACATATTCTGGAGTAAAGCATTTCCAGATGTTTTTGAGAACGCGAACAACAATTCTGCTGTGTGGTTGTTATAGTTTCAAAATAAATGTCCGATTTTCGAAGTGTCTGTTGGCATCGCAACCGTTTTCCCTCATCTGAATGACATTGGAAAGACGAAGAAAATGGACATACGTCTATCGTCACTGTATGGTGGACTTCAAAAGGAATAGTGCACTACCACTTTCTGAAACCTGGTGAAACAACAAACAACAAGCCAACTTCTGGCTTAGAAGTACTGCCACGAACTGGACACGATGTATGAGAAACTTCGCAAACTTCAGCCTGCGTTTGTCAACCGAAGGATCCGATTCTGCTGCACGGCGACGCCCGACCGCATATCTCACATCTCATCGTACGCAAACTGAATCAGCTGGGCTCCGAAACTCTGCCTCATCCACCATACTCCCCAGACTTATCAGCTACAGATTATCACATTTTTAAATACCTGGATCACTTTGTCAATTTGTCATGATCAGACCTCTGTTGAAGATGCCTTTAAGGATTTCATCGTCTCCAGAATCCAGAATTTCTGTTTGACTGGAATCAACAAGTATCTCGTTGGCAGCAGCAGTATATTGAATCGAATGGTGCTTACTGCTTACTCCGATTAAAAATGTTCATTATTAGCTGAGTTATGATCCTTCAAACTTTGCTATCGGATTCAGACATTTATTTTGTAACAGCCTAATATTTGTTTTTCTCTAAGCTTTGTCTAAGAGATAAGACTCCAATCTTTTCCGATAGGATTAGCATCTGTACTCTGTGAGGGCCAATCCAAAGTTTGAACGCTATTTTGCTCTTTCCATTGGGTGCCACGGTGACTCCGATGTTCAGAGTCTTTATCCTCTTGTAAGATCCAATTTTTATTTCCAGGTTTATTGTTGGATTTTTCTCGAACAACTTCAAAATGTCCTTATCGTCTTTCTTTGAAATCTCTCCCAGATAAGTCATCCACATTCCTACACACGCTGTGCTGGAAATCAGTTTTAATGAAACATTCTGTCACTAAAAAAAATCATAGTGAACCTAGTTGAAGTGAGTGTCCTGAGTAGTGATGGGCTAAATCGGTGCTTTTTTGTTAAAACTTATGAGCAAATAAGCAAAACAGAACAAAAAGAACCGATTTAGCACAACACTAGTCCTGAGCTCAGAAAAGTTAAAATTAAAATCATTGGAAGTGCCGATTTTTTTTGGCGGCATTTTAAAATTTAAATAAATTTCGCAATATGAATGCTTATTTTATACGTCGTTTATAATTTAGAAGTTTGAGATTTGTATGTATTAGCAATTAATATAATCTTTTCGGTTACTCCCATCGTAATTTTCCTAACGGTTTTTAAGATGTACGATGTATTTTACCCTTTCAAAAAATGAGAACTTTCCTTAAGCTCCTGGTAGTTTGGTTTCGTACTGATAAAAAGTTGGTCTACTCTCATCAGGTAGCTACGACCAAACTACAAAAATTCAATTCCCAACTTTTACGTATAATATTAGGTAAGAAATTTTTTTTTTTAAGTTGTGTCACTTTTCAAATTGTGATACATTTGTACATGCATTTTTGCAGCGGAGGTTTTTTTTGTACTATTTTCAATTTTGACATGATAATTTGATAATTTCGAATTTCGATGTAAAATCAAACATTTTGAATATTCAAAATTATTTAAAATATAGTTTAATAGAATTTAATATTTGTTTGTTATTTGTTTAGCAACAATATTATGTTGGCCCCTCTTGAGTTTTATAACTTTATAGAGTGCCTTCACAAAATTTTATAACAACTATACATGGAACTTTTAATGTTTGCGGTTCGCGGTATGTTCAGTCGTGTGCGAAATAAAAGTAGTGTGTACCTGTATTTTGTGTATTGTGTGTATACAAATATTCTCTTCATGATTATTTATTTGCGGACGAGTCCAAAATGATTCTCTTTGGTAGCGGTGGTATCCATCAGATATCCGAAGACCACCGAAGACTGAATTCCGGCCGCAGTTCACGACAAAAACCATTAAACATAGAGAGGGAAATTAATGGTTTGGGGTTGTTTTCGTTGGTTGGAGTTGGCCCGATATATTTGATTAAAAAATTTATGAATGCGGATAAATACGCCGAAATACTCGAAACCGTTATGCTATACAATGAATGGTTCTTGAGGAATAAAATTAAGGTTATGGAATGGTCTGCCCAATCACCTGACCTCAATCCAATTGAGAATTTGTGGGCCGAAAAAATATTTCGAACTCCAACCCACGAAACACCTCACGAAACGTTGAAAGGTGTCAATTCAAAGCCTCGACGGATGAGTGCTGTGTTAAAAACCAAAGGGTATACCACCAAATATTAGTTTTAAGTTGTATACAATAACAAACAAAATGAATTTTGCTGAATTTTTTGCTGAAGTTGCTAGGTTGCTAAATATAGAGAAATTATTTATTCACTACTATTAGTTCGCACTTCGCACACGACTTTATGTACAATACCGATCCAATTCTTTGTTTTGTTGTTAATGTAGAAGTTTTTGTTTTTCACATAAATCAATTAAACATAAGTATTTTTACCGAATCCACGTTTTCTAAACTCAAATCACATACATTTTAACAACTTTAATAATTGATATAATTTGTAATAAAAGCTTTCAATACACTTTCAAATTTTTATTTCATTGATGTGAGATAATTAAATCCCTTGTAGTAGAAACTTACAGTTAAATAACTTAATAGAAATCACATAAAAATCCTTCCTAAATTCAATTGTATCTACAACAAAAAATAAAATGAAATGTTAGATCAAACTTTTCGATTTCGTCATTGGGTTCACAAGAAAGAATATGTATACCTAATCTTTCAATTTAATGTAAATGTTTTAAGTTTTGTCTTTTTATACGTAAAATAAGAGCTTTTATGTTTATTGATTAGTATTGATGTTGTAAGAATTTATATGTGGATATGTGCGTGTGGCGTGTGTTGTCAATGAAAAATTTGAAAATTGTTTTAGATTATTATTCGTGTTCATCGATTTTAATGGAAGCATGCCTATACTGTTATTAAATTTTACTATTTTTGGATAAATCTTAATTCTTCTAATATGCATGTTTATGGTTTTGTGGACTGCTGTTATAATTCACAGGAATGCTTCCGCCTTTCGAATCCATTATAATAAATACGATAAAAATATGATGATTATAATGTTAGAATAAGGCTGCCATCGGATGAAATGTAATATAAATTACTTTGGAGCTTGTTTCAAATGAGCAACGTTTTCATGAACTTATTTCAAATTTTACGATAATGTAACTAGTTTTGGATAAATTTAGCCCAGATTCAAAAAGAGGATCCGGAAACTAAATATAGAACCACCTTTTGGTCTTGGTTATAGTTCCTCCACCGGTAAAAACCTTTGCCGTTTACCAGTAAATTTGGTGGTTGTTCATTTACCGTTTATCGGTAAAACGATTAAGGTATAAGGTCTCAAAGTTATCTCAAAAATTTTAGGAAACTCTAAAAAATAAATTATCTGCAAGTCTATAGCATCAGAAACCAAAGGAACTCAATGCGATTAGATTAGATTAGATTAGATTATAGGGATATCGATCCCTAGAAAATATTATTTCAAAAAATCTACCAAATTAACGATTCAGATTGAATCGAATATACTCTACAATTTCAAATCTACTTGGATAATCTCAAAAATCGCGACTAGCCTCCCGAACAATTTCAATAATTTCGAAAATCCGCGGTTATTTCGAAACACGATGTATTATTATTATTATTATTACTTGAGGGCCATGTGGGGGCTCAAGCCACCCCGCACTGCGACCTAAAAGATCTTTTTTTGTGCATGAAGCCCTACTTAATTATCCGTCCAGTCAATATTCAGGCTCTTAATGAACCTGATAATACTGCCTAACGGTACGTGATACATACTATCTGGGCTCATTGCTCTCCCTCCTAGATGTTTTAATTATCCGTCCAGCCAATATTCAGGCTCTTAATGAACCTGATAATACTGCCGACCGGTACGTGATACAAACTATGTGGGCTCATTGCTCTCCCTCCTAGATGTAATAACATTTACTTCTGCTAGAAGAGCGGTAGCATTGGGACTCAAGGACTTCGAGAGGGCAGACCCACTCCCGTATATTCCTATCCGTGCCTCGTCTACCGTTTTGATTTTACTCTTGCGAGTTGCTGGGACATACTATCTGGGCTCATTGCTCTCCCTCCTAGATGTTTACTGTTGTAAGTACTTCTACACGCGATACATACTATCTGGGCTCATTGCTCTCCCTCCTAGATGTTTACTGTAGGAAGTACCTACTTCTACACGCATTACATACTATCTGGGCTCATTGCTCTCCCTCCTAGATGTAATAACATTTACTTCTGCTAGAAAAGCGGTAGCATTGGGACTCAAGGACTTTGAGAGGGCAGACCCACTCCCGCGTATTCCTTCCCGTGCCTCGTCTACCGTTTGGATATGACTCTTGCGAGTTGCTGGGAATAAAAAAGTCGCCTGTAGGTCACCCAGGTTTACTACAGGAAGGCTAAATAAAACTGGAGGGTGCCTGGTGTCCAGAGTCCGCATATATAGACTGATTAACCTATCAGCCATTCATCCATCGGCATATGCTGTTCCACCTTAGATTAGGGATTTTTTGTCAAGGTTTTCTCCTTTAGCGCCGTACTTTAGCCTGTCACAAAAAGCCACATTCAGCCTAATGGTTACAGTTACCGGTGGTTGCCACGAGGAGGCAGTACGTACACTTGCGCCTACTGGAAGGTTACGGAGCCCCTTCCAATAGACGCCAAACCACCGAAACACGATGTAAGTCGATATATAAAAATGCCAGTACTACATAATTTGAATTTTCCTTTGATTTAATGGTGTTTGGTGTCTCCAAGATAAACCAATTTTACCGGTAAATTCAGTTTTTATTTTATTTTCCAATGAAAACAAAATCCGGTACATTTACCGGCAATAAAAAAACTTCAGTAAACCAGAAAATGTATTCTTAAAATTCACCCGAAAAAGTTGCCTATAATTTTCTAATGAAATACGTCATTTTAGTCGAAAATTTAAATTGTTTTATACCAAAGTCACTGGCGATTTTTTTTCGGTGATTTTCAAGCACCCGAATTCCGGTACGATGAAAAATTGACAATTATACTAAAATTAAATTAATAATTATTATAAATTATGTAATTGCACAGTTTTTCGAACTAATAGGCATTTACATATTGTAAAAATACATAAGTCAAACGGACACCTCAGTGTTGCAGACGTGGTACGAAAATTACGAATTCTGTGGGCCTACAATTTTTAAAGCCACTAAATTTGTTGGATGAGCTCGTTTCTAAACTTTTTGCTACACAGTAACGTCCAGACATGCAGCGTTGTCGTAAAATTGACCCCTTAACGTATCACAACAAGTTTCGAGTAAGAGTTAGATGAGTGTGATTTTGTGCCTCATCCTACATTACAAGTCGAATTACGTTTAAAAAATGTTTAGCAATCTTCGCATGCAAAATGATTTTTCCAAATTCCGGCCAATTATTATCGCATACAAACAAAATAAAACCAACTTACCTAAAGACAATTTTGTCAGCTTCAACTTTTATTCGAAAAGATTTTTGTTATGTTTTGTAGTTTCGGTGAAATTTATAAAATACCATTTTGCCCCGTCTTCATCCCACATCAGCAAGAACGGCGCTCGATCTAGATCGGTAGGCTTACTATAGAAAGTATACAAAGTTTATGATCTGTAAAATTTTTTCCTTTTCATATGTCTATTTTAATTGGACTATAGTTTAACGTGATAAATACTTAAACCAGTGGCAACGGTACGTGGTAAAGTAGTCCGGTATTGTTTATTTCGCTACAATTTTCCAGTGAGGAATGTCTATTAGTCCATTACCTAAATCCCGTTTGGTTTTAAATACATATACTATTTCACCTATGATCTCATTCGTTTGAATTACTAGCCTAATCCATTCTGCCATTTTGTAACGATATCATCTCCATATCACTTTTTAGATACATTTTCACCAGATTAGTGTTCTGATTTTCTGATGTTGCAGAAATAACTAAATCTTAATGCATATGTAACTTGTGATTTTACCTTTGGCTTTAACTTTCACCAATGTTGCGGCTTAGCTGATCTTGATCACAGTGCGCTATTTTAACAGTTATTTTGCGACGAATAATCAAAGAAAGAAAGCAATCACATAAATTCTAATAACAAAATTTAATTTGTATAAAATTGTTATACCAACGTCTTTTATATGCACATAATAATCTACATATTTTCATTTTCCAAATTTGTGTGCATATGTACTGTTTCTGGGAAAAATGAAGAAAAAACATAAAATTGGAAGAAACTTTAAACATTTTCTTATTTTTATTTAGTTAACTATGTAGTTGAAGTAATGCTTTTGTTTAATGCATCATTAATGTTCCAATTGAAAACATCAAGTGCTTTCATAACAGTTCGCTAAAATAACACAGATGCGACTGAATGCATTTGATTATGATTTGAAATTTAAAATAAAATAAAAAACTTTTCTGATTCAAAATTAGATGAAAATAAATTATCTTTTTACGAAGGCAAATTGAAGGTAGATGACTTGGCAAAACACAGTTTTATACAAATATGAATGTGGTAGCATATGGTATTGATAGAAAAAAAATTTTTTTTTTGTTTACTCTCTTTCACGTCAAGCTGCTTGCTGGCAACATTTTGAGTAAAATCAGTTGTTTTCTAAATGTATCCGATTTACGAAATTTTCATGGCATTTTGTTAGTTTTAAATGTCATGTTCATATCAGAAATTGTTTACTGCCAAAACGTTACGAGAATTGAAAGATCCCCTTGTACATAGTTTCAGACCCTATTTTAAACTAGCTGCTTAACTTTAAGCTTTGTTGAGTTATTTGTTTGTATTTGTCTCTTTTAATAATTGGAAAAGTAATCATTAAATTAACGTTTATATGTCCTTCCGAATAATTAATGAATATTGGAATTTTTAATTTCGGAATATTTAAAACCACTTTTAAGGCTGTGAGCTGTAAATATCTCTTTGGGCGATTTAAATCGGTAAAACGCCCAATGTAACTATTGGGCCCGATTATGAGTTCAAGAATTATTATGTTATGTTCATTTTTGTTTTTACAATACAAATTCATAAAGGAAGAAGGTAAATAAAATAATCAAGTAGCAATTATCTCGAATTGTCAAATACTATTAATAACTACCATCTTAAATAATTACCGATTAATTCGCAAAATTTTAGTTGGTACACAAAAAGCCGATTTTTGGATTGGTTAACTGGTTTTTTATTTTATATTACAGTAATCCCCCTATAACACGGTAGATTCGTTCCACGTTATAGGAAAACGCGTTGTACGAGAATGCTCGTACAACGCGCTCGTATGACCTCGTATAACGCGTTATGTACAAATGATTCACGTTTAACTTTTCTCGTTAAAGGGGGTTTAAATCGAATATTAAGGAAAAACTATGTTATGAACGAAATATGTGCGTTTTATTAAAATCAGTCTAAGAAATCATTATAAATTTTCCAGTACAGAAATATAACGTGGGAAATCCCCGCGTTATATGGGGGAAAACACGTGTTACACGAGGGACATGAAATCGCGTAATATGAAAACGCGTTATAAGAGTACCGTGTTATAGGGGGGATTACTGTATTTTATTTTATAAGAATTTTAAAAAATATTTATTTGCCATGGTCGGTATATTTTCTTCTTCCCTTATCAGGCAAATAATAAAAAATTAAGAAAAACCGAAAACTTCTATTTCTGATTGAAATAAAACAAGGTGAAAATGCTTTGATGTTACCAGTCTCATCTCATACTGTAGAGAGAGGACACATCGAATTTAATAATTTCTACTTAAAGGTCGATTTATAGTATCGTTTCCTTTCCGTTCATACACATTCAGTCAAATACAAATTAAGGTTGATTTATATTAGACGTTCCTTTCAGTTCCTACACGGATAAATATTGTTGAAAAATGTATAAATTGATGATGTATGTCTCGATACGTATAGAAACTGAAAGAAACTGATAATATAAATCGATTGATTAAAATTGATGATGTCTGACACGATACGTGCAGTAACTGAAAGGAACGGATAATATAAATCCACCTTTATGAAAAACAACGAAAAAAAAAAAAAATTAAATTTAGTATTTGTCGAAATTCTGCATAGTTTCAAGCTGTATTTTTGAATTTACGAATTTTCTTTCTTATGAAATGTCTAGAATCTAAAGAATCCACAAATATCGTTCATATTCTAAGCGTGTGAAGCATTATTCTAAAAACGTTAAACCAACCATTTTAATTTCTTATTTTTGGTAACACTCTTAAATTTTATTTACTGTATCGAATTTTTAAATGCAAATTGTTTCGAAAACCATTTATGTGTAACTATAATTTTGAAATCCTAAATTCTATTGGATATTCTAAATTTACAGATTTTTTAAATAGGAGTAGAAATCAGTTTTTTGAATTTAGAATTAACACTTGGTTTACGAAGCGCGTCAATTTGACGCATTTTCAATTTCACATATAAAAATTTTGAAATCGGTTAGATTTATCTATCACTACTTTTACTTACAATTATGCATTTCGCAAGACGAATATTTGGCAACATTTATTTTCTTCTACGCCTTCAAATTTCGGAGTTTGCTATGTGGTATATCTATCTCTCACTGTCATTTTGACGCAATGGTAAGGCAGTGCAAATACTTCGTCATCTAACGTCTCCAGTGGCTGTTACAGGGTTACTTTATATTCTTATGCATAGATTAATGTATGTAGTGTAGAAACAGAGATAAAAGCGAAACAAAAACAAAGACGTATCCACGTCAAAATCAAAACAAACAAAAACAAAGCAAAAAGGGTTTTCATACATAAATGCGTGGATACTGTACAAAGAATGGACCGGATCAAATATATCCAGAGAGGATTTCATTTTTCAATTAGCCAAAGAACTTGCCGGAAAGAAAGAAACTGAAATTGAGGAAAATATTGACCTTCAAAAGCCTCATACATCAGCACAGCATCAAACTTGTGAAGTTGGATTTTGTCAAAGATGTAAAAATGCGCAAATTAAAAAAAAAATTAATTTAAAATATTTTACTCCTCACAAAAGGACCTATAAAATATCGTACCCTTTTTATGGGATACCATCATATTCCCGAACGGAAAAATCCCCCAAAAATACCGCAAAATACAAAGTAAACTGCCCCATCGAAAGGGAGGACCCCAATAAATGTTTGATAACTAAAATATGAAAACAAAAGGAATCTACATAATTTCATGTCATCCTTGAGCGGAAAGGACCAATGCTAAGCGGCTTTGAGTAGTTTTTTATTTTAGTATGTGAAATACAAACGTAAATATTTTTACAAATGTTAATATTTTTGAAATTTTTCTGACGTTTTCCTGTCATTCTTGCGCAAAGGGTCCAATGCTAAGCGGCTTTGAGGAGTTCTCTATTTTAATATGTGAATTATTATTAAAAAATACAAATTTTTCAAAAATGGTTCAATCACTACGAATATTATAATTTCAAAAAGTCGTCAGGGCGAGGGTTTGGGGCGGCAGCCCCATCCTCTAAGGTTAAAAACGAATTAAAATAATATTTCAAAAATTTGTTATTTTTAAAAAACTTGGTTTTTTGGGATTTTTGTTTTTTTTTGTGATTTTTTTTATTTTGGATAACGATACCAACCCGCTTTTCATTTATATACATAGAAACTAGCTGCGCTATTTCGTTTATGAAACGGAAAGTTTGTATTGGTACGTGTATAATACAATTTTCTCTTTCTTTGTTCTTAATTTCTATTTTATTTCTGTCATTTCCGCGTAGGTCGGTTTTTCAGTAGGGGCTAAAAAAAATAAATTTTTAACCGGCAGTAATATTTTCTCTAAATACCGTTGGTAAAAGAGGGCTAAAAACGTTACAGAACATGGGACTTGCCTAACAATATGTAATTTTTTATTTCTTGCTAAATCGTGAACCAAATTTTTTTTTTATTTTTTTGTCCGAACTGACCAATCATCTTGCGAGTTGTCTTTTTATTATTATGATGATTTTGATATCAATACACCTGTATGACAATGTTCCTTAAAACAAAAATTATTTATTTTATCAAATGTTTATTTTTTTTAACACGTGTCAAATTGACGCGTACCTCAGAGATATTATGTGTACCGAATGAAATTTGTGATTTGTACATGAAGAATTAAAACTAAACGGCAATATATAATCATTATTTTTCTGTACTTGTTCTATTGCACATATTGTACAGTTTTTAAATAATCGTATTCATTCAAACTTTTTGTTCATTTTACGGCGAACATTCACCTTTTCATAATCCCATTTATTATGTATGGATGTGATCTTAAGCTGCATTGGCAAACTGTTTGCCAAACCATATGTTTTTTTGCCATATGTATTGTTTATGTTTCAACAGCTATGGTAGTAATTGCTCCGGCCAGTTCTTTACCTTTCTTTTTGATGTAATATTGGGGACCTGGAAGTGTCGAGAAATCCATTTTGACGTAGGTCTCGTCGTTCATTACGAAACAAGAATTTTTTCTTTCGTTCAACCATTTGTTTTGTTTCTTTGCTCGATCGATCCCTCTATTAAATAGTTCAACACTTCTTTTGGGGATTTTTGACTTCTTGTATGTCCGTAGATTATTTCTGGTTTTAGCTCGTTCCACAATCGATTTGGTTGTTTTGGTTTTTCTGGCCAAATCTCGCACAGACATCGAGGGATGTTTCGAAATGACTCTTACAATTTTCTGATCCAACATTTTATTTGGAGCACCTGATTTTTCTCCGGATCCGGGCTTGCGTGACACAGAAAGATTGATTTGACATTTTTTTTTACATTTGTTACCGTATTATTGGAAACACCGGCCAATTTACCAATTTTTTTATTGGTATACTCGGGATGATCATTGCACAATCTAATTATTAAATCACATTTTTCTCCTTATGATGCGTCCATTTCGAAACAAATAATACAAATGCCCAATTTGACGTTTATTCGTTTTTTTAATTTGTTTTTCTACAAAATAACGGTACCAGTTTTTTTCTTTTGCGTAGTAACCTATGAGATAATATAAATTTGGGAATCACAAATTTCATTCGGTACACATAATAGGTATATAAGAAATTTTCGTAAACCTAATGTCAAAAAAGCGACTATTTTCGAAATTTAGGAATTAAATCGATTTTCAGAATTGAGATAAAAATTTGAGGCGTATTTATTTATAGAGATATTTCGGAATATAAAACCGTTATACAGTGGTAGACATTCGTATAAACGCGCTATGTGTTTTGAATATACTTCTAAGAAAGTGTTTTGACTTTTTTCAAGTATTCTAAATTTTGACTATCATGTCAAATCTGTTGCTAAGATAAAACATTAGTGAAAAATTTAATGTTTTACTTTAATAAAATTGAAAAATTTAAATTTCAGATAGATCTACGTATAAACGCACTTCTGATTGTGTACTAAAATAAAAAACAAGATTAGCAATTCTTCATATATTACTTTATTTAATATTTGGTGTGCCTTCCCCCACACCCCTTCGAAAATTTGAGTAGGCATTAAATTTGTTAAATTTTTACGAGTTTTCGGGTCAATTTTGGCCCAACATTCACGGATGGCATTTCTTAAATCATAATTTAACTTCTATTGCTGTCCATTTCTATAGACTATTCCGGTAAGGCTCCCTAAAGGTTTCTGATTTGATTGCAATCAGGATTTTTTGATTATATCCAGGATCTCAGCTCACCAGAAAGGTCTAATTCGCAAAGTAGGTATACGAAATCGTCTATCATGCGGCAAATAAATCAAAAATTGGATCTTCTTGTGACGACTCGATAGAGTCGACACATTGCCCGCATTTTGAATAATAACATTTTAAATCAAATATGTACTTGTTATTTCGCAAAAACAAAAAATGTGTATTTAAATTTATTAAGTTAATTCTCAATCGAATCGATTTCGACTTGTTAGGCCATCATCAGGAGTTAAACGGACTGTTAATTACAAAAAGAACTCGATCGATTCGATTGAGAATTAACTTAATAAATTTAAATAAAAATTTTTTTTTTGCAAAATATAAACAAGTATTTGATTTAAAATGTTATTAAATGCGTTTCGCCAAGTGCCGACGGCAACAAGTGTTAACTGCATTTTGAATAGTTCACCGAACATAAAATGGACAAAACTTCGGAGCAAACCACATGTAACGGCAATGCATACGAATAATCGGCTCAAATTTGCCCGTAAATACATGTCGTGAACAACGGATTAGCAGAGAGGGATTTTTTCTGACGAAAAAAAATGTAATCTGGATGGTCCCGACTGCTACAGTTGCTACTGGCATAATTTGAAGGAACATGGCGTCGTTGGGTTGAAGCATAATTTTGGTGGCGGAAGTGTTGTGGTATGGGAAGCATTTTCTTATCAAACGAAGCTTCCCATCTGCTTTATAACGACACGAATGAACTCTCCGTATGATGGACGTGGAACTTTTGGAAGACGTTTTGACAAATTTTCTGGATAATATTGCAGACGACAATGCTTCCATGCTTCGATGGAGGCCACACAGTTGTTTCTCGAGAAAAATATTCCCCTTCTTGAATAACAAGCTTCCAGTCTTGATTGGGGAGTTCTTGCCGGAAAAGTATATGATTATGAACGCCAATATAATTATATAAATAATGATTTGTAAAGTGCATCCGTAAATGTTGGGCCAAAATTGATCCGGAAACTCGTAAAAATTTAACAAATTCAATGCCTACTCTAATTTTCGAAGTTATTCAAAAAGGTAGGGGGCCACACCAAAAATTAAATAAAGTAATATATGAAAAATTGTTAATTCTGTTTTTTTAGTACACTATCAGAAGTGCGTTTATACGTAGGTCTATCTGATTTATTAAATTTTTCACTAATATTTTATCTTACCAACAGATTTAAGATGATAGACATAATTTAGACTACTTAAAAAAAATCTTAGAAGTACTATATATTCAAAAAACATAGTGCGCTTATACAAATGTCTACCACTGTACAATAATGTGTGTTAAAAAGATTACAAAAATATACATTTTTATTAGAAATAGTTTAATATTTTGGAAAATCAATAAAAGTTCTTTCAGTTTTTCAATACTTGCATACACTATCAAAATTACCAAGTTTGCTTGCTCTCATAATACAAATGGTTAAAGTATGTACTATCAGTTATTTGTGATCAACCATAAAGATTTGCGATTTTGAACACAACTTTATCGATAGATTAATAAACATTTTGTTGATTTTCCCACCATCAAAATAATGAATAAATTCTTTTCATATTATGAGAATATTTTGACGACAATAATCAAATCTTCATAAAAAACACTTTCCAATTATGTTTTTTATTTTTTCCACTGAAAAATGT
This sequence comes from Tipula helvola, assembly GCA_963556165.1. Classification (NCBI taxonomy): domain Eukaryota; kingdom Metazoa; phylum Arthropoda; class Insecta; order Diptera; family Tipulidae; genus Tipula; species Tipula helvola. Next base: position 150,817,839 of record OY744483.1, read on the forward strand.
TTTCATTTTATTTTTCATGGAAACCAAATCGACCCTGGTACTGTGAAAATTATAATTTTATGTTATGCATTTAAAAAATTCAAATGGTTGACTGAATATAAATGAAAAGAGTTTTTTTCATTGGATTTTTTTTTTCGTAGAACGAGACCCTGATAATTTGAAAATCGATTTAATTCCAAAATTTACAAAACACTGTTTTTCAGTCCTAAGTTCGAAATTTTTAACATTCCTAAGCTTCTATAATTCTAAACTTACAAGAACTCATTCTAATAATCTTTAAATTAAAGATAGAACGACAAATTGAATTTATTTAGGGTTTCGTCTGCCTTGCGTTTAAGCTTCTAAAAATTCTAATTTTAATGTACATATTAAATCAAATTTAGAATTTCACCACAGAAAACCTCTCATTGATAAAAAAAACACTTACAAATCAATCAAAAAATTCAGTTTTTATTTTTTTAAAACTCAAATTACTTTTAAGAAGCTAAAAATAATAATAATCATGATATAAATTAATTTACGTTTGATATGATTAAACATCCAATTTAAACATCCTAAAACGATGTCAACTAATTTTCCGTACACACAAAGAAGTTGAGGGAATTTGGTAAAACAAATTAGGTCTAATATTTGGTGTTGTAACCTTTGCCAATGACACTTTGCAACTTTCTTTTCATTGAGAAAGCCAACTTCCGATTTATTTTGGGGCTATTTTTGGCCCATTCCTCAACAATGACCCATTTTAATTGTTCCTAACAGCTAATTTGGTTTTCACGGATCTTTCTCACCAAATAATTATGAGCGAGTATTGAATTTGTAATGTACAATAACCATATTCCTTGATCAGCTTTGAGGAATGCTTCGGGTCAATAAAAAAAAATATCGCCGCGGTATCGCTGTAGTTAACATAACAAGAGCGTCAGCGCATGGCGATAAAAAATAACAACAAACGACATAACCTAAATCTTATGTTTTTGAACAACATTTGCACATGAATATTATAATTTAATATGGCCAAGTAGACGTTGGTAAGTAAAGATTTTCCATTTTAATTTGTTGGTGAAATGGTGACGCTACTTAAAAATCTAATGCACCTAAAAAACCTAACTATTTTTATTTTATATAATGTCATTAAATGTTGCAAAAGGAATAAAAATTGATTAAAAAAATGATTAATAATATGACAGCTATCGTATAGCCAGCCTACTTAAAAATAAAAAAAAAACAGTTGGCAACATTTGTATCGCCGGCGATAAAATTAGAAATAGATTCTAAAAAAAATTCGGCGATATTGTCGTCGTCGCCAGCGACATTGGTTCTGTTAGCATCGTATGGTTTCTGTGTATTTTAATTAGACATGCCTCATCGCTCGTCGTCGACGCTCTTGTTCCTTTAAGCAGTATTCTATAATAGATCCCCCGCAGGCTTGCTTAGGATTCTCACGTTCATAAATTTCTCGGTGATGGGGAAACTTTTTTTTTAAAAAGTCCTTTTTGTCTAAAATAAGCGTTGTAGTTGATCGATTGACTCGAAAGTTGGTATACAACCTTAGATTGGTGATAAAAATCGAAAAAAAAATCTTCATATGAAGCCATTTCCATCAAATTTTAAACCGTACTTATTTTAAAAAAATCTTAAACACGGGAACTCCAAATGATTGAGAACTCTTCCTATATTTCGTTTTCCAACCCTAAATTTACTGTGCAAGCTACGCTAACATAGCAACGCCTAATACCCTTGACAGACTAGGAATTAGCTAAGCGCGATCAGTGATTTTTTCGAGATTAGCTGTAGTGTGTCAAGTTGAAGATTAGCTAATTTCGTTTTATTTGAGGATTAGTGACTAATCGAGATTAGTGCACTAATCCTTGAAAATTTTCGAGCTTATCTCGTTGTATTGGGTTTAGTGATGGTACAATGTGAAATAATTATTTAAACATTGCTGAAAATGCAAGTGGCGTGAATTTACGATAGAAGTTATAAAATCAATGACATCTTAAACAATTTGTGCTGAATAAATTTTGAGGAAAATGAAAATCTAGTGTGCTTTTTAATGTATAAATCTTAGAAATATTGAATTAAAAAATGAGTCCAGCTGATTTACTAGCTATGTTTCAGCGAATCACCATAATAATATTTTATTTCTCTGCAAGAAACTAATCCCTAGTCTGTCAACACATATGGATTTGTGGTGGATTAGCTAATCTCGTTTCACTAATCGCGCTTAGCTAATCCCTAGTCTGTCAGTGGTATAAGTGAACTTTAGTGAAAATATATAAGTAAAAACAAGAGCTTAATTAAGGGAGAACACCACTGTGAGATTTTCAAAAAATCGATTTTTTTTTTTGCCTTTAAAAAATCCTTTAGACCCTCAAAAATATGATACAAACTCGTTTATAGCTAAAAAAAAATTTTTTTAGATGGTTTTCAAGCATTTTCCTGAGAGCTCTTATTGAGAAGTTATTGATACCAAAAACTTTAAACGCGTTTTTCTCGAAACCGTGTTTTGGAAATCTGCACGCAGCAGAACTCAATCAATTTTTGTTCAATCGACTTGAAAATTTAACTGTAGCTTCTTAAATAGATTTAAAATCGAAGTACATGAGTTTTTTTTGATTCATTAAAAATTAAAAAAGATATACAACTTTTTATACGAAAATTATAGTCGAAAAATGAAACTTTTTCTTCGAACTTGTCTCAATTTTTTATTTTTTCGAATTTTTTAATTTCCTCATGTACTTCGATGCTAAAACTAATATATTTCATGAAAATATTTTATTTTTTGTTCCAGGAACAAATTTAAGACACTTCTACTGCGTGCGGCGGAGCGACTCTAGGCAAAATCACTTCTACTAAAGCTACTCTAGCGCCGCCATTTTGTATTTTTTTTAGATAAAAATTTTTTTTTGTTTACTTAAATATATGCCAAATATAGCCTAAAATTTTTTTTTTTCTCTAAACCCAACCCATTTCTCCAAAAAAAAATACCAAACTAAGCACTTGAAAATGGTAGGTCACAGTGGTGTTCTCCCTTAAAGAGCATTTGAATAAATTATAATTTCAGACGTTTGTAAATTGCTGAACTCAAAATATTTTCTTGATTGTTTACGTTTTTATTCTGACATATTCAAGTAATTGATTGATTGTTTGACAAAATGTCAGATTTTTCTGAGTGTTGACATGAACACGTGGGGACCACAGATATGTCAGGCGCACGTGTTTTCAGCTGTCAAGCCAACCTGGTATTCTTTAATCATGAATGAAATTTATGTCCGTTCTGTAGGTATTCGTTTTCGAATTCACAAATATCGATGGTTCGGAAACGTCTTCTTGAATTCAATTGGGTATGATACCAGTTTTTTAATATTCCGGTTTTTCAATAAAGCCACAACCGGACAGTGAAAACTTTATTTTCATTTTGTACAATGAAAACAAAGTTGGTTGAATAGGAAAATAAAAAATTTCATTTTTTCACCGAAACATTAACGACTTGTTTAAGGATACGCCAATGATGTATGAATTTCAAGAAAAAATAATTTATTTCAAGTTAATATTTCCGAAAATTGTAAGAGAATTTAATCCAGTTTCGAACTGATGAGCTTATGATTATGAAAAAAATCAATCAGGCTTCTGAAGTGAACGATCGCCCGGCATCAAACCATGCAATGTTTTAGAATTTTAGCGAATTAACATTAAGTCAATTAAGTTGTTCGACGTTGCTTACGTCGAATCGATAAGTTTATGTCACAGTATAAAGAGGGAAACGTGAATTATTTGGGGAAATTTTTGATAGATTTAACATTGAATAACATAATATTGGGGAGTCTGAATTCGTTGTGATATACAAATACAAACATAACTACATATTTTGTTTCTCTCAATGTTTGTAAGTACGTGTAGAATATATTACTAATTACATTATAATTGACAATTTGACGGGCACGATATTGTTCAATATACATAGTGAGGAACGATATTTTATTTCGGATAGGTGTCGCATTCTCTGCTTTTCCAATCGTGCTGATTATTAAGATACTGTTAAGATAAGATATTATTAAAAATATATTTATCTCTTAAAGATTCTTAGATCTACGTACATATAAAGAAAAAACAGTGGAGCTGAGCCAAGAATAGTAAATCTTAAATTTTTTTATCAATATAATATAAATCACATTGTTTTAAGATAGCTAAGAAAAATGTATATCTAATACATTTACGAGTACATACTGTTTAAGTAGATGATAAAACCAGATAAAAAAAAATAAAGTTTAAGACTCTTCACTAGAAAATAAAAATTTGTAGTTCAAATAATTAGTAGATTATCATTACCGCTTATCGAAAGTGGGAAACTAACATCCCTCGTAAATCAAACAATTATATACAAGTAATTGAAGTAGTTCGCAGTGTGGTGTTTTTTTTTTGTTTTGTTTGTGTAGTGATTATTATTTTTCTATTGTTTTCCCCGCGTTTGTGGAAATATTGGAGAAATATATTTGAATTTAATCCCAATAAAAATAGAAGCGCAAAAATATTGTTAATGTTACAATATACACTGGATTTTATTCTATTTAAGGTGGGTGGGTTGTTGTTGTTTTAAATGTAATTTTATTTAATATATTCTGTATGTGAATAAATAATCGAAAAAAAAATTACCTGCTAAAGATTTTCTCATCGTCGTAATCGTAACGCAAACACGATTTATTTGTACATTATTATAATTTTTTTCGTGAAATAAAATAAAACTCTAAACCACACACCACCCACCTGGGCGACTGGTCACCCTAAATTTATTATATCTACATTACCTGTATAGCCGAGTTAATTATTTTTTCATTATAATAAATTGTAAAACAATCTAAATTTATGTATTTTTAATTTTAAAATAATAAAAATTGTTCGCGTTCTTTGTGTGATTATAAAATACAGCGGGGTGCGGTTCGGATTCGCGGGTATAAATGGAATTTTTTAAAGTCAGTTTTTTTGGTTGTTCGTAATTTGAACTTCTTACGGGGAAAATGGAAAATAATAAATTAAATAAAATTGATATAATAAAAGGAAGATTTTCGAATTCATTTGAATTAAATATTAACAATTTATTAAATGAGGTAAGGTTTTGTTTGTTATGTTAACACTTAAAGATAATAAAATATAAAATAAAAAACGGGCATGTGACTAGAATTATTTTCTTTGCGTATGTACTTGTTTAATTTAGTTTCTGTAATTTTTTAATCGTAAGTATAGGTACTAACTTTAAGTCTAGAGATTTGTTAGTTTTGATCGCTGACTTTTATTTTTTGGTTTCTTATTAAAGTTTGGGGAAGGGTTCCCCTTCGTTAAGGGGAAATGTACATATATAAGTTATATTTTTATAACACAAATACCTATTGCATAATGCAAACCACAAAAAAACTATTGATTAAATAAAAATTAGATATAAGTTTTTGCACTTATTCTTTAGATATGACATTGGAAACGTTTTGTTTTAGTTTTTTATTTAATTATACAAATGACAATTAAAAACAACAGGTTTTTGATTCACAAACATTATTAAGGTGTGTTTCGAGAAGAATTAAAACAAACCATACTTATCTACATATTTTATATTTTAATTTTAACAGGTTAATTCAGTAATGACTGTTCTGGGGCCCTCCCAACTTTTGCAGTTTGCTAATAACTTTTCTAGTCTGCGTCCACTAGGGTTCGGTAGTTACATAAATTGTTCCAAAAGAAACAACGGTTGTAATCAATAACAAAGTAGTCCTAATTTACAATTTAAAACGATTATAAAATTAACGAAAATACGGCCATTTCTCGATTATTAAAGTTTGCTCTAACAAAATCTATTGTGCCATCTACTGGTGCAGTTTGAGTTTCGCAATAACTGCATTTTTTTAATACATTTTTTAATTGGGTGCAGAGCGGACTTATTAAGGGTCCTAGCTCCTTGTAACTGTCAGAGCTTCTGCACCCAATGCGCGATCCTACAAGTAAAGATTAATAGCTACCTTAAATTTATTCATTTGGTATTCTTTCGAAAATTTAAAGTGTATTAGCGAATTCCACTTTTTTGATGTTCGGTATAAAAATTCGTGCTTGATTTCTTCAGTTCGAGGTTTCGGGAGCTTCACCGTAAACCTATGTGCATTGGTTGTTCCTCTTGTTACTCTTGTTGTTGTAACGAATGGTGGTATTTTCTCCGATAGGTCTGCAGAACATTTACCATGTAAGCATCTGTAGAAGACGCAGAGTTCTGCAACATCTCTGCGATGCTGGAAGCTGTCTAGTTCTTGAGTAAGTCTGGGATTCCGTATTATTCTGATACCGCGGCGTTGAACCCTGTCCAATAAGTGGATGGTGGTACCAGAAGCACCTTCGGATGAAGGTTTTATAAATTTGGAGAACTTGATGCGATTTAAAAAACCTTCTGCATCGATTCAAGAACCCGAGTTTTTTTGAAGCTGATTTAGCCAATGCAACAATGCGTTCATTCCATTTGAGTTTGTTACTTATTTGAACACCAAGCAGTCGAATTGAGTTGCAACCCGCAAGATATGTTTTTTTTACCACAAATGGGTAGTCGTTGCGACTTTTTTTACGTGAAAATGTGCATAATTTGTGTCTTTTTTTAGTTAAATTGTTGTTACCCCACTCAAATATTGTACTTAAATCGGAATTAAGCGAAGTTACGACTTCTGCCCGTTTATTATTTAGATCTGTAATGCAGTCGGTAATTCAAAGCCTTCGCAAATTGTATACATTACAGAACATTTTAAACCTGCTTTCATGCATTTGCATTGTAATGTGGATCAGTTTCCTGTACACCCACATGCTCTTAATTATAAAATGTCCTTTGGCGCAACTTGGCCATTTTTGGTTTGGACTGGCTGCAGAATATCTCCTCTTTTTTCCCTTCGCCACTCTTCAAGAAACTTTTCATTGCCAAGCCATTTTTGCACCTGAATGATATGTTCACTATGAATGTTGTGCTGCAGCAGCAGCCGTTGGAGGCAATGATTTCAAATGAGCAGTTTTTTTTAAGCGATTGTTGAAACATATGAAATCTGTATTCGTATCGGTGTGAAGTTTTCGGATATTTTTTTGGACACAAATTTATGCAAATGTATGTGGGGCATTTGCATTTAAATCTCACATTTCAATTTTGTCAAGTTTCATGCTTTCTGAATTATGTATAATAAACGAATTAAGAAAAAAAACATTTTTGAATCATATTTCTGTTTCTTTTAAATCTGGGCATGAGAAAGTTTGGTTTTTTCATTTTTTTATAGTCTTTTGTGCTATTTTAATTTTTTTTGTCATGAACGTTGCCTAAAATAAGTTGTAACGTTATTTTTCAAATTAATAATTTGAAAATACAAAATATTAATATACCATTTGGAAGTAGACATATCCCAAATGTCAATAAACGTCGGTAAATTAAATTTATGTTTTTGAATTTCACAATTTATTTAAAATAAGTAAAGTAACGTTCATGACAAAAAAACTCGTTTTTTTAAAAATAAATGTCTAAAATAATTTAAAAAAATACATTTGTCCACGACTAACGTATATTATGTTCATTATACGTTTGTTTCATCACTTATAATGATATCCATTATTCACTGCTAGTTTATCTAGTAGTCTCTTCTTTCATTATTCAATACTTCCAAGTAAATTATTTGATTTTTGAAATTTTATCTAGTAGTCTCTTGCCATTTTCATTATTATTAAACTGTGACGTCAAAATGTAGACGAAAATTATTTGAAAAGTATTTAAAGGATTTGATTATAAAATATAATGATATTTGTCGGTCGTGGACAAAGTATCGTATTCTACTCGCATATAATGGCTGTTATTCACTCAGACGAATTACGACACTCGCCTATCGGCTCGTGTCGGCAAACTTCATCTTCGTGAATAACAGCTATCATTATATGCTCGTTGAATAATATACTATTTCATAAATTTCTGTATTGTGATCAAATATTTAACTTATACTCCTTAAAAATTATCTGTAAAATGCTAAGGGGACAAAAAAATGCTTGGGGACAAAATCATGTTAGATTTAAATGCAAATGCCCCATGTACACTGTGAAGATTTTGGACAAATTTGAAATTTTAGATAAATTAGCTTTTTGGACATACATATATTTATGCGCTTGTACATCTTTTAACAGTATATATTTAACAAAAATAAAGTTATTAAAATAAAATAAGCTTCAAATAATTTCTAACATTCATTCAAAGAACTTAGCGCCATTTTAATATTTTGATAATAAGCCGTAGGGCTCTTGCAAAAAATTTAAAAACTATCAAATCGACGAATTTTGCTTGGAACAAGGACGTTGTTCTCTATTATACTAAATAGCACGAATCTCAGTGATTGGGTCATATAGTGACTATATAGGTTGTAAAGGATATACATTGCGGAATTCAAATCACTCAGTGCCATTTTGATATGAGCCGTAGGACTCTTGCCTGTCACCTGCGATACCTACCATTCCTTATTTTCGCAGTTAATATCATTGGGGAGCATAACCCTAACGGATCAAATAATTGGCAAATCTCTGATAATATATTTCGCTTCGTACAAATTGATTCTAAAGAGAACTTAAAAAAATTCATTTCGAACTCATCACGCACAGTTTCCCAAGAGAGACCAAGCACTAATGATATGTTCGACGATGGTTCGGAAGGGGACGAAATAATGGGTATATTTGAAGAAAACTTCCGTAGTTGAAAGCCATCTCTTTCTAGTAGCTCTAGTAACTCAGCTTTTATATGATCTGCATCATGAATTGTATCAGAGCCTGTCAGAACGTTATCCACATAAAAATCATTCGTCAATCATTCGAATTAATGTGCGTGTCGCTAGAAATGGAGCATTTGTCGTTCCATAAGTCACCGTAACTAGTTTATAACAATTAACATTGCCCAATGGATGATCTCTCCACCATATACGTTACAAATCCTGTTGATCCTCAGCAATGATGATTTGCCTATACATTTTGGCGATGTCGACAGTGAAAGCAACGATATGCTTTCTAAATCTTAAAACAATAGACAATAAACCATGTTGTACAGTAGGACCTTTAAACAGGCAATCATTAAGCGATAATTTGAACGATGGTTTGAGGATCCATTAAATACAACTCGTAATTGGGTCGTTGTACTACTAGCTTTAATGAAGTGGTGAGGTAAATAGAATGTCTTATTATATGCGCTAGTAATAATATCAGGATTCTTAATTAATGTCATATGACCTAGAGATATGTATTCACTAATGAATTCTCGATATTGACGATAAATTTCTGGTTGACAAGCTAACCTCTTTTCAAGGGCATAAAACTGACTAAGTGACGAAGCATTCGAAGACCCTAAATAATGTATATTTTCATTGACAGACAGAGAAACCGAATATCGACCAGAAGATAAACGTTTATAATTCTTCGTATAGTGATCTTCGCAATATTTCTCGTCTAAAGAGTAATGATTGTTCATCGATAATGTTTCCAATTCCCAGAAGCGTTTAATATCATTATGCAATATTTCATTCAAGCATAATGTTGTTGAAAGATAATCTTCAACAGAATTGGGTGCCATTACTCGACCGCTAATGACGTACCCGAATACACTAGGATAAAATGATGGAAGGTTTTCCAAAACTGTAATAGCGTGACCGTTAAATAATTGATGATAGACTTCAGCACCAATCAGTAAATCAATTTTATTTGGCACGTGGAAGTAAGGATCGGCCAATTCAATCTCAACTGGTAATAGATTTAAATTGACGTTAACTGAACTTGCTGGCACATTACTTGTGATTTTTAGAATCACCAAAAAATCCAAATTTACTGAAAAGTCGGATACTCTTGAAGAGATTGTCAAGGAAACCTTTGTATGTATGGTAATTTACTTTGCATCGATACCTGAGATAATTTTCTTAATCGACTGCCTTTTGAGTTTCATTAGGTTGACTATACTTTCAATTACAAAATTCAAGTGTGGCCCGCTATCTAATAGTACTCTACATAACAAATTAATATTATTTTCTGATGTCACGTTAACTAACGCAGTTCCAATCAGAATTTGTTGTACATGTTTTTCGACCGATGGTCCTAACTTATGTTCCTCGTTACACTTTGAAATAGTGGCAGTATGAACACTATTTACCTGAGGAGAATTATCTGGTATTATTAATTCACTATTTGATATATTTGCAGTGAGAGATTTAGTCATCGGAATGGTCTTGCGGCTCTGAAATGTTGAAGTTGCCTCAAAAGCATTTTTACTCTCAAAGTGAAGTAGCTTATGATGTTAGAGTGAGCATAGTTGACACGGAGGTTAGTCACAATCACCAACTTTATGTTTGCTAATTAGGCAGTTCGTGCACAGTTGGTTACTCCTGATGAATTGAAATCTCATTTGTGGAGTGATTCGTCATAAAATTCTGGACAGTTAAATATTAAATGTGTTGCATTACAATATTGGCACTTACAACTATTTGCAACTAATGAAGTAGACCTTCCTTTATAAAAATTAAATCCTTTGCTATTTGCTCCTTTATTTTCTTTTATAAACGTTGCTTTTTTTGGTATTTGTTCCTTGGTTTGGAATAGTTGAGGTGCTAATTGCATCTAAGATTCGAACACGATCTCGTAGAATGATTATAAATTTATCAAACTTTAATAATTTATTTGCCTCAGTATTTTTAATGACGTGTATTTTCGAAGCTTTATCTAACCGTTCTGTCAAATGATGGATTAACATTAAGTCCCATGACTCAACGTTAATAAGCAGTGACTTTAGTGTATTATAATTTTTAACCGACGAATCAATGTAGGCTTTAAGTGATGTTGAAGAGTTTTCCAGTGGGTGTTTTATATCATATAGCGCCTTCATATGTACCCGTTGAATTGAGATCGAATTATCGTATCGATCACAAAGCGTAGTCCATGCAACTTTGTAATTATCAGTGGTCACAGGAAGACTTTCAATAAGACTATATGCTTTGCCCGAACGAATATGGAATATCAAGTAAACAAATTTTACTGTTGAATCAATGTTAGTTTTGTTATGAATTAAATCTCGAAAACATCTCGAAATGCCAACCAATCGCTATCCGACCCACTAAATGTTGGAAGTTTCAATTCCGGAAGTTTAATGGACATTGATGGAATGCTTTGTTCGAGTATAGTACTATTAGCTGATGATTCGAAGTTAATCGCTTCCTTTTGTTCATTTTTTTTTATTTCGTGAAGCTTATTCCAATAATGAGCTCTCAACCAATTCGTAGTCGTCTTCGAAAGACTTACGATCCGTTGACGCACCCTCATCTAATATTTCTAATTTCAGTTGGACTTGGTGATATTTGTCGTATGTCATGTAAGCGACGGATATTAGATTCGATTGATCCTAACGTGATAAGGGACGACAGTTTATTTCGAAATTGCGTAAGCTGACCCTTAAAAGCGCTTCGCTGTCGTTTTAAATAATCTAAAGTTTTTGACTTGGAAACTGTATCACCTAAACCAGTACTCTCAGAATCAGACATAATTTGGTTTTAATTATAATATACACATAGACACACACACGATTTAAAACAGGATTTATAATTGAAGATCAATGTTTTGCCGCAAGAGCTAAAAATGTACGCGGAATTTCACAAATAAGAGAACAATGCAAATCGAAAATTCAATATGGTTATTGATCGTCAATTTGGTTGAGTTCAATCCAATGTTATATCACTATAAATTATTTAATATGATTTGATGATAAACGATTATTCCACAAATTTAAAATAATATTAAATTAAATACTAAATAATACTGAATATAATTGAATATGCAATTTCGAAAAGGGCACATGTCTGAAAAATTAAATTTTTCGGGAATTGAAGAAAACTAATTATTTTCTAAAGTAGTAAATAAATTTATACAATTTATTTTAAGGTTACATGTAGGGTCAAAAAGTAATCGAAAATTGTATAAATATTTACTGTTAATCTTTATTCTATATATTTTTTTATATATTTTATACATAAGAGATGTGCCCTTTTCGAAATTCCTGAAACATAAACGTACAGTGATTTTCAAAATAATACCACAGTTAATTTCAAAATTCATTTCTACTCTTATTTGTGCATGATTAGATCTAATATGCGTTTTTATTGAATAACATTAGTCGTATGCTCCTGGCATTTGTGAACGGTCATTTATTCCAAATTCGACAAATTTCAATTCCAAAATTTCTGTTTATTTTTGTGTTTCTCATTGTTAATAGACTTTTACTCGATTCTAAAAATGTTCGATCGGATTCAGATCAGGTGACTGACCTGGCCATTGCGCGACCCCCATTTCATAATCGTTAAACTAATATTTTGCTACCTCGCGGTATTCTTTAGGTCGCTATCTTGCTGAAAACACAAGCGTGGTGGTTTATCTTCTTCGGTATAACCAAGAATTAGATGAGTTAATAATATGAATGTAAACAACCGCAATCATTCCATTTTCCGGACAATAAATTGTCATGTTCCATGCCAGAAAAGACCACTACCACGTATATTAGGGCGAAAGTTTGTATTGGGCTGAGATCATTTATAATGTCGACCTGCAGAACCAAACAGATTAGCTTTTATTTTGTCAATTCATAGTACTTTTTTCTCCTTTTCGGCATCAAAACTATGTTTGGATAAACAAGGAACGGCTCGGGTCTTTCGAAATATTTCGAGCAACTGCTTGTGAATGATGCCTTCTAAATAATTAAGATTTATAAACCTTCATTCGTTAGAGGTGATAGAAGAATGTTTCATTGCAGTTCGGATAATTAAAGTTCCCAGTAGGCTTGTATTTTCAGAAAAACAACGACCAACCATACCTCAATCAGAGCAAACGGCAGAATTAATTAAGCAAATTACAACGGCGTGATCACTCACCTGATCTGAATTCGATCGAACATTTTTGGAATCGAGTCTAACAGTCTATTAACAATGAGAAACAGAAAAAGAAAAAAAAAATTTTGATTTAAATTTGTCGAATTTGGAATAAATCACCGTTCACAAATGCCAGGAGCTGGTGAAGTGATTCGGAAAGAAGATCACACGACCAATACTATGCAATTAAAGATGCATATTAGGTTTAATCATATACAAATAAGAATAGAAATGAATTTTGAAATTAACTGTGATTAAATATGAATTTTTATATTTAATTGTAAGTAAAAAAAAAAATGAAAATTGATAAGCAGCTTTTTAGTTAATTAAGAATTTGCAATAATATTATACCTAGTGTGCTGTATAAACTTTACGAAACTTTTATGCATCAAAATCACGTCAGCAAGAGACGGAGATATATCGCCTTCGCCGATTAGTAAAATGCATTAAATTCGAAAAGGGCACATCTCCAAGAGTTGTGATCTTTTCGAAATTATTGTCATACATATCAACACTGGTAGCAGTATTAATACAAGAGATGTGCCTATTTCAAACAAAATAGGTGCGGGGATATATTTCCATCACATTAACGTGAAAAAACGGTTTTGTCAAAATTTTCGAGATGTGCCCGTTTCGAAATTGCATATTCAATTAAATTAAGGAAAAATAATTATTATTACCTTACAATTTACTTATATTGGTCGATAATCATGTTGTAATGGCGAATTCGTTGATTATCCAATATTCATTAAAAAATATGTGCGATGTAATAAACAATTAGTATACAACAGTGACGTCGAAATGTGTGTAGTATTTCATGTAAACGATGATATTGCGATGATTAATTTATTCTGGAAATGCTGCATACAATTTACATACAATTCGTTAATTCGTGATGATTGTTCAGCACAACATTATGATGTGGTAATTTATTCCAGTTGCGGTGGTTAATATAATCTGGAAGGCTGCTAACAACCTCCAAACAATTCGTTAATTATGACCTTGATTCTCGAAAATGATGTACTGTATCGTCTGTATATCACGTTTCAGTACGATTATGAGGTGATAATATATTCCCGTTGCGTTGGTTAAGTTGCTAATAGTAATTGTTGCACCTTTGTATCGAAGACAATAAACCGCAAAATGGCTTAAATGTAGAGCACTATATGTGGCAGTTTTTACCCACGATTACGTATAGTGTATTACACAATGAAACGTTTATGTAATTACTGGCAAACTTTTGAACTATTGAAGAATTTAAGTTCATCAAATGTATGTGATCAACTATATTATTTCAGGACAAATTCACAAATTTTTCTCGAAGAAACTGTATTATCACAGTAATTGCCGTTATCCGGCTCGAAGGAACAAAATAAATGAAAGATATCGTGGCTTATAATTTTGATTTAAGAGATATCTTTCATTTAAGCAGAAAAAAGTTGTAGTGCTTATAAATAAAACTCACTGAACTTTCATCGAATTTTATATTTTTATAAGTTTAAATTTATTATTATGATTTTCAGAAATATTTTATTTAATTTAGATATTTATTATAATTTTACAAATTTTGAAAATATTTGGCTGACGCGCACGAAGAACTGAATACTCAGATTTTATAATTTTATTTTTAGTTAAAATACATAATATAAATACATAGGAATTGTTATTAAATCATAAAGTTGTACATATTCACCTTAATACATAAAGAATTTACATTTATATTTTTTATTATCTTAAAGTACTTAATATTTATGGGATACACACCGTACTAACTCCATAATAATCGGTGCGTTAACAGGATCGATTGTCATTTTTTTCCATCAGTACAGTTTTAAAGCCAACATGTTGTCCGATCTGAAAGCGCCCATTGGCCAATTTTTCTTCTCAATTATTGGTGTTGTGAAGCCTTTGGAGTTGCTAACCGCAATATCAACAATCAATTTTTCAACATCATCACAAGCTTAATCGACTCTGATGTTATTATCAGAAAATGTTTTCATTAACATTTGAATAAGTTGTTTTTTGTTCTCAGTATGTGATAAAAAGTTTTCTTGGCTTACGCTCACTGGACTATCGTCGGATATATGTAGTGAAGCGAGATCCATCATTTTGATATCGACGTTGCTGTTCATGTGTTTTAATGCTGTTAGGATTGTTGTACTTTCCATCAAAAGTGATAATATGCGATTTGTACCATTTTTAACCTAAGTTAGATAAATTTTGCAAACGTCAATAAAAGTGTTGCATTTTGGGATGGTCCATTTCAATTTCACTTTATAGAGCAAAAAACCCCTATCAATAACATGCAGTGTAGTATTTCCTTCGATACTTTTATCTATAGCTTCGAAAAATCGATCATCGAAAAATGAAGCAACTTTTATTTGAACTATTTTTTTTTGTAAATGCCATGTTTCCCGAGAAAATAAATAAAAATGTTTGTTTTAATTAAAAATTTTAAAATACCCCGTTTTACCCCCTAAGGTTTCCGCGGAACCGTAACCTCCTAAACATTTTGTTTCGTGAACTTTGGCCTATTTTGAGCCTATAACCAAAGTTTCAGCTCTACACAAATTTTTTTCTAGTTAAAGTAAAGTTTTCCTGTACCAAAAGTTTGAATGTAAATCATTCAATAATACAAAAATATTAAATCGTGATTTTATTTACAGTTGGTGGACAAAAACAAATTACATGTTAGATGTACCTATACATTTTGATTTTTTAGATAATTTGCAGTTTTTCAAAGTTAGTTTAAACATTATAAAATGCAGCTACATGTTTCAAACACTTAACTAGCATATATGATTTAATAATAGAATCTAATAAAAATTTGCGAACGATAATAAATCTTGTTCATCTCACATTAACTGTCCAATTTAAATCGTATTAATTACTAATCCTATCGATCGTAGACGTTTTGTATATATACTTACTTACCTTTTATATTTTTAAATTAAAGCTCTGTTTTATCGATTAATTAAAACAAAATAAACGTCGAAACCAAAATATAAAAAGCACATTACGATTTTTGAAAAAGCTAAATTAAGGGGAGCATCCACCATCATTATAAATTAAAATTATACATAGATACATACATTTTATGTAATCATTCACAAATCACATTTACAGACAAATTGAGTGTTCAGCCCTATTATTTTTAATTTTTTGTTTGTTTAACAAGAGAGAATATCTGCGCCTAACTCACAAGCAAGCCATTTATTTGTAGATAATTAGTAAGATAAACTAAAAAAAAACGTTGTTAATATATAGAATGTAAATTTGTAAAAATAACTTGTAAAAATAATTATTATACATAAAACAACAACTGTTTGTTAAATTTATTAGTGTAATTAACTTTTATCGTTTTTTTTTCGTTTTTGACAGCATTCGGCTAGAAGTTGGATTGAAGCAAATTTTCAAAAAAGGGAATGTATTAAATTTATTAAAAATCCAAAGGATGAAGACAAGTAAGTGGCTTTATATTTTGTATATAATATAGTTGTTAATTTTATATATAATTATAATTTTTTTTGACAAATGGGAATAGTATGTTGTCCCATTTGGAAACAAAACTAATCTTCATACTACATAAAATAAATAAAACAAAGCTCTCGTCTTGTTGAAATTAAAAAAAAAATTCTATAAATATAAATCTCTTGCTTCGGTCGGTCACACATTTTTTATGCGACTCCTTTGTTTAGTTGATTTAATATGTAAATTAAACCTAAATCATGGAAACCAAATGTTGAAAGGTTAGAAGGATTTTTGAGTTTCTTCATAGAGCCAAGGGTATAAATAATATAGCAATTTTTGCTGGAGAACTTCCCCAAAAAATAATATTTATTGGTATTTTCAAAGTTTTATAGTATGTGACGCTTGTTTGTCCTGAATTAAGGGTAATAAAATTACTTATGTAGATATAGAGTACTTGAATACAAAAGTTAATTTGCTAATTGATTCATAATTCCTGATGTGAAAGACTTTCTTGACGTCTATAGACAAGGAACTAAAGAGAAAATGGATAATTCTTTAAGTTAAGTATTTAGATATGTAGATGTTATTTAATTATGGTCAAATATATATCTACTGTTTGTATATCTCTTTACTAAGCAAATAAACCCAATTAAATACGGTTTTTTTTTCTTGAAGTTTTAATTTTTTGCGAGTCATCTTTGTTTTTTGCTTTTCTTAAAGGGAGCAGGATATAATATTGATTCTTGAAATTATTTTATTCATCATTCCTTATAACGATATATGTATGTATATATGTATGTACTTAATATACTGACAATAGCTTAATGGCGTCAAGGATCCTTCGTAAGTCAATAATAGATTCGTATCCATTGTTTTACTCTAAATATTAAAGTGATGCTCGTATGCTTGAATTAATTTTTTGTTAAATAATTTTTACGTATTATGATTTCGATGTACAATGAGTTATGTGGGGATACATCTTTTGGTTGATTCATTGGATTGATAAATTCAATGTCACATTGAAATTACTTTACATATATATTTTATAAAATTACAATTATGAATATTTATTTATTTATAATTTAATCAAACAATTTGTGGATGCTTAAATGCAGTGTTGACTGCTGCTATACATTAGAATTTTAAAAAAGTGACTTTAAACATAAGATTAAAAGTTTTCATTTTAATACAATAAAAAGTTTAAAAAACAAAATTATACAAAACAATAAAAATTTAAAATTGCAATTTGTGAGAGGCTATCATGAGCATGTAATTAACTGAGGACGGTGGAAATTCAAAAATATTTAAGTTCATATCACCAATAACCATTAAATTTTTGGATTTGGTCTCTTGTAAATTATTATTAAGTTCCTCAATGAAAACAGATGTATTCAAACACGATTGAACGCAGATATCTTCCACTGTAACTTTAAAGGGGTTGTAATGTGTTTGCGTTTTCCCATCCTAAGTATTCTGCTTAATTTTAAATATGTAGAACGTTTTTAGCCAAGACGAATCTAAATATGACAGAATTATTTCAATTATTCCATAAACTTACTTACAATGACAATTTCCAACCGTTCGCTCTCCGGGTTTCTGTAATTTCCTCTCACTCGTAACCGGTAAAAAAAACTTTTTCGAAACCTAACTGTATTTAATTTAACAAATATAATTTCTAAAATACAATTTCTAAGTATCAATTATTCTTAATAAATCTGATTTATCAGACCATCTTTGTTTAGTATAAATATAGAACATAAATTTCAGATGCATTAGATATTATGACCTTCTTAAACATTTCTTCCTAAATCACTCCAAGTTTTAAAGTTTGTTTCAACGTACTTAGCTAGATATTTTTTTTTAGAATTTTACCATCACAGCTTATCTTCATTAATTATTTAAGTTAAGAAGCTTTTAAAATAAAGTAAACTTTTATGTAAGCTGTTTTTGTGATTTCCCTTTTTTAATCTTTTATACTTTTTTATGGCACATTTTGTTTTATTGATGGTTCCTTATAACTTTTTCCAAACATCCAATTGATTTTACGACTGATTATATTGTTCCTAAATACATAAAAAAGCTTTTTTGAAGAAACAGCTTTAATTATTGCTGTGCTCCAAATTAATAATCCATCCTTTGTTATTTTCCATTATTCAGTTTTGGTCATTAACTTTAAAACTTGAAAGTTTTACATAGAATCGAGTCAATGGTTTTATTTGTTTTAAGTCTCATTAGAACCAGTTTATGTTAAGACAATTACATGTTTTTAATTATTTTTTGTCAACTAAAAACTTAAATGTTTATTTTATATTATCTCGTTTAGCTTAGTTAAAATTGATATGTTATCGAAATAAATTTTAATAAAACTAAAATAATTTCACCAAAAATAAGTTAGTAAACATAAAATAAATATACGTTTGTTTTATTTTAATAAACAATTTGAATAATGGAATACGTCACACAGCATAATATTCAATTTTCTATTCAAGTTGATCGCTGATAAAAGTGCCCTGTTTATTTTCAATTTTACACAATTAATATACATACTTATTAACATACATACAGTCGTGATCAAAATTATTTGTGCAAAGCAAACATTTTTTATTTCTTAGAAATTAGATATGAACCATATTCTATTTTTTGCGTGTAACAGATTTATCAATCAAGAATTCATTCCTTGCTTGCAAAAATGTCGTATCGCATCTGAATTCCCACATAAAGTTTTCAACTTTTACTTGTGATTGTCCTTCAAAGGTTAGGTTAGGTTAGGTTGAAGTGGCTGCTATCGCACACTTAGGCCAGCAATGGCCCGTTGTGATACCACAGGATCCCATCTCCCCATTACTCCCGTTGAAACCAACCAGAGCTATTTATATAGCGTAATAAATCTCGCACTCCACAGTCCGCGAGTTCCGAAAGGCTGTCCATACCGTACACACCCAAATACTTATGCCTTCTGTATGATAGCGCCGGACATGAGCATAGGAAGTGTTCCAAAGTCTCCTCCTCCTCTTCGTCCATGCAACTTCTACAAAAGTCATTCGTCTGTATCCCCAGCCTTCTCGCATGCTCCCCAAAAAGGCAGTGACCTGTCATTATCCCTACGACCAATCCTATTTCTTGTCTTCCCAGGGATATTAGTACCTTGGAGCGCCGCAAGTCCAGTTTTGGCCAAACTTGCTTTGCTACCCTGCACATGAGAGTGTTGATCCACCTCTCATTTGTCAAGGCGATTGCCTTTTTACTGAGCGCCCATTTTAGCACTGCCATAGGCCTCCCCAGACCTACCATTTCCGGCTGCATCTGGAGAGTCGTACCGTACCTAGCTAGTTCGTCCGCCCTGCAGTTCCCCGTGACGTCCGAGTGACCCGGGACCCAGATTATCTGGATGCTGAAATACTCGCTCATCTCGTTAAGAGATGATCGGCAATCCAGCGCCACCCGCGACTTCAGACAAACTGCCCCAAGTGACTTGATCGCTGCCTGACTGTCCACATAAATTGCGATATCCCTCCCGGATACCACATTATGCTTCAACCATGTCATGACTTGCCCGATCGCCACCACTTCAGCCTGGTACACGCTGCAGTAGTCAGGGAGACGAACAGAAATATTAACATTAAGTTTATCACAGAAGACTCCGGCTCCTACCTGATCGTCTAGCCTCGAGCCGTCCGTGAAAAATTGCACTGCCTCGTTTTCCAAGATTGATCCGTTTCTCCAGGATTCCCTTGAGGGAAAGATGGTACGGAAACCCTTATCGAAGCACAACGTTGGTGTAATATAATCCAGATTCGCCAGTTCTTCGCCAGCGAATCTACCTATCGTCGAGTGTCCCACCTGAAGACACTTCCATTGAGAGACAGCCAAGAGCCTCGTAGCCACGTTGGCTGCCATCTGTTTACCATAAAGGTCGATTGGAATAAGGTGGAACATAACCTCTAAAGCGCGTGTAGGTGTTGTCCTAAGCGCCCCGCTTATAAGCATACAGGCCGTTCTTTGCACCTTCTCCATCATACCTCTATAAGTTACCTTATCTAGAGCTGGCCACCAAACGCCAACCCCGTACATTAGCACAGGTCTTACCACGGCGGTATAGAGCCAGTATACCAGCTCCGGTTTCAAGCCCCATCTCTTACCTATAGCGTTTCTACACGAGTATAAGGCTACAATAGCCTTATTCACTCTTTCCAAAGTGTTAGGCTTCCAGCTGAGCTTACTATCAAAGATTATGCCCAGAAATCTCGCTCGGTCAGCAAAAACTAGTCCGCTGCCGTTTATGATAGGAGGGCTAACCACCGGAATTTTATATTTCCTAGTAAATAGTACCAGCTCTGTTTTGGACGGGTTAATCCCCAATCCACACTTGCTGGCCCATTTCGTAACGATCAGGAGTGCATTCTGCATAACATCCCTAATCGTATCTAGATATTTGCCTGAGACAGCTATCGCTACATCATCAGCATATGCTACAACCCCTATCCCCTCTCTCTCTAGTTCCAGCAGCAATCCATTAATCACTGCACTCCAGAGAATGGGGGACATTACACCTCCTTGTGGGGTTCCTCTAACCACCCGTCTTCTAATCTTGGACTCTCCCAGCTCCGAGGTAATAGTCCTGCTTACCAGCATCTGATTTATTAACCTACTTATAGAGCAGTCCACTTCCAAAAAAGACAATCCTTCCATGATCGCCTCCGTTTTTACATTATTAAAAGCACCCTCAATATCGAGAAATGCTACCATGCAAAACTCTTGCAAGTAAATTGATTTCTCAATTGTGCGTACTAGATCGTGCAGAGCTGTGTCCACCGACTTTCCCTTACAGTACGCATGCTGCGATATTGCCCACTTCCTGGGTTCAATTCTTGATCGAATAAACACATCTATCAACCTTTCCAGGGTTTTCAGCAGAAAGGATGATAGAGTTATAGGCCTCAAGTCCTTTGGACGAGCATGTGAGCTCTTTCCCGATTTCGGAATAAAGACTACTTTGACCTCTGTCCAATTCCTAGGAATATAGACTAGTTTCAAACATCCCCTGAAGATAACCTCTAGCCAGGGGATGATGGCTGCCGAGTTCTTTTGAATCTCTGCTGGTATAATCCGATCCGGGCCGGCCGACTTATAAGGCTTAAAACCCTGCAGCGCCCACCTGATCCGCTCTCTATCCAATATGCCCTCCATATCTATTGGAGGTGTTCCTCGATGAGCTCCAGGCTCCATCGAGTCATCAAAGCTTCCCGGAAAGTGGGTATCGATGAGAAGCTCCAACGATTCCGCACTTGAAGCTGTCCATGACCCGTCTGGTCTAATTAAGTAACTAGGACTAGTTGGGTTAGTAGATAGAATCTTCCTAAGGCGGGAAGTCTCAGAGACTTCTTCCATTCTACCACAAAAGAGTCTCCAAGATCCCCTCTGTGCCTTCCTCAATTCTTTTTTGTACTTTCTTAGGTCCTCCTTATAGGAGTCCCAGTCCCGTACATGCCTCGTGCTCTTTGCCTTATTAAAGGCTGTCCTACACGCCTTCCGAAAGGTCTCCAACTCCATGGACCACCATGCCGGTTTCTGCCTGCCCCTTGGCTTTATCAGGGGGCAAGAAGCATTAAAGGAAAGATTGCATGCTCTTGTGACAACATCCACAATGCAATTCAATTCTTCCACTGTCTCCGGAGGTCCGGGGACCTCCGGCAATAGTTCCTCCAACACCTCCCCATATTTCTCCCAGTTTGTCCTTCTAGGATTCCTGAAAGGCTTCTGGGTACCCGGGTGAATGTTAAGGTTATAAGTTATATATTGATGATCAGAGAATGAGTGCTCCTTCGCCACTCTCCATCCCCTAATCAACTGAAAAATAGTATCCGAGGCGAGGGTCACATCTAGAACCTCCTGCCGATTGCTAATGATAAATGTCGGTTCCTGCCCAACATTGCAGACTGAAAGGTTAGTATTTAATAAGTAATCAAAAAATAACTCACCCCTCTCATTAATATCAGTGCTCCCCCAAATTGTGTGATGCGCGTTTGCATCACATCCGAGTATCAC
Organism: Tipula helvola; assembly: GCA_963556165.1. NCBI lineage: Eukaryota > Metazoa > Arthropoda > Insecta > Diptera > Tipulidae > Tipula > Tipula helvola. The sequence continues at coordinate 150,840,284 of OY744483.1, forward strand.
ACCAATCCTATTTTTCCTTGCTTCTCGGATCAGGTCCCCCAGGTTATCCGGCGGGATCTCCTTCTCCCGATCCATATACGCAGAGACCAGCCAAAACTTGTCTCTGCCAACCTCCATACTGATCGCAGTAACGTCACCACTACTGTATTGAGAAAGTAGAAAAATTTTTAAAGTATTTTTCACTAAAATGCAAGATCTTATCTTCTCAGAGTTACTTGAGTACAAAGTTGTATACCCTTTCACCTTAAGGCCACAGATCCTGTTTTTGTTAATCCAAGGTTCCTGGATTAACACTAGCTCCTCTCCTGATCTAGTCAGTCTGAGAACGAGAGCCGCCGAAGCAGCCTTCGTATGGTGAAGATTAATCTGCACAATATTAATCACCATGCATTATCTCACTTACCTCTTCATGCATTCCCTGTTTCAGGCTAATGCTACCTTCCTCCGGGGGGCCGCTAGTATCCGCCGTGTCACCCCCCATAATTGATGCTTCGCTGCCTTGAGAATCCCCAGCCTCTCTTCGTTCAGATTCCGACAGGGTGTCCCCATCGGATCCAAGCGAGAGAAGGCCGCCTCTCTCCAATAGCAGCTCCACGTCATCGTCTGTTATAACCCCATGCGCTTGCTCGACTGTCTGCCGCTGGGTCCGTCCGACGTCCACCTCCGGCCCGTCCTCCGAGCGCATGCCTACCTCATCTTTTTTAAAAACGTTGAGAGTGATCGACCCGAAACCGAAGCTGATCACCCCCTTTGTCTCTGCCAGGGGAGTAAGGGACTCCTTATTGAGCAGCATGATTGCCATTCTGAAGCCCCCTTTAGCCTCCTCCTGTTTGACAATCTTCCAATCTTTCGTTGGAAGATTTGGATTACTTGCCTGAATAATCTCAAGGATCTCTTCTGGCTTTTCTGGTTTGGTTGGTAACCAGACGCGGGCCCTTGGTCTACTCGGAATTTCTTCCTTTCGAACTGCCTCAAGCCTCGCGCCTTCCCATACCTCACCTACTTCGGCTATTGCCTTTTTATAAAGATCCACCGATCTTTGATCCGAGCACGCAGTTAACTTTACGCGCCCTTGATGCCATCCCGCATCTCTACAGAACGGAGGGGGTCCTGGATTTTCTCTCAGGACCTTGATGAAAATGGAGATTAGTGCATTATACACTTCCCTCCACTTTCCTGCCGTGATGCTCCCATCTTCTTGACTTCTGTCAATTACCGCTAGCACCAGTACGTTCTCCTTTACTATTTCACTGAACAATTTCGGTTTTTCCTTTGGATCTCCCGATATCGCTCCAGTGACGGTCTTGGCTCGTTTGCTGTCGCCCTCTTCGAGCTCATCCTGAGACCTCGGCCTTTTAGGCACAAGAACCCTATCCGAGCTGTCGCGGCCGACAATCTCCCTCGCCCAAGCCACAGATTGCTTCTGTTCTACTGTAAGCTGCCCCTCAGGGGTTGCAGCCAGTTTATCCAGAATTTTATGCGCCGACCGTTTCTCCCTGTATCGTCGCTTTGCAGGAGGGATCCTTCCCGATCCCCCGCTCTCTTGCCTGGCATTGGTATCGCTGACTCCTGGCTTTGACGCCATGGTGCCACTTACCCCTGCCACTGATGAGGTAGCTCCACCTTTAAGGTAAGAGCCACTTTCTTCCTTCATTGTTTCCGGTTTTTCAAGGGTACCGGCTCCCTTATTTTTATTATTTAGATGATCCATATATTCCCACGAGTGTCGGAGAAATACTGGTCCACCTGCGCAGAGATCCGTATACGCAGGTAAGGCTAAATACAACTGGAGGTAGCCAGGTATCCAGAGGGCTCCGTTAACGACTGGGCTTTGTTAAATGGGCCCCCAGCCTAGCTGATCATCAGCACGGGTCGCATAACACCTTAATCCAGCCCATTGGCTCACCAAGCATCACATCCCAGCACCCCCGCCCCTATTCATCTTTCACTCAACCATTCACCCATCCATATGGATATCCCAAACCAATAGGACCCATTTCATCATTCAAGGGGATAACCCGTTTAAAGGGGCCCCTCACTCACTACCTGGAGACCCCGGAAATGTGACGCTCAGTTAGCCTGTGGTTATTAGTTGATGGTTTTATGGCGCCATCAGTTCGCCATTCCATACCGGGTATCATAGGCACTCAGAATTTATTAAACTGAGGTTAACCATTCCCCAGTTTCCTGAGACTCTCCTCCCAGCAGGGCTGCGGTTGGGGGCGGCTTATTTAATATTCACCGCTAACCTATCTAATAGGCCGTCCACTATCCACCACCTGTGACCCCCCGATAGCTGCAGCATGCCCCGGGATTGTCCTTCAAAACCTCACCTAAATTTTTTATTTTTTTTTGGATAAGAGGAATTTCGTAAAATCAAGAACCCATTTTCTGAAGGCCTTGCAAATATCTTTGGCGTATATAATGATACTCTTCTCGGAAAGCCTGAGTAACCCTTAGCAATATGCAACTCAGCGTCTCAGTTCTCTAATAATTTTGAAAATTGCATAATATATGTAACGTCAAGGAAGCACCTCCACTTTAAAACTGGAATATATTGAACCATTGAGAAGCCAAGCAATATATCGATACCTTTAGAGCATACAAGTGCTGTGTCCATTTTTACAATTTGTGGTAAATACAAATTTAGGCTTTCAGAAAGGCTTTCTTTATCATTTATGGTTCTATTATTTGGTACTATAATCACTTATATTACTATTTCCAAGGCATTGAATGAAAATTCCAAATATTTTCGAATTTAGAGATATTCTAGTGAACATTCAAAATATGGACCTAGCACTTGTGTGCTCTAAGTTATCGACAAATAAAACCGTCACTCCCAAAAATCTTGATAAGATTCAAATAATCTGGTAACATCGAAACGTCTTGAAAGTTCTGGAAAATTTCGTCCTGTTAGAAAAGTTTTAACATGTAGTAACCCAAAGTCAAGCAACCCAAAGCAATATTAAAAAATTGTCAACCTTTATTGGCTAGCCCTAAAATAGGGGATTCTAAAAAAATCTAAATACCGAAAAATTTCCAAAATATGAAAATAATTCGTAAATAATCTTTTAAATAATCCCAAAATGCGCATTTCCTAGACGATTACATGTCACTGACACTTAAAGTCCATTTACCTTTTTCCGTGCAGAGTTACCTGTCGATAGTACACATTTCGTGAATAAACATCGAAGCTCGATTTACGTTGACATTTCTACCATTATAACTGTTATGTATGTGTCGACAAAACCAAATCGAAACACTTTAGCTTAGGACGAAAAATTGAGTGAACTTTTTCCTTAAAATTTCTAATAAAAATCAAAAATAAATAACTCCTGTAATTATTTGCCGCGATCTTACCTGTTACTAACCCTTCTTTTACACCACCTAATATTTCGCAAACTAGCTGATCTATGCGTCGCATAAGATTCAATCCTAGAGCAGTTGCTAAGTTATTGCAGACATTGATGCCAACAAATCAACTAGTCTCGACAGAACCTTCTTAACCGTTGAGCTAAAAGAACTAAGCCCTAGGGCGCCACCGCTTTTGGAGGCGCCGATTTTCAATTGAAAATTTCTAAATGTCTTCAAGCGATAATATTATATTTTGAACACCCAGATAATCTAGAATAAGATTTAATTGAGTAATGTTTGCATTTTAAACTTGTTCATATACAGGGCCGTCTTCCGCTATGCTCTTTGAATTTAGGCTAGTTTTTTCCAGGAACCAAAAACATAATTGTAAACTGGCCAACATTGTAATTAGTTATTGGAAATTATTAAGTTACAAAATTATCAAGTTACCATAAGTTTTTTGTTTGAAATTTCAACGTATCTGAATTCAGAGAGTACATTGGAAGGTCGGTGACAAATCAATTCGGCTTTTAAGTTTTCCCAGTACAGTTGCGGCTTTACGGATTTGCTTAAGTATTGCGTGCGTATATTGCAGTGGTAACATTTCATTTTTCTTCTTTAGGAGACAGTAAATTGAATAATAACTTTAGTGTATTTTGTTCTCTGCATTTCTCTTTTGGAATGAAAACCCGGAAATGTTCTAAAGGCATTGCCCCATGCACGAACGGCAAACCGGCATTTCAAACCGTCAAATGCAATTATTGACAAGATTGTTTGTTTTCCAATATAAAAATTATTAAAAAATAGTTCGAATCTATAAGTTCTACCTTATTTGTAAAAATGTTTATTAAAGTTGATTTAATTTCATTCAAAAACTCCAATTTTATATTTTGACGAATGAATTTTTGCTTGGCAGCCGGCAAAACATAAAATTGGGGCTTTTTTAATGAAACTAAATCAATTTTAATAAAATTTTCTTAGAATAAGATGGAAATCATAGATTAAAAAACTATTTGTTATTAATTTTCATATTGCATTGTGAAGCATAGCCAAAAATTGGATTGGACGGTTTTAAATGCCGGTTTTCCGTTTTGCATGAGGCAGTGCCTTAAGATACTTGCGTACCGAAGCCTAAACCCTCATCCGTCACACAATCGCTAAGAACATTTCAAAAAACTAGATTTCTGTTGAAAACCACAAATAGTATAAATCTTCATTATTTAATTTTATTTTTTTTATTTTTTGAGTAATTTCTACTTTGTATGGTTTAAAGAGAAGTTTTAATAATAAAAAAATTTAACAAATCAACAAATTTGGTGATGTGAATATTTTGAAAAATTTCAGGAATGAACTTTCAGAATTTAAAGTAACAAAAATTGATATGTATTTGATTGTATGTATCATAAATAATTATACAAAAATACATGTACATTTTGTATATTTGCCAAAATCTGCTAAAATTCTCTTTGTAGAAAGCCCAATCATTTGAATACTATTGCTGTAAAAATATATCAACTGCTGATTGTATTAGTGAGAATAATAAGTAATAAGTAGTGTGTGATATCAACTATAAGTCGTGTTGGTGAAAACGAAAAAATTACATTTTTTTTATATGGGTTTTAGTAATGACCAATACACTTAACGGGGGATATTTTTAAATGTGTATCTGCGTGCTAACAAAAGAAGCAGGGGCGCTATCATGAAATCCGGACGGTAAATTTTAGCGGTAATAAACAATTTTATGAAAAATTTAGAATAAATTCAAAATATGGTCAAAGTTACCCAAGTTATTTTGTATGAAATTGCAAATAAATGAAAGTTTAACGACACATTTTTATGCGACAAATATTTCATGACGATCAGAAATTTGCCGTTAAACCTTCATGTAATTGCGATTTGATACAAAATAACTTGGGTAACTTTGACCATTTTTTGAATTTATTCTAAATTTTTCATAAAATTGTTTATTACCGCTAAAATTTACCGTCCGGATTTCATGATAGCGCCCCAGGCTTTCTAAAGAGAGAATTTTAGCAGGTTTTGATATTTGCACTACAATAATATGTAATGTGTTAGAGACGAGTAGGCCAGGGGATGTTTAACTAACCTTGCATTCATTTAGGCGATTAGCAAAGTTTTCAACCATATATTTAAATGCGATCGATGCGACATCTGGAACTTTACCGATTAAATATTTTTTTCGTATGACGGTAATACATACTATAATGTATTTATACTATGCATGCTGTTACTCAAATTTGTACTAACTCTAGCAAGTGTTGCTTGACGTTGTTGCTGAAGTTGTTGCGCCTGTGTTGACTACTCGTTCCTCTTCCCTCTCCCCCCCACCCCCTTCCCAAGGTCAGTCCTAATAAAATAGTTTGGAGTAAAATTCCAGCAGATTTTATAAACAAGTCTTTCAGAGATATCAAAAAGGTGATAAAATCTAACGATGGGCATACTGATTAATTCACTATTTAACTAGCCAAAAATAGTTAATTAACAATTTTTCGTTTTTTTTTGTTTTTTTTTGTTGCACAATCAATTTTGAACAAAATTAATTTTTATTTTTATTTAAAATAAAAAAAATAAGTGTGTTGTGGACTAGATACTGCCTAACTAATATACATAATTTATTTTATTATACAAAATGGGCCAGATCTTATTTCCGAAACAATCGCAATTTTACGAAATAAAACATTTTTACTTTGTACAAATAATTTTGAGCACGACCGTATTTTATTGATTTTATTTTTCAGAATTTTTATTTTGTTCAACTCTGTTTCCTCGTACATATTTAGGTACTATATGGAGGTAGTGTTTTATGTGTAGTGTGTATTTTATCATCACATTATCGATTCACTGCTATAAACGATGAAACCAACTCAACGTTTTTTAGTCATCTCATTTTAAAATTTTGAATAAAATATTTGGAAAATTATGCTTATTCAAATATATGTACTTGTACTCTAAAATATCTATGTTATGCAAATTTTTCGGGATTATGATTATGACGAACACAAGAGCATATTATAATTTTGTTTATATATTTATTTAATTTTTTTGTTTCAAAAATATATCAAACAATTCTCATTATGCGATTATAATAAGAAATAAATCATAATAATTTCCAATTGAAAAACCATTTCAAGTGTATTGTAAATATTAAAAAATTCCTTTATTGCTGTTGCTGCTTCCTTCACTGTTTATTGTTGTGGAAGAAAATATTATTAAATCATTTTTTTTTTGAAGATTTTCTTTTTTACAATTTTTTGTGGGGGAATTAGATTGGCGGAAGCTTGAAGTACGTATAATGAAATATTTTACAATAGATTTAGTTGACAGAGATATTTTATAAAATATGGGTTGCAGGGCTACCTATAATAATTGTAAAATGAAATTTAATAATAAAAGTTTTTTTTTATGATTTGATATCTCAATTTTTTTATTTTGTAATAAAAAATAGAAAAATTTTCATTTTATTTCTCCCATCTATAATCTCATCAAAAGAAGGAGCTTGAAATATTTTTCGTATATTTTATTATTACTTATTTATAAATTTTTCTTCTTTTTCTTTTCTTAAATTTAATTATAAATTCTAATTTTTTCTTATTTATTTATCGAAATAAATAATTCATAAGCTTGAAATGTATTTATTTCGTTTTCACGGAATAATTAAATGAAAATAAAATGGTTAAGTATAAATTGTCTCCAATTAATACTATAATGACGGCTGTTTTTAAATCAAAATGGTAAAAATTTTGTTGTTTGCGATGTGGGTAATGAATGAGCCTGTATCTTTTCTGTTCATTAAATTAATTAGTATCTAAGTGCTACGTAGTCTGTAAATCAAACACATCATAATTAGAATACCGTGATGTTTTTTTTTCTTTTTAAAATAAGAAAAACTGTGCATCCAAATGCCTCAACTACAGCGGCCTTTCATGTCTTCGGAAATTTAATGACAAATTCTCCAAACTCATCTTAATGCAATCCAGAAAAACTGCTAAAAAGAAATATAGGATTATGAGATCGAAGATGCCAACATTGCCCAAAAGAGTTATGTGGCTGTGTTTTAGCTGCTGCCTTACATTTATGCCGTAATTTTAAAATTACTTATTTAGGGTTTATACGTGTTTTTGAATACTGACGCCTTATTGAAAAGAGCTCGTGTGCTCAAAATAAGGCGTCCCAAAGTTTTGGTTAAGAAATAAATTAAAAAATTATGTATAAATATTTTTAAACTTCTTTAGTACCTGATGAGTGATGCCTGACATTTTCAGATTCTAGTCAAATAGTTAGGTTTCTATTTTATATCTAAAATTTTAGAATTTCAATTAATAACCTCTAAAAAATAATTAAAATTAATTTCAACTTTTGAAATTTTACTTATATTTTATTAACTTCCTTTCAGTGGAATTGTATTTTAAATAATAGTTGTGTGAGTAGGCTCTGAAATTGGTTGCATTAAAAACATACTTAAACGCATCCAAATCGTCCGCCATTTTGGATTTATGTAGCTTATTGCTGTTTTTATCATTTGTCATTTACAAGCTGCCATTCCGTGTGCATCAATTTTAAGAGATGGATGTCGATAAGCAACATGTACGCCATTGCATTCTATTTTGTTTTCAAATAAAAAAAAATGCTGTTCAAGCTATAAAATTGATTAATTCGACTTTGGGTGAACATTCTGTGAGTCATTCAACAGTAAAAAGTGGTTTGCAAGATTTAGTGATGACAATTTTAGTCTTGAGACGACAATTTTGTCTTGAGACAATTTTAGTCTTGACGAAGAACTTAAAGTTTTACTGGATGAAAATTCATGTCAAACTCAAAAAGAGCTTGCGGAACAGTTAGGATTTACTCACCAGGAAAGATACAGAAGGAAGGAAAATGGGTTCCTCATAAGCCGACCGAAGAAAACAAAAACCGAAGAGCTGACATCTGAATGAATTTGCTTTCTCGATACAAAAGAAAGGATGTTTTGCACAAAATCAGTACGGGTGATGAAAAGTGGATTTAGTACGTCAACTTAAATGCAGAAAAGCATGGGTTGATCCAGGCCATCAACATCAGTGGTAAAAATTAATATTCATGCCAAGAAAGTGGAATTGGAAAGGATTCATTTGCTACGAGCTTCTGGAACCTGGCTAAACTGTGACAACTGAACGTTATTAGGCCCAATTGATCAAATTAAGTGATCCTCTGGAGGAAAGAAAACATTCAAGGGGGAGGGCGGGAAGGCGGAAGGTGATATTGCTGCATGACATCGCTCGTCCACATACAGCATAATCAACCCAGAAACTCATCTTCTCCTTAGGCTGGGAAGTTGCACAGCATGCGGCGTATTCTCTAGACTTGGCTCCCTCTGATTACTACTTATTAAGATCGATGTCATCATATTTGAAAGACCAGCGGTTCACGAAAGTTGAAGATGTGTGAAAATGGCTCGATGACTATTTTGCTTCGAAACCACCAAGTTTCTGTCGCGAAGGCATTCATCATCTACCCGATAAATGGCAAAAGACCTTAGATAGTAATGGTGAATATTTCGATTATTAATATTTGTAACAAGTAACTTTTCAACAAAATTGAATTTGACAAAAAAAGCCGTGTTTCTACTTACACACCTAATATTAATGCGATTTTGGTCCCCTTTATTGTGGCAATCATTTATATTCCTTGAAAAGTTATCTATAACACCTTTGCTTGCTATTTAGTAATCTAACAAAGTTTACAATACATTCACTGAACTGCTGAACTTTTCATCGGAACAGTCACTAAGATTTGCACCAGCACATTCTTCAATAGCATTTGCTTCAGTAGTTTTAGAAAAAAATGATAAAACCTTTTGACATTTTACTTGTACATGCACAAATCATGTTGAAGTTGAGTTTACTGTTTGTCATGCATCGATGGTTTCTTTAGCTAGCGTGAACAACTCTTCAGTGGAAATATCCTCATTATCACATTCCAAGAGTTTAAAAATATCTACGGTATTTACGGGCATTGTCAACGATTAACAGAGCCCTGTTTGAAATATTTTGATCAGTGTTGGATTTTGTAACTGAATTGGCAAAATCATTATTTAATAATTCCACAAAAATTCGCGCAGTCATCCAGCCTTTTTTATTTGAGTGCCAAATAATTCCAAGTTGTGACTTAATAATATTTTTGAAGGCCTGGGAACTTTCTGAATGATAGATTAGCAGCATTTCCTCCAATCAAAATCGTAATTCGATCTTTAGTTACCTTGAATCCTGAAGCTGTTTTTTCGTCTTTAGCGTTAGCCGTCTCATCGACATTATATATCAGCTGTAATATGTATCCACCGACTTGTACAATTTTTAAAAATTCCTCTGGATAGTTTTTAGCTTTTTCTAAATCTGCACTAGCTGCTTCTCCTATACAGTAATACAGTTTATATATCTGTGCTCACAAGTTAAAAGTGCTAAAGTCAATTTTTTCGATTTTCAAGAGCACCGAATAACGATTAAAATCTGAATATTAAAAAATTTATATTTTATAAAAAATGGTTATAGGCCATTAGTAATGTATAATTTTTATAAAATATAAGTTTTTATAAAATATAAATTTTTTAATATTCAGATTTTAATCGTTATTCGACTCTCCTGAAAATCGAAAAAATTGACTTTAGCACTTTTAACTTGTGACCACAGATATTATGAAATGCTTAAATCTATCAAACCACCCTTTGCTAAGTAAAAACGGCTCCGCGCAAGTTGTTTCACTGCCTTGCTTTTTCTTGAATTATCATGGTGCTTAATGGAACGTTTCTGGTAGTTTGATGGTCTATCCACGCACTAAGCAACCGCTTCATCTCTTCCATAACCTTAGTTTTTACTTTGCAATATTTTTTGCAGTTTTAAAAGTGTCACTCTTTCTGCACTTAATACAATTTGACCTCTATCGCCCGCATCAAACCGCTTTAAAATTTCAAGTTTTAATTCTAAAGTTATTGTTTTGCGTGCTTTTTTCTCGCACTTTCCCACCACAACTCGCTGTTCGCTTTTCAGACATTTTCATATAAGTTCAGTATAAGTGTAATTTATCCCCCGTATTATTTTTTTTGAGAGTCCCTTACAATCATGCACAAAGAAAATGAGAAAAAAATATTTTGTCCGTAATTGCGAATATTTCATCCGTATACCGAAACCTTGATCGTACATTTCGTACAATTGGTCGTACAACTTGTTTGTTGCAATATTATTCGATTCTGTAAACGTTTTGTCGGTACCTGTTTTGTGTACTTTTCTAAACCTTCTATTTGGTAAAGGTCTATCGATTTACTCTGTGTAAAAAGCCAAACTGTCCGAGTTAATTTATTTATTCCTATTGGTATTAATGAAGTAAATAGCACAATGAAATTTGAGTATACACCAGTTACTAACTATGTAACTTATCACAAATAAACGTTTTGCTGATTTGATAAGATTGTATTGGTTGGGATATACAAAATCTGTGGTCAAAAGATAAAACAGCTTATTTCAAATTTCATAATTTTTCTAGAGAGTGCGGAATAAAGTTGCTATGGCTTGCGACTACAGTCTTTTGGCCACAAGGCATTACCACTTAAGTCAAATTTAGTGAGGTTAGAGGAGAGATATAAAACGTTGAATATTAAAAAAGGTAAAACAGCTTAAGTCGACTTAAGCTGTTTATTTTTTTTACACAGAGATATGTCGAATTGTATCTAAAATATTTTTCTTCTTAGTTATCTTATTAAATCGATAATTAGATAATCTTGTTTTATTTATTTGTTTTCTTGGTATGTTAAAAATTGTATTCGACTCTTCTGATTGCATTGCAATCCTTTAGTATACATTAATTTAATGATTCCAAAAAATATCTAAAATAAAAATTAAAATTAAGAATCAATTAATTAACATTCAAAATTAAAGTAAAATTAGCTTACAAGAAATAGGGCTGTGTGAATGTCGTGAAGAAGAAAAATTGTAAGAGAATTTGGCTGTATTAGTAAAATTTGCTAATACAACCTGCACAGTAAATTCTGTATATGGGGAATTCCATATTAGTCATCGGGACATTTGTAAACTTTTCACTTAATTTTTTTAAAATAGCGTAGCCATTTTAAACTAGGAATTCTTTGAAAATTGTTCCACCTTTCCTCCAAATGGGTTTTATTTTGGTTAATTTCGTTTTCAGTAATTAATTGAATATTAATTTCTTGAATATTTTTCGATGCATATGCATAAAATTCAATAGCGTTAGAAATTTCTAAAGAATTGGCTAATGGCTTTATTAAGAGTAGATATTTTTCATTTTACCGTGGCTTTTATGCCATCTACAACTCGGTTACCATGACTGGTTGTAAAAAAATTCCAAACGGTATGTACCTACTTCAAAATCAGCACAAGCATTCCATACATTGGAAAGACTATATCTATTTTTAAATTATTGAACCGCTCCGTCAGAAAAAAATGTGAATATAGCAGAGATTTGGATAAATAACGTTGTTTTAACCATTGTATAATATGTTTAAGAAATGATCTTACTGATAATTTGTCGTGACATAAGCAGTCACTTACTGTGGTGTAGGAAATTGTCTCCATTTTTGAACATACACATGCTGCAAATAAAGTTATTTGGTTATAACTAAAATGAGCAGCTTGAATTTCATTTTGATATATTGTTTTATAATTTTCAGCAAAATCGATCTGGAAATAGATTAAAACAACATCTTGAAAATTTTTTTTAAATAATATTGAAAGGTACCTGAAGCACTGCTTCAAACTGTTTGATATCATTTTTTTAATTTTTCGATATAACCTGATTTTACAGTTTTAATATAAAAATGTTTTTTAAATTTTGAAACGTTAGTTTTTAAAACTTTTAGCAATTTTTGTTCGGTAGATTCAGAACTCGTCCCAATTTTCATTCGTTTTTCCAATAATTTCCACTGCTTACTTGACGTATTAGTAACCTTATAGTTAATTGGGATTAAATCCTCAACTTCAAAACACTTGTCGCAGCCACCAAAAATGCCGGTTTCATCAAAAGTACTGCAACATATTTCAGTAACAAACTTTTTCAGAGTGTTAAGGAAATCTTTAAACATTGTTTTTCCTTAAGAAGCCTAAATAAATTCTGCATTGGCATGTATCGGACAGACACAAATATTATGAGGCATTTTAGATACAATAAATACCTCTGAAAGGCGTGATAGGTTTAATAATTTTGTTTCTTTCAGTAACTTTTACCGATTTTAGGTGGTCTTTTGATAGCGACACACGACTTATGTCATCTCTATTGTAAAATTCACAAACAGCTTCTTTAGTTTGTGCAGATAAACCTGTGTTACGTCTGGATTGCTGATTATCACGTGGAACACCATTTGGAAATTCTTCTGCTGTAATCTTTGTAACTTTACTTTCTCGTTGGATCTGTGTTGCTGGTAAGGCCTTTCTTACTTTCGCAAGTGCTTTACCTAAAGTTTGGGGACACTTGTAGTTCGCTTCTCTACTTTTGTTTTCTCTATCATTTTTACGTATAACAGTCAATAACGCTGAATTATTGGCTATTTTCTCAGCTTTTCGAGCTCTGTCCTCTTTATTAAGCTCTCGTTTTTTCTTTAAATATACATATTTTATATTTTTCTACGTCTTCCTTCCTTTTTAGATAGCATTTTGAAGAACGACTCCGTGCCATTTTGAAGCTAAACATTTTTAATATTATTTTCTTGTAGAAAATTTTGTCCCAATGACTCACGTTTATTTATTGTCTATCTTTATTTATTCTCAAATTATTTTGTGAAAAAGAAATATATCGTCACTCATTGCGAGTTACGTTAATCTGTAGAAATATTTGAATAGTTAAATTACCATAATATAAAAAATATGTAGTAATATTTTGTTCTCTTCAACATACTAAAAAATCAGCGCAATATCTGGTTTCGTTTTCTTGCAAAATACGTTTAAGTATGACAATCTATACATTTTTTATACTTAAACGTATTTTGCAAGAAAACGAAACGAAATGTTGCGCTGATTTTTATGTTTAAGAGAACTAAATGGGGAAAAAGATAAAATAAAAAATACAAAAAAAGATGCAATTTTGAAAAAATGGAAAAAAACTGTTTCGGCGGCCATTTTGAAAAATAACAAATGAAAGATGGTACCATTTTTATAATTATTTTATATTCCCTATCTATTTGTCTGTAAAATGAGTCCAACTTTATAATTTTTGGGTAATTAGTTTTTTTTCTATAGCAATAAATACAATGCCAAGTGCATGTAAATTTTCAGTATTTGACACCCTGTATCTTAAAAAACAACAAAAACAAAAAATTTCCGTAAATGTTTTGTTTAACGTATTTTCACCATAAACATATTCATTTCCAAACATATTTTTCATTTGCATTCATTCAACTATGCTCCACAACATGGCCCGTCAGGTGCTTCGGTGCGCCTTCATTTAGGCTTTTTGATTAAGTTTAATACGCACACAATTAAAAATACTCAAGAAACTCAATTCGTGATAGAAATAAATGTTTAAATATTGATAGATTGATGTTTGTCTTTTTTATAACTTTTTACAACTCTTCATTGCTGTCGGGACATGTCACTTTATTATGTATTGTATAATACAATAATACAAGCCACCTACTCCATTTTAATTTTAATTTTGCGATACGTGTGAAAATATTCAAAAACAATTAAATTTAGATAATTTGCGA